>VDFB02255672.1:0-391290 GCA_007258455.2 Sequoia sempervirens
TACTTTGAAATTTATGCTTTCAATCATTTTTCCAATCTCTTGTTGTAGCATATGTATGCCTTGCTCCTGGTTGAGTAACTAAGAAAAATTCCTTCATCACACCTTGAATCAAACTTTCCAAGGTCTCCTTCATCTCTGTTGATGTATCATCTACTGCCAAATATTTTGAAGTATTTAATAGTGGGAGGCCTTCCATACCATAGCTCATAAAGGGTCTTAGTGCTATTGACCGTCAACTAAACTCTGTTGAGAAAATAGACAACAATGTGAACTGCTTTTTTCTAATACATGTTTATTAGATCAACATCCTTCATCATTTTCCTAGCCATCTCTTGCATAGTTCCATTCTTCCTTTCTACTACCCCATTTTTCCAAGGGCTCCTAAGAGTAGACAAATATCTCCTAATGCCATGTTCTTCACAAGAATTTTCAAATTCATATGAAGTAATTTCACCTCCTTTGTTAGACCTTAAAAATTCGATCTTAATATCCATTTCATTTTCAAAATTTTCTTTAAAAATATTAAACTTATCAAAGAGTTTTTATTTCTCTCTTAAGAATGTAACCTAAGTCATTCTAGTGTAATCATTTACAAGCAACATAAAATACCTTTCACCTTGTTGACTCCTTGTCCTTGCAGGTCTGCATAGATCAGTGTGTACTAGCTCCAATGACATTGTAGTAGAGCAGTCCTTGCTTTTGAAGCTTGCTTTTGTTTGCTTTCCCATTTTATGTTCATTGCATAAAGTGTTTGCAAGCTTGGTTATTCTAGGCATATCTCTCATAGCATGAGAGGAACTGATCTTTACCATATTTTCACAATTGATGTGTCCTATTCTTTTGTGCCAGAACCAACATTCTTTGGACTAAACCAATAAACAAATTTTCCATTGGCCTCCTTTAAATGATAGACATTACCATTTGTCCTTGTACCATCAACAATGAATATTCCAAAACTTACCTTTCTGATTTCACATCCATTAGCATGAAAAGTAAGATTGTATCCTTTGTTGCACATTTGACTGACACTCAGGAGATTATGTTTCAAACCTTTGACATAAAGGACATATTTAGTTGTGTTCTTTCCATCAATTGTTATATCACCTTTTCCATAGATTTGTGTTGACTTATCATCACCAAACTTGAAAGCACCACCATTATCCTTTTTGAGAATGATAAACTTACTTTTGTCACCAGTCATGTGGTGAGAGCATCCAGTATTAATTACTGAAGCATTTGCTTCTTCTTTTTCATGAAAGGTAGTCCATACTGCCATTGATATTTCATTAACCTTACTATTCTGCAAAGTACCAAACCTCTTACAATCTCCAAAATTGTTCTTTTTGCCTCTCAAGACCATGAAAATATTTTCATCATTTGAGTCATTATCTTCATCTTCAGAGGAACAATTGATTTCTTTAGAATAGAAACCTCTTTTGATTTCCTTTTTTTTTTATCATCAACAAATTCTTTATAGGGACATTTAGATGCAAAATGACCAATTCTTCCATAATTGAAGCACTTGAAAGGTAACTTACCTTTGTATTTGCTAGTTCCTTTCTTCAATCTTCTCACAAAGTTTGCTTCAACTTCATCACAGTCATCATTTTTATCAGCAACCTCATCTTCAATATTTTTGTTAGCTTTGAATGCATTTTTCGTTTTTGGAAAATCTTCATCAAACTCTCTCATTTCAAAGGAAGTAAGAGCACCAAACATTTCATCTATAGATTATTTATCCAAATCCTTGGATTCCACAATATCATACACTTTATGACTATCTGACCTAGGGAGAGATCTCAGAACCTTCTTCATAATTTCACTTTATTTTACTTCTCCACCAAGACCAAAGATGCTAGAGAAAACTTCTTGTACTTAGAGCATATAACTTGCAATGTCTTCATCTTTTGTCACTTCAATGTCTCAAATCTGCTCTTGAAAATCTACATCTTGGATTGCTTAACTTTTGTATCACCTTCATAGATATTGTTAAGCTTTCCCTGGAAATCTTTAGCAGAACTGTAATTCATCACTTTCAAATTTGAATATGCCAAACCACACAAGAGAGAATTCTTAGCTTTGGCATTGCAGTCATATAATTTAATTTCAACTGTATTAGCTGGAGGAGTAGCAGGAGAAACATATCCATCCTTGACTGACTGCCAAACACCAAACCCTAGAGAGTTTAGGTGTCCTTCCATTCTCAATTTCCAGAAAGCATAATTAGTCCCATCAAATCTAAGACCCTTGTATGAACCATCATGTTCCATCTTGGATCTTTGCCTCAAGCTGTTAAGCTTCTTTAGAGGAACTTGGATTTGATACCAATTTTTGAACACACTTGGAGACTGAGAGGGGATGGGGATGAATTAGTCTTATCAAATACTTAAGCCTTTCTAGAACCTTGCAACTCTTTAGCACAATGCAAACTTCTTAACTCAATAAAACCCTTAAACAGATATAGCAGTTAAACTTTCAACAAGATCAACAACCTTCATCAATGAAAGATATAGCAATTCTATACTTAATCAGATAAACAACAAAGAGAAATAATTAAAGAACACACACATGCACAAGGAGACACTAGATTTACGTGGAAAACCCAATGAGGGAAAAACCACGATGAGAGTTAACTCACAATATAAAGGCTCACTACCAAAAAGGACTTGCAAACCAAGGCTCACTACCTCAGTGAAAAATACAAAGGTCTTGCAGAACTGAAGAAAAAAACAACTCTAGGTGCAAGATACAAGGACCTGATGAGATTCACTATCTTAGAGTAGGATACAAATATTTAGATAAAAATTACAATATTTGTCAACCTAACACTCTGCTGACTAAGGCGTTGTAGCACATTTGATATTTCCTCTTCACAATGTAGCACTAACTATGTTGGTATTCAATACATTCCACACTTTCTTTTTCGCACTTGTACACTACTCCATCTTGTTGCATCCAAAATGACTTTGCATTTATATCCACCGCAAATCTTTAAAAGTTCAATTAGGTCGGCCATAAAAGTTCAATTAGGTCGGCCAGGAAGAAAATAAACAATGAATTCAATAAGTCGGCCACCAAAAACATAATGTGGTTCTATCCTAAAGATAGAGAGGACCTAATTTTTTTAATTTTATCTTCCAATGTGATCCAAAACAATTCACACACCAGGCACACACCAATCTAAGTCAACATCAAAGGAAACATGTAGATGAAATATGAAGCACATAACCACTCGACCTAAAAACATACTTCCAATTGAATTTACTTGACATGGTCCCAAACAAGATAGGTCAAGACCCAAAACTATCATTACACATCTTCAATTGCTTGTGTATACCTTCAAGCACATGACACAAGCAAAGGAACAAGCCCTGTCGGCTATATATCCACAAATAACCCAAAAAGCTAACTCAAGATACAATAGGTCACCAAAGTGGACAATCAGCAACATGCAAATCAAATGGGGATGTTCCATGAATATCCAAACATACTTTCAACAACTTCTTTCATACTATCATACCATCAATTGCCACCACAAACCAAATAGGTACAAAACGCTTCATCTAGGAAACACAAAACACATTATCAAAAGATATAAAATTAACAAATCAACTTTCAAACCACTTCATTACATGAAATTTGAACTGATACACTACATAGATGTTGAAAACACATTGATGAAGCCACAGGAGTAGAGACATCAATATAGAGAAATGTGGAGCATTTCCCGGACCAGTCTAGGCAACCAACAACACTGCCAACCATTTGTAACTCACAGAAATATCCTTGACAACACCGGCGACCTGAAAAGATAGGAGTACAACATCCACAAAACACTAACTTTTGAATCCCAAACCACAAGACCATATCTTCAATAGTAGAGGAATGTGAAGCATTCTCCCTTGAACAAACTTTAAAGCAACTTCCTCAACCAAAAACACTTAAGCAACTTGTAGAGGCTAGATCTTTCTTTCAATAGCACATGCTTTATCGGGAACAACCAAAGAGAGCATAAGACATATTGTAGACCTTCAACAACATCTCTCCATTGTCAAAAAAAATTCTAATGCTTCTAATCCCCATCTTAATATATCATCATGAAACCAACTTTGTTGACAAAAATCAAATTCAATGCTTCTTAGATAAGACATGACATCCAACTATGAACTTTAGTAAATATCAGATAAAGCATAAAATCCAATCATGAAATTCAACAACTCTTCCATACATCAATGTTAGCTCAAAATAAATATAGTCAACAATGACAACCAATGCCAAGAAACCAAGTAATGACACCAAGGACTAACAACCTTCCTTACTTCTCAAGTGCTAACAACATGACAACCACAACCAATTCACCAAGTGTTGTCATCAAAGACAACCAACAATTATCATCAACATCAATTACAACCACTGTCAAACATACAAGAATCTTCATCAAATGTTAACATCAAAGAAAACCAACAATCAATGTTGACATCAAATGCCAACAATCTCCTCAAGTGTTGACACCAATAAAAACAATTGCCAACAAAGTTGAATAGAAATGTGCAAGATTTCTTGAGGAAGGGTTTGATTAAAGAAATTTTGAGTCCTTGTGTGGTACGTATAGTGTAGTACCAAAGAAATAAGTCGAGTGGAGAATGCCTACAAGATCAAGAGTAATAAATAATATTAAAATCAAGTATAAAATCCCATTACAAAGGATATATGATTTGGTATAAAGTATTTCACAAAGATTAATTTGAAGAGAATATACCATACAAAAAAAATTAGATAAGGAGATGAATTGAATACTAATTTTTTTTTTAAAAAGGGATTATATAAATGGTATTGATATAATGATTCTTTCAAGCAATATTTATGAGATTGATGAATGAGATTGTAGCAATATTTGAGCAAGTTTATAATTATTTATTTATATTATATGCTAATTTGTAATAAGACTAAATAGCAATTCCTAGAGCATATAATATTAGTGTTACAAAAGTTTAGAGAGGAAAAGTTGTTGATTAATGTGAAGAAATATAGTTTTATGAAGTTAGAATTTATATACTTGTGATTTGTAATATCATCAAAATGATTGAATATGGATCTAGAGAAAGTGAGAGTAGTTTTGAGTGGCATACACTTATAAATGTTGAAGAGGTAAGATGTTTTCATAGTTTTTTTTTTACAAAATATTCAATAGGAAATTCAGTGGTATTTTCAAAAATAACTAAGGCTACAAGAAATAATTCAAGTGAACATTTAGATCAACTAAAAGCTTTGATTTATTTAAAAAGGAAATGAAAAAATAGCTAGTGTTGGGATTACCATTCTTAACAAGTATTCTAAGTAGATAGTAATGTAAGTGGAAGTAAAATAGGAGTAGTACCAAGTCAAATGGATATAACAATAACTTGTTTTAGTGATAATTTGAATCATGCAAGGAGAAAATAATTAGTGTATGATCAAGAATTTTATGCTAAAATCTAGGCCTTGAAAAAATAGGTACATTATCTAATACCAAAGGACTTTGTGTTGTATATATAGCTCATAAAGCATTGTAGTACCTGAATAGCCAAGGTAGTTGAAATTACTGGCAGATAAGATGGGTTGAATTTATCTAGAGTTATACTTTTGTGTTGAAACATAGGAGAGAAAAGTTAAACAAGGTTGTAGATGAATTGCATAGGTGATAATTTTTTTGATAGATATGTGATTTGAAGTAGTAGAATGTTATGAATTAAATTAATAATATGAGACTGACTCTAATTTTCAAAAACATGTAAAGAACTTGTGAGCATGGATAAAAGTGGCTTGATTATCTAATTTACATGATATATTATTCAAAGGTAGTTAATTGTGTATTCCTAGAAGCTCAATGAGACAAAATTTGATATTTAGGAAAAACATAACAATGGATTAGAAAGATACTTTTGTGATATATAAGAAATTTTCTTAGTAAATGAAAACTGCTTTTGTCAATATATATATAATTATGTGAATAATTCATACATAATTATAGAATTTATCAACTAGCAAAATGAAGTAGTCAAAATATGGGATGGTATAACCACTATTGATAGTAAAGAAACCTTGGGAGGACATCAATATAAATTTTATATTACCATCTCTTATAAAATAGAAAGGTTATAATTATATATTTAGGATAGTTGACACATTTTTTAAGATAAAATTTTTCATAGCATGAAAGAAGACAAATTATTTAGTTTATGTAGCTTACTTATTCTAAAAAAATTATGAGATTGTATAGTTTACCAAGGAGTATAATTTCAGATAGAGACAAAAAATTCGTTAGCTACTTTTGGAAGACATTGTGTAAGAAGATAAAGATACAATTATAATTTAATTTAACATATCTCCTACAAATAAATGGACAAACATAAGTAGTGAATAAGAGTTTAGAGAATTTGTTGCGACGTGTAGTAGGAGAGAAGATAGGAAATTAAAACGTGTTCTTAATGAAAGCTAAGTTCTTTTTATAATAGTGTGGTGAATAGGAGTATATGAAAAACACCATTTGTGGTTGCATATGGAAGTAGCACAAGAAATGTTATAGAGTTTAAAGATATCAATAGAATATAGAAAAAACTCTAGAAGTATAAGAATTTGTAGATTACTTGAAGATAATGTACAATAAGATAAGAAACTAGTTAGAAAATATGAATGGTAGAGATAAGGAGAAGTCTAATTGATATTATGAAACATGTAAATAATGAAATAAATTTAATGTTTAAGAAATGAAATTTTATTATAATCTATGTGTCAATCCAAGGATGTAAACTTGCAAAATGCATTATGGTTATATGCAAAAGGGCTATAGGTAGTGAGGTGAGTAAAATGAAATATAGCTAAAAAAATTTACTCTTTAAAAATGCTACATGAATTATGAACACTGCTTTAAACTACTACAAGAATTATAAATAATACTGCTATAGGGACTATTCAAGCTGCTACAAGAACTATCAAAAATACTAATACTACTATAGAAACTACACATAGGTGATGGTGAGTACAATATTACAAAATAAAGAATTAAAAACCACATAATAATTTTATTATAAGTTGAAAAGCATGTAAATGAAATAAATTGATAATTAATAAATACATAATCTTATGCTAAATCAATATGCTTTTATTCATATTTTTCACACCTCAAATATGAAAACTAAGACCACAATATTTTTAAATAAAATCACACATAATGAATGATCAAAATATAAAAAAATATCACCGTGTCTCATTAGAGGGGGCCTTCCTCTTCTTCCTTGGGGTGGTTGGAAGAATTTATTACGAACTCTTTAAAAATCCAATGATTTTATCTATTATACTATTTTGAAAAATACATACAGTTCCATTCTACTCTATTACACTTTATAGTTCCATTCTCATACATCACATTTTATAGAGGTGTTTTGGCCAACAAAATATAAACTATTAACTTGAAATAGGAGAGTTTGTTTGCCACAACTGTAGGATATATTTTTGGCCTATAGTCACAACAAATTTATTAGTTGCAATAATAAACAATACACATCATTTTATCTCATGACATTCTACACCATATGAGTATAAAAATTGATCAACATATGTTATAAGAATATAATTGATATCCAACTTAAACAAATAATTACTTAAAAAAGATTAATAGTTGGAATTAAATTTTGGATAAGTGTAGTCATGACTATAGGAAGTTTTTTGTCAAGTCTATCGTCTCCACCTTCATTAACATGTTGCAAGATTTATTTTATCTAGCTAAAATAATAATGGTTATTAGTAAATACAATCCAATAATTAATTTTCATATTTGACTTTAAGACTAAATAAAATATCTCTTATTTCAATTTAATTATATGTTGTGAAAGTTGTTAAAAAGGTATGATCAAAGATATGATATAATATGAAAATGGATCATGAAGGTGGGAACTATAAGATATGAAAATGAATAAAATATGGAATAAATTGGACATAAATGAAGCTCATCACTAATGAAAAATTATTATACAAGGATTTTGTGGTTGTAATGGAGAAATTAAACAACCTCTAACTTCTAGATTACATTACATGAAATGACGAGAGAAGTAGAAATGATTATAACAAGAATTTATGGACTACATAAAATGAAAGTATTGCAATGGTAAATTGGATGTAGAAATGGAAATAGAAGAAAATGAAGAACCTAGCACTAGAGGATGGAGCTCACTATCTTGGATGTTGTCAAGATGCACAAACATCCATGTGATGCACTATGGTCCTTTTCACACATTATCATCCTACAAAGTTAAAAAACTAATTGTTTCTTAATATTTTTATTCACTTGCACACCAAGAAACAAGGATAACAAAGACAAAAAGCTAGGAGGTACCAAATGATATAGAAATACTAAAAATTTAATCTATATACTTTAAATTATAAATACAAATGAAAAGAGAGAGATGTGATGACATAAACTACCATGTGAGTTGATCCTTGGAAAAAATGTAGCTTGGACTAAGAAAATGGTTGGGCCTATATGGGAGCTTGCAAATAATGTTCAAACCCCTACTTTGGTATTTTGACCTCCATAAGATGTCAAATAGAAAGTAAATATTAAATGATATGTGCTCTTATCCTATGTGCATCTAGAACTAAGATTTATGATAATAAATTTAAAAGTATTAGTTCCTAGTCTATTGAGAAGAATACCCTAGTGTGTATTAGATTGAAAAAGAGGAGGTGATGGTCATCAAGAGATATACCAATATATATATTGAAGAAAATATGATAAAGATAATATTATAATAATATTTAAAAAATAATGAAACCTTGTTGGGACAAAATTTCTAGTGTGATGTAGAAGATAGAAGTGACCATAAGGAGTTATTAATGGAAATCTAGTAGCATGCAACTTTTGAAAGCTTCAACAATAGAGTTGTGTTTAACCAAGAGAGCCGAGAGAAAGGAGAGAGATATGTTTATTGGTGTTGGGGAGGACTAAAATCAAAGAGATATATTTCCAAAAGGATTCCTTGGAAGATGAAGGGTTTGATTAAGATCATGAAGGAACTTTTTATATAGGAGAGTATCATAGTAGGTGGTAGTAGGTAGTTGTGTGGGAAACCAATGTTTAAATTTGTGAAATTATGGAATCCTAGCACATCATGAGAATGTATACACATCATGACAATGTCCTATATAAATCATTAAAAATTTTAAATGTGGCTTCATATTTACAAGGAAAATCAAAATATGATAAATAACTTTGGTAATCTAGTGAGTGAAAAGGATAAGGTTGAGGCTAAAATTTTCCCTAAAACATGGTAGGGGACTAAATAATGAAGCAAGCCCAAAACATAACATGAAATTAAAAGGATATACAAATTTCTACATTACATTTTTACCCCACTTTAGTGAGTTGATAACATTAGGTAATAAACTATATTGAAGTATACAAATGAAATTCTAGAAGTAAATAATATAAAAAAAGTATACTCTAAAAATGATGTTATATAGGATGCAAAAATATCTTCAAGTGGAGTAACCATGGGCCCAAGCTAAGAACCTACAAAAAAATACATTAAATGATAAAAAACTATAATAAAACAGTATTAGAAAGAATAAACCTGAAAAACCATTATGTTAGAACATATCAAATATATATATGGAAGCATGAAAAAAATAAAACCTATTAAAAAATGTGTTAGAAACACATAAATCCACGTAATAAATTATAGAAAGAAAAATATAATACATGAACAACATGTGCACAATGGGAAAAGGCACATAGAAAACAAACAAATAAATTTTTGGGTCATTATTTAAGATACCTAGATGTGGAAGTAGTCTTGATTCTTTTCATTATCCCTAAAATATAATGAAATCCAAAAGATTAAATACATAATTTATTCTATGGTGAGAAGAATGTAACAAGTTGATTGATTGTTTCAGAGAGAGAATGAAATAATACATAGAAAGAGAAAGGGAAAAAATCAATAAAATATAACTCATGACTTAGGATCTAGCTTTATTTTTCACTAGAGGTCATGAGTAGATAATGTAGAGAAAGGAAAATTATGAATAAGAATGGCATGAGTCAATGTCTAGCTTACTTTTTCACTAGGAGTCATGAGAAGATAATGAAGTGCAAATGATTTTTTTAAGAAGAATGACATGACTTAGGGTATAACTTACTCTATTACTAGGATTCATGAGAAGAGAATGCATGAAAATGGAAACATCATTCGAGCACAAGATCCTACACACCACTTCTTGATTGGATTCTCAATCCTCAAAAATAAACTTGAGGCTTAGCCTCCTATACAAGTCATTCATCATACAAACCTTCATAATATAATTAACCATCTAATCCTACCTCATCTAAACATTCACTAAGGATTTTCTCCAAGGACTATTAGTAAGGAATAAATATAAAAAAGGATAAATTTGAGGAGTTGTGCAATATCCCTTCTTAGGTACTGTCATCCTTTAGCAAGTACAAGCATGTTGTTGGTAATGGAGCTATTCCATTGAACCATATTTAGGTTGTTCAAGTACCTCTTAACACTAAAATTTCCATAAATTAAACCATATAAGAAGCTAAACAAAGACATTTCATGAGATCCATACAATCCATAAGGTCCAAGATCCCTAAAATATTAAGATCCAAATATTTTCTAATAGTCAGAGCAAGGGCTTAAAGAAATCTATCCAAGATCTTATTGATATGGTGAAATTAAATAAAAAAAAAAGTACATCCATGTTGTCAAAGAAATAATCAAGGATATTTGAAAAAATCATTCCAAAGAATGATCAACCTATCCCACAACCAAGTCAAGGTCAAAGTAGGCTAATGTCATCCATCATATAACAATTGCCCCTTTCCATGATAAAAATATTGATTGCATTGAACATATAAACAAGCAAGTCTCTATTGATCACACCAACCATATGGATATGAAAGTCATAATTTATAATATTAATCATATAAACAATCAACTTTTATCAGTCTAATTTCCTTGTAGATGAGAAAATTGAAAGCTCTAATGATTCTTGGTTGTGCATTGATAGGAACACATCATTTTTTCAAAATTAACAAGTATCCTATCACAAACAAAAAATGTCAACTCATTAATTACAAAGAAAAAGGATTAGAAATTTATGATCAAGGCATCATAGAACTATACTAGTTTATATAAACAATGGTCACTAAGGCATCTGATACAAATTTTCTAATGAGAAACTTAATGATGTTACCAATAATTTAATGATTATTGGAGTAATTTTATCTAATTCAAAATTAAAATAGAGACTATCCATAGTCCCTATGAAAATCTTGCTGCCATAAATCCTTTCACTGATACTACTATTCATGCCTTCAACCTTGACCTCTAGCATCCTAAACCCATGGATTAAAAAATAATAATCATGCATCATTTGTTAATCCAAAATGATGAACCATCATAAATATCATGAGAGTCCAAGATAAAATCTTTCCAAGGGATCATCACAAAGGATTTTAACTTAATCTAGATGCACCAATATATGAAGAAAATAATTTAAGGATCACAACAAAGTAAAAATCAACATGAAACACCAAATAAAAATTATGAAAAAAATTAAAATGAATCCAAAGGGAAACATAAGTTCACAATAGAAAAATGGAAGCAAAAAAGCAAAGTGGATCCCAAAAATAAAAATAAAAATAAAAATCTAAGTGAAGCAATCAATCAAAATGTAACAAATTTTTGAAGGACTTATTTTGCATGTACAAGGTGTGCTCTATATTTACATTCATTACTAATCCTAGCATGCAAAATTCCATGATCCAATATGGAATATAAGGTTGTTCCATTTCTAATCTCAATACCAATCCAAAATTCAAATCCACATCTAAAATATCCAACTCCACCTTTAAGTCGAAAAATCCCCCATTCCAATCCAAATATCTAAATCTTATCTCTAAATTCCACAACCCTAAATCAAAAATCACAAATCAAAATCCAAATCCAAAAATCCCAAATCCGAATTATGTCATAACTTGGAAGAAAATTTCTACCATAAGGTTTATGATGACACCTTATTGAGATGATCACATTCAGATAAATATAACTTAATTATCAAAGAGGATAACAACATCTATGAATTATATACTAGTGGCATGATATTAGAAAAATAATTACTTATAACAAGTTATTATTGGCATGTCATGATATGATCATATAAGTTAGCTACACCAAATGGATATGACCTTGAAGAATCCTTGAATTTTAGGAATTATAATCAATTTCATAAAAGATGATAATATCATCCAAGCAATCAATAAAATAAAAACAAATGTAAGGAGAAAAATCATCTGATAGTGAAAAAAAATCTTATGGTGCCTTTGGAAAGTAACATGATAAAAATCCATTCTTTAGAATCATAAATAAATCAATTTTCTATATGTAATTTAAATTTGGGGGAATGTCAGGGTGGTGGGCCTAGCTCGATTAGATAAAGCATCTTGTTGTAGGCAAGAGGTCACGAGGTCCAGTCTCCCCACTGTCCTTATGGTATCAGAGGGCATGTTGCGCCAGCGCCACCAATCATGTGAAAAAAGTTTACTAGGCGCACTGCAATTTATAGGGGGACAAATACCTGACTGATTCTTGTAGTCTAAAAAAAATTTGGGGAATGTCAGGGCGGGGGGCCTAGCTTGATTGGCTAAAGCATCCTATTGTAGGCAAGAGATCACGAGGTCAAGTCTCCCCACAAACTTGTGGCATCAGAGGGCGTGTTGCGCTAGCGCCACTGGTCATGTGAAAAAAAGTTTACCAGGTGCATTGCAATTTATAGGAGGGTAGATACTCGACCAATTCCTTTAGTCTAAAAAAATAAAATAAAATAAAATTTGGGGGAATGTTCATTCTATCATACCTATATATTTAACTATACCTATTCATTTATCACTCTTATGAATTCCATAATACCTATCCATACCATCATACCCATCCCCTATCACCCTTTTTTGACTATGACAAGGACAAGAGAAAAACATTAAAATTTGATTTAGAAACTTCTTTATATGTCAAATCTTCAATGCATACTCTAGTAATCTATCATAATTTACATTCTAGTATACTATCAAAGGTTATCAAACAAGTTTTACAACAAGCAATTCAACCACATATTGGTGTCAATAAACATTTCAACATAGCATCATGAATGGAAGATATAGAATGAGGCATGATAATACTATGTGATGTAGTCCTTGGAGATCTCATCATGAATCCTTCCATTAATCCATCCCCCATCCATTCCATCCTGAATGCTTCAACCATCAATGTTGAACCCCACATCTGTTCCATCCAATATCTATCAATACCTCAAGAATTCCATCTAGTGTTTATCAACACCTTAACCATTCCATCAAATCTTCCCTTCATCCTTGTCACTAGACTTGGTTTTCCTTGTTATTGGTTAGTACAAGAAATTGCCAAGATCCCAAGTAGTTCCAAGCAATTCCAAACCACTCCAAACCAATCCAAATTTGATCTATAAATTCAATCTAAAATCCAAATATCCAAGAAATACAAATACAAATACAAAGTAGAAGCATACAAATAAATCAGCCCAAGTAGTCCAAAACACATCTAAAATAATCTATAGGTTTTATTCGTAGTATTTCTATAATCGTTGTTTAGTTTTAAATAAATAATTATATCATTATTGGGATATATCATTCCAATCCTTACAATGATTTCAAGATACATTGTCATTCCCAAATCGAAAATTCTATCATCATCAATCAATCTTCTATTTTTAATTGGACTTAGGGAAAACTCATGTTTGTCTTTTCTCTCATGTCTTCTTACTTTCTTACATATTCTTGTTTTCTTACATTTGCGAGTCAATCCGTGGGGCATATCATGACAATATTATCTTGGTTTTTCTATATCATGGTGCATCCTATCACATATTAGCTTAGGCTTTATTTCTACAACACATGACAATAGTTTCATCATGGTTTCCATATCATGGTGCATCCTATCATATGCTATAATAAATTAGGCTTCTCCAATATTTGAAATTATGAGTAAGATTCATAACATTCATCATCCCATCATTAACACTCATTCTCATTTTCCTTCTTATACATTTCTTCTAATTACATATCCAAAACTAAACTTTCTTCTCACTCGTTCTAGCTCACCACATTCACTTTTACCCCATCCATTTATAAATTAACTATCCATTTACTACCCTTTTTCTCATTTTGATTGTACATCTATATCTTTCATCCCTATATGCTCTATTGAGGGGGCATCTTCTAACCATCATGCCACTTGGGAAATCCTATTGCATCCATTCTTCATCTTCTATTTTATTTGAAAATCCAATACTTCTTTTTGTCACAACACCCTTTCAAAGAGGGGAAAATGTAGACCTAGATTTTCCAACCTTAATTAAATGCTACATGTTATGATTAATCCTACACATCGATTCATCTTAGATAATTTTCTTTAACATCACCATCTTGATTAATTAATCTAATTAATTTATTTATTGCACCATGTATTCCACCATATTCCATTAGCTAATTAATTATTTAGCTAATTATCAATCAAATATATGTCAATTAATTAATTACACTATGTTAATTAATTAATCACATTTTAACCCATGAAAATTACATATTTTACTAATTAATTTATCATTATTACTTAATTAATAAATTCCTAACTAACTCCATACACACATAATTAATTAACTATCCTTTCATCACCCCATAATTAACTCATTATCAAGAATCAATTTCTTCCAGTCGTCAAGTGATGCAAGTTGTTAATTCCTAGATTTAATAAATCTTGCACATTCCTAAATCAAATAAATCAATTAAACCAAAATTCATGCAAGCGGTTTTAAGATGAACTCAAATTATTTTTAAATTAAAAAGAAAAATAAAAAAGCAAACTCAAGTTTATAAATCAAGTGAATTAATTATAGCCATTCATTTCTTCATCCAAAAACTTATAAGTTTATCTCTCTTTTCACCAATCTTGATTATCTCTCTAAAAATCCATCTAATCTCTAAAAATATTGATTTAATCTTGATCATATGCTATTCATTGTATCAAAATTCAATGTTGCAAAGATATTGCATGACCATTTGAGCAACCACAACAAATCTTCTTCTCAAAATAGAATAAGATCAATTATAAGTTCACGTTATTTTCACAATTGTATTAAATATTTGTTGTTTCGTTTCTTTATTATTATTAGTTCTCATGCTTAAACCAAAATATAAAAACTATTAAACTGAACAATGCTTTCATATATTTTAAACAAAGTGCTCACATGAACACTCTTAATGAGCACTGTAGCTCATTGGACCATCTTACACCCCCCACAAGAGAAAAACCTACACACCTACATCATTCATTTTTCTCACTGATAACAAGTTCCATATAAAACCACAGATATGTAAACACATCATTGATCCTCTCCATATTTCCATCTAGGAATATGATAAAAAAATCTTTTATGGCCAATAATATTTAAGTGAGAGTATGTACACCTTCCTAGCACCATATTATTCATACTTAGAGAACCACTCATAATGGGAGGTTATATGGAAGGAAGAACCTAATTCAATCAGCCACACACCTTTTAATGCATGAGTTGCCAAAGGTTGTGTTAAAATCATTTGCATCATCTTGATAAGACTTTCATTTTCTTCATTTAAATCATTTTTTATTTTCTTCTTCTCCTCTTTGTAGTTTGTATAATAGTGCACAAGCTTACAATAGTTCCAACACTTAGCCTTGCATTTTTTAGGAGGTTTTGATCTCTCACAAGATTTGGTTCTTAAATTTTATCTCTTCTTGTCCCTCTTCTTGCATTTCTCTTTTGGTATTTGATGAAATAATAGGGCCTCCTTTATTGATTCAATTTTTTTTTCCAAATTTCCTTGAAGAGTAATGTTTCCACTACCTCATCCATTCTGAGCTTAGAGTTAGTTCTCCTAATGACTATCATAAGGTGATCCCACAATTTTGGAAAAGAATAAAAAAATATCATATAATAATCCTTCTCCTCCATATTCTCCAAAAAGCATAATTAGTTCATGATCAAATTGATCTCATTCATGTGGTTGGATATAAAACCACCATCCTCCATCTTAAGGGTATATAACTTAGTTATTAAGAAAAAAATATTTACTGGGGATTTAACCTAATAAATTTCTCCTAAATTATTCTAAAGAGCTTATGTAGTGGCTTCTTTATGCACAATTAACAACACAAAAAATTACAAGAAAATCCTAATACATCCCTTCATTTTTTTTTGTTAATATGTCCTACTCATTTTGTTGTATTGTAACAAAATTAGATCTAGCTATCACAACCCATAGATCTCTATTTATGAGCATATCCTTGATCTTGAGCTTCTACGACCCAAATTTTGTGCTTGTAAACTTCTCCATCTCTATCCTTGATGTGCTTTTCATTCTTAGTACTTGACAATATATCCTAATAAGCAAGCTCCCAATCAATCCAATATTAGTACAAAAACATTATCCTTAACACCTAGAACCTGAGGTGATCGATCTCCAATTCCAAATGAAATGAAGTAATTGTATGAAGTACATTCCTACACTAAATTTTGGGGAAGTTATATGCAAAAATAATTAGTGTTAAAAGTATAAAAGATAATACACAAAGATATTATACCATAACAAGATGATTTACGTGGAAAAACCCTTTTAGGAGAAAAATCCCACACTCCAAAGTAAAAATAATTTTATTATTCAATAGCTATGAGGCCACAATACAAGTCTCAAGATATGCCTTTATAGGAGTATCACTGAAATTTATATTTCAAAACTTATTTCCAATAACATAACACTACTTGAAAATCAATCACACATACTCTATTCACTACCACCAATAAATAATCAAACATTAAACCAAAAATCAAGAGTGGTTTTACAAAATCATGAATCAAAATAATGACCCAAACATAGTGCCATATCTATCCCAAATTCATATGCCCAAGTTGGTTGTGGTATTCCAAGCTATTTTCAAAATATGTTCTTCTAATTGTCAGAGATTCTATCATATGTAACTCCTCAATTTGGGCACTCAATTTCATTATATTAAAGCCCATCAAAATATGAATTATAACTTATAATAATGTTGGCCAATATTTAATTTAAATCACATACAATCATGTTCTTATACATCATAATACTTTTTCATAAGTAACTCTCATCTTATAATTTCATAATGACATTAGATGCTCTTACAACCTCTTACACACTTCCCAAAGTATATGACACATGGAAAATAATTCCAACATAAATTGTGATGCCTCATTTCCCATGTGAAATAAAAATAAATAAATAATTGATAAATAAAAATATTGGGATGCAATATTGATAAACCTTTCTCAACATGAAATAAGGGATAGTGAAGGAAAAACTTCTTGCCTTGTCCAGATAGACTAGGGACTTTTGGATAGGAAGATAAGCAAGTCATTTTAGTTATGGTGGCCTTTAATTCAAAGTGGGATCTCATTGACTCAGGGTTTCAGTGTTTCCACATAGGAATGAGATGACAATTGGATCCAGACTAAATAACATGAAGTCCAGCCCTTGGCAGGTTGCTCTCTCCGAGTACTATTTTTAGGAAGTTTACTAGGGCTTATATCGAATCATGGGATTGGATGTGGATGATTATGTGCCTATGGAGATATTGTTATTATGTGATGATAACCAAAATCCAAATGCTAACACTTTAGTTGACTATGGATATTTTCAATCCCAAAATCTACATTAAGATATTTTGAATTTTAAGAATGCAAGTACCCAAACAAGTGATAAAATATTCAAGAGCTACTCACTCCTATGTTACTTATATATATGTATCCTTGCTAGGGAGTGGGATGATAAATTGCTAATAAATAATATCTCATATAATGCTCTAAAAGACGAGTTTAAGAGCTTCTTCAATCTTGACCAATTCATATGGATAATGATCACCCTCATGCTTCCTAAAACAAGTTTGAATATTTATTTATATATAGAATGTTGATTTTCAGAGACTGTTAAATTATGTAACAGTTCTGTTTATAGGGCTAATGGAGTTCCAACTAGATTGAAATATTAGGAAAATTTGGGGTGATTTGTTCCTATTTAAGAAGTATATTATCATAATATAATTTATGGCTTTATTTTTTCTCCTTACATGTTTCTATATGCAATACTTAGTATAATTTCACACTTGGAGTTATTGAGACAAATTCACTTAGATGATTATGAACACTTTAGGAAGATACCCAAAGGTGGTTTTCTCCCACCAACAATCTAGCTTGATGACTTCCAAATTATTAGCAAAGAATGCATGGATAAAATTGACCAGCACCTTAGGTTCTTTAGCATGTCATACTATGATTATATGGATTATGACCCTAAGGGACATTTTGAAAAATTGAGTAGAAGCAAGGAAGGAGTAGCTATGAGTATGTGTATCATGAATCTAACAATTCAATTGAGAGTTGCAAAAATGATATAGACAATATTATCAATACAATATATATGGAAATCTAATTAGTAGAGAGAAAAGGAAATTTGTTGAACCCTTAGTAAAAGGGAGATTACCATGAGGTCACAAATCTAATTGAAATAATGAAATTATTCCTTGACTATGTAGATATCATTGTAGTAGTGTCAAAGGGTCCTATGACAAATATGCCTAAATAATAAAAGAATCTTAACATACAAATGCCTCCACTTAAGCCAACAAATGTTGAGCATTCTAATAATGCACTACCTACCATATTAGAGGCCCCGCATATGTAAGTGTAGGCTGAGACTCAAGAGAAAGGGATGAAGCCAAATTCTATAGAGATTATTGAACAACACTATGATAGTCCTATACAACCAACTGTTTTGGCACTTGAGTCACGAGGGAAAACAAATATAGAAATCATGCCAACTTAGGATAAATTCCTTCCCATACTTGAGTAGTCTATTAAAATGTATCCAAATAATTATTTCCTCTAGTTGAACCCTTAGTGTTATAAATAAAGTTTCCACATAGGCTATCTATAATGAAGATTCAATTCCATCAAGATCCATTGATATGATGGGGTAAATATTCAATACTAGGGTATGAAAGACATAAGGAAAAAGACATACAATGAGTTTTTATTTTATGATGCTTTTGTAAAAATAAAGGAGTTTAAAACATTTTCCTGGGTAGTGAAATTTAGAGAAAAAAGACTCCTAGAGGAGAACAAAAAGGTTAGGGAGATGTTAACAAAAGATGCAAGTCATTTCAAAAAGTTCTAACCTTGCCTCGATGTTTGATTTCAATCTTGATACTATTACCATAGCTCGAAAAAGGAAGGGAGATAATAAGCCAAAATAGTTCTTTTATTTCTTAGATGGAGCATAGAAAATACCATGTTCCTCAACACTATCAAGAGGAGAGAAGGATATTTTTTTGATAATCAAGATGGGGCTAGTAGGTTCTTTTAGGGGTCATTATTCAATCATAGCATGGAGACTCTATTTGGGTATTAGCCTCAATTGAGGAAAAACCTCATGTAGATTACATGTCACAAATAGGTACAAGGAAATATTATTATAGAGGGAGTGGGGAAAGTTCTTGCTCTTGATGCAACTACTTTAGCTATTCACATTGCCTAATTTAGTGAAGCTACAACTAAGAAGTATATAATATTATGGTGAAGTTAATGGTGTGAATACAAAGCTAAAAAATGTATTAAAAAAAGAAAAGTTCTTATTGGATATATTTCACACTCAAATTCAAGGAATAATTACAAAAGCAATAGTCCCCCCTCCAAGTACATCCCAAGCTAGTAGCGATTCAAGGCAAGAGGTGATCAAATTGAAGGAACTACTATATGAAGGTAGAGAAGATGCTAGTAGATATAAATAGAATACTAAAGAAATGGTAAAGGTTTTTTTTAAGGCCATAATACAAAATTTAATAAGAATACTAGTCAATGATTTATGGAAATTCCATGATAACATCCTCGAAGCTATAACACACCAAAGGGATATATATTGATTAGAGTTGCAAGTAATCAATATTAAATAGATCCCAAGATTTCTCCTAGGAAATAAATTCATAAGAATGGTAAATATGTTGTTGGAAGTGCCAAAAAGATATTAATAATTTTTGAGGTGATTAATCTATAAAATTAAATTACCTCTTTCTCAGATAAATTGAAGACCAATTTGAAAGAGAAAGAACAAGAATTTCAAGATCTTGTTAACTCTAGTCTCCTTAGAATTGCTGGTCCAAACAAAATTAAGAAAGAATTGGGAGTTTGGAGAAATTATTTCAAGAATTTAGTTCATTATTTACTTATCCACTTGTGACAAATGATAAAATGGATCCTATATTACTCAACCACTAGATTGATAAAATCTCAGCACTAGAAATTAGGATAGATAACTCTATCAAAGAAATAAAGGTTATGCTAGATGAAAAATTTGAGGACAACATGAACATAACAAAAATAACCATTAATGTTGACCCACCTACTAGTGAAGGATGGGACCTGAATAACATAGGGTCTATTCTAAAAAGTATTTAATATTTTTTGTATTCTTCATCTTTGAATTATTTATTTAATGTAATAATCAATCTTATCAATTATAAAGGGAACACATTTATCATATTCCTTTACAATTACTATACTACATGAATAGTAAGAAGTTAGTTTAGATGTAGTAAGTAATAACTTGATGGACTTACACATGGTAGCCATTAATAGGATCACATGGGGTACCAAAAGGAGTGTCCCCATGATGCAATAGGTGAATCATCTTGCCAAGCTTTAAAAAAAGAAAAGGCTTGCATTACTATAACAAAGAAACTCTTAAGATACAAATCACATTGACCCTATGTATTGTTTTGATTAGTGTTGGGATGTTGAAGAGGAGTATCAAGCCCACTATAGTTGGTTTTCATGTGATTAAAGATCCATATGTTGTTAGAATCACAAGAGCTATTTAAAGGAAAAAGTGCCACTCACTCAATATTCTAATGGTGGTATATTCTTTAAGAATTACAATAAGAAGTTCGGGAGAGGGACTTGATCAACCCCTTTTCTACTAAAATATTTTCTAGGGATAGATGATAATAATTATGGGCAAGGTTTCTATCAAAGCCCCTCTTACCATTTTAAGTAATAACCACTTTATGTGATTGTCGTTTAAGAGACAAGTGTCAATCATCCAAGTGAGATGTGTGTTGTCTCTTATCTATAAGTAGAGGCTATTTACTTATGCATCATAAAGGATAAATTAAAACAAAAAAATATTGTAAGCACTAGCACAAGAGTCCATTTAGAATTTCCTATTGAGTAATAATAGGATCATATTTGGAATATACTTCCATACATCCAAATTGTAACTTTAGTTTAGTAAATTAATATAAGAATCATTTTTATTGGTGTTAGAAATTGTCTCCATTTCTTGCTAGGTATTTTCAATGGACCTTACAAGTCTCTAGGCATGCATTTTTCGTGTTTATGCTAAAGCTTCTTTAATATCTTAATCATGTCTAGATTGTAAATATTTATAACTTTGAATATGGTGTATTTTGATAAAAAATATGATTGAGAAGCATAATTTGTGGTACATTAAATAGGAAAGTAGTTGAAGGTTCAAACTTTACAAGCAAGAGTTAATTAGATAGACCTATTTTTAAAACATGGTTATTGTTTATTCAATCTTATAAATTACTCCTAATTCAACACATAGATAATAATGATAAAACTTTAACTAAGGTATAACTTATTTAGTTTGTAGGTTTGTGACACACTTAAAGATATAAAGAACCACTTAAATATTTATTCATTCATAAAATAATTTCTTATTTGGTTGTGGATTTGATATCTGTCTACAAATTTAAGGTCCCCGATTATAATTTTGCACTAAAATAATAGAATATGAATTAATGACAACAAATTGGTTTTATACACCATTTCATGTTAGGGTTTGGGTTAGCATTTGCAATAAATTTATCCTCAAAGCTTTTTGTCATTCCTTGAGATCTTTAAAAGGATCACCCTGTTGAGCCTTACATAACTCAAAATATTTTTGATTAGTTTGTTTAGCCAGTATTTTTGATCATGTAGATTTTTTAACGCATCTTGCCAAAAATATTGTTAACTAATCAAAGCATCAATAAAAATGACTATAATTAAATCAATCTTTTCCATAATTTTTATAAAATGATATTGACATGTGCCATTTATGATATAGGTGACTTTTCTCCTTAAATATACATAACTACATCTCTTTACTATTTAATTTTTATTATTTTCATCACAACACAATCTTTGCTTTTCATTTACACTTTTCAGTCTTTATTAAAAAAACAGTACTTTTTCTATTCTTTTGCCATTTACCCAAGACATTTATTTATTTTTCTCCATCAAATTTCTTTTTATTTCACCAAGTTGTCTTTAATGCTCAAGGCACCCTATGATATTTTCACTCCCATTGTTTCTTAGGCCCCAATAGAATCTAAAAATTATTTCTTTGAAAATATTAAAAAGTGAATTAAATAGAAATATTTTTGGTCATGTGATTTAAAAATAAGAAAAAAATGAAGGTTACTTAACTTACAACATTAGCTTTAATGAAAGGTAATAGGAATTTTCTTTCTATACATAATGGACTTAAGAAAAACTTATTTTTAAGACACAACTCTCTTAGGGGAGAGGACCTAGTAGTTGTGCACCCTAACTTTGCGCTTCTAATTATTCTACGTGGAAATTTCAAATCACTCCCAATTTTTTACAACTTACTTGGCAAGTCCCCTGCTTATAACTTTCGTTTCAGGACCACATCATCAAATATGATGCCACATTAGCGTGCTTTTTGTTAAGGTGTCCAAAAAGGCCCCAAAAAAGTGAGACCAATACTTGTGCATTCACATCATGGGTAGTTGAGTGCTGATGTGACATCACATGATTGGTTGCTTTTTAGATCAAAGGAATACATTTTGTTTAATTATGGGTAGTCAAGTCACAACTATTGGACATTATATAAACAAGTACTATCACAACTATTGAAACATGCTCAACTATTGGGTCCTCTCCCCTATATTCATTTGCTTGAGTTTAATCAAAGACTTTGTTCAACATAGGAGTTTCAAAAAATGTATGAAACTTATTAAAACAAACCTTCCTAATCATCCATCTATGATAATACTGCACAAGTGAATAAAATTGTGAAAGCATAATTATTAAAGAAATCTATCTCTATTTTATTTGTGCATTCACAAAATTGGTTCATTGAGCAAGACAAGGTGACAAGGTGATTGAGTGATCAAACAACCCAAATCACCCTTCTTTCCCAATTTTGTAGATTAATAGTACAATCAAATATAGAAAGAACAATATTAAAAAGGTAACCACAAATTTAGATAATGTTCACCATTTTCTTTCATGTCTCTTCACCTTATTTACACTAAAAACCTTACAACCTTTACCTCTTCTTACTATTTTTACAAATTCTTTTCAACCCTATTCAAGTATCTATTAAACTTTTTAAGTAGATAGTTTTGAAATTTTCTTCCATATAACTTTGTTTTAAATGAATATGGAGCATCGATTACAAAACGTCCATTAAACGCAATTGCTAGTTCATCTTAAATGTTCTCCCAGAGACGTGAAAAAAATGAAGGGGGAAACAAAAGGGCGAATAGTATAAAATATGGTGGCGGCGTGTTCACTAAGCAAGTGAAGAGCTCTTCCATCAAATGGCTCTTTCCACTTCCACAGCTGAATCTGAATGTCAAGGCACAAGCGCCTCGGTGGTTCCTTGTATTCAACGTTCCCAATTTAAATACACTCCTTGTTATTGGTACTCTTCCCTCCTCCTACCCTACTTTCAGTTGGATGTTTTCGCTCAATTGATTTCATTTTGGTAATGAATTTTCTTTAATCAACTGGTGTATAAAAATCTGAACATCCGCAAATTTGAAAGTATAGCCAGGAGGTAAACATTCTTAATCAACCGTGAAAATTCTTTATCTTCAGAATAACCAATCTGGACACCCGCACAATGTTGCGTGTAGATATGGAAATTTCTTATATTTCAGGCCGTTTAAGTTACCTAGATAGTGCATCGAGTATCTTGGTATGATGTCCTTCTTATATGCAATGAATGCTTTGTAATTTCTAAAGTTGATACTTGCTAGAAATTAAATGCACATTGTAAACTGTTCCTATTTGAATCAAACTTCAATTGACAATAGATTGAGTGTAGCTTATGTAAAAATTTGTGTGCATTGTCGTCGAAAATGAAACATGAACACTATTAAGATAATTGAAATGCAAACATTATAAACGTGTGAAATTTTACCGTGGAAACCTTGGTGTGAGGAAAATTAGCTTTGAATTGTCAATTGATCTCTCCCTTCCTCTTATCTTCAACTTGGGAAATTACAAAGAGCACAATTTGGAATGTGCTTACATTGTTCATTGCTGCTACACTTCTTTCTATGCTCTGTTACCGTAACTGATTTCACTAGCTTCTCACTTCCCACACTTATGCTTTAAAATGGACTATGCATTTTCTTTTCAATAAGTGTTGGAAGTGTCCTTCGTGCGCTAAAGGAGCCCCAATCTCTAGGAATTGAAAGACATTCTTTCTCGGTTGCTTCTGATATTGTTGTCAGATCTAGGAAAAGTGTCTAATTAGTAGGATGAAACACATGTTAACACAAAATAGCAACTCCTTTGTCACAAACATAATTGCTAGCATCACAAACACAACCACAAACTTTGTGGATTTGCAACTCGGTAATGAAACTGGGACTAGAACAAACAGAACTGCCAGCTTACGGGGATAGAAACCCCTACACCATGCTTTATTTCAGAATTTGATGAACCCTTGTTCGTTTGCTGAGGAAGGTATTTCTCAAATCACAAAAGCTTTGATTTTTCACGAGACGTGGGAATCTCTTCCACTTTCTTCTTGGTGTAAAACGTCTCTTGTCTAGATGTATTGCCTTTAATCACAAGTTGCCCAGAGTTTTGGGGTCATCTCCCTGTTTCTCCAACCTTCTTATGCAACACAATATTTTCCTATAACCCTCCTTGTGCATTCAATACAATATATTTCAATGAAATGTCGTTCATCTTCCTCATTTATCATTGAAAATTCATAAAAATGCAAATTCTCACAATTGATTATTGAGTGTGTGCTCATGAAAAAAGGCAAATCAATATTGAAAGCATTCTCTCCATTTTTTCTAAATGGCGAATGGTTTATATCTTTCTGGTTAAACTTGCTTGTCAATAAAGCTTCTCTTTGCTCAAGTAAAGCCATACATTGTCACTTACCTTGAAAATGTGTTCTTAATAATGTTGGTCATGCCTTGCTTTGTACTTGGCTTGGAGCTTCTCTAGTTCTCCTTGAACCTTAAGATGGATTTTCCATATCCTTTCGATGAACTCGGATGGCCCTGTCACATTTGAATTTATTTCTTCTCATTTTTCTGCTCATATGTAATGTCAAGTGATATGTAAGAAAATAATCCAAACATGCTTCGAAACATGACTTGTTTGTGGATGATCAACCTCCCTATTGTAGCAATGTGGAATATATGTCAAAGATCTCTCTTTTCCTTGGATGCTTCTTATTTTACCTTCTTATAAATTGTATGAAATTTCTAATTACCACTTCCATCTGCCTATCAGATTGAGGATGGAAGGTTGTGTTTTTTATCAACTTGGCACCCAATCTTGCCCCACAAGGTGGTCCAAACATTCCCAAAAAGTCTGGAATCTCTATTCAAAATGATAGACTTAAGAAAATCAAAATGCACCCAAATGTTAGTGAAAAATAATATAGTTACTTTGTTCCCTTGATTGTCTTTTTACCCAGGGATTAGCACACACATTTTGCTAAATCTATCTGCAGTCACATGAAGATAAACATGCTCATGCTTTGTCATTGGTAAACCCCTTCAAAATCCATAAAAGGCTTTCCTATGGTCTAATAGGACTAGGTAGAGGCATGTACAATCCTTCTTTCCTAACTTTATGCTTACTTGTACATCATAACATACATCCTCTAATTAATTTAGAAACTTCCTCTTGCATTTTAAGCCAGTGCACATATGTTTGCAAAATTACCATTTTTGTGCTAGCTCCAAAGTGTTTTGGATATGTTTAGTATAGTTTATGGCCTCAACCTAATATTGTGGAGCAAGTGATAGAGAATGGATCATGCTGATGGTCATTTCTTTCAAAGTTATGCTCTTCTGCTCTACAATCCCATTTTGTTGTGGACTGCACAGAACTATGTGATGAAAATCAATATCTTCTTTAGAATAGAACTCCTCAAAGCAGTAATTCACATATTCCTTGCCATTTTCTGTCCAAAGGTTCTTGATGACCTACCTAGATTATTTTTCTGCAAAAGCCTTGAAGTCAAGAATGTGTTCAAACACTTGACTCTTCTATCAAAGAAAGTAGACCAAAGTGTGTCTGGAGAAATCGTTAATGAAGGTGAGTACATATTGGGCATTGTTGAAAGATAAATGGAAAGAAGCCCGATAGATTATTGTGAACAAACTCTAAAACTTGTGAAGCTCAGTGAGATTTTTCTTCAGGATGTTTTCTCATGATGCATACTTGGCACAGGCCATGAGAGAACTGGATTTTAGGAAGCTTGGTAACCATAACCTATTGACTGAGCTGTTGAAGATGGTGGTAGTTGAGATAGACAAACCACTCATGTCAAAGTTTACTCACTATAACATAAGTAAGAACTGCAGAGGGAGGAGTTCTGGCACAAAGTGAGAAAAGATGTACAATCTAGACTAGTGATCACCCTTTCCAACTGCAACTGGAACATCATCATCTAGCTCATGAATTACAACTGAATTTGAAGTGAATTCAACTCTCTTGCTTGTACTCGTGTGCATGATCTGATAGAATGAAAATAGATTTGTTGATAAGGAGGGTACACAAAGAAAATCATTGAATATTCCTTCATCCATATCAACTGATCTAGTCCATGAGACTTTGTGGCATAGAACATGACTCTAACAAGGAGAACACATCTTCAAAAGGGGCCATGTGATGCGAAGCACTAGACTCAGGAATCCATGACTTAGAAGAGGAAGAGGCAATGACAACCAATGTCTTCCCTTTCCCGTTATCAAATTTGAAAGAAGAGAAAGAATCTTGAGAAAGAAAATCAAGAAGATTGTTCTTCATCTTAAGAATACTAGTCAACTAGTCTATCAGTTTATTTATACATTCGGGTTCATCATGCTCTGCCTTCTTACAATAAACACATTTGACCTTTCCTACTTTTTTGCAATTCTACCTTTGAAGCAAAAGAAGAACATGGTTTTATCTTTGTAGCAAATGGGGATTGTGATTTTGTCTTTTGCTTCTTATTTGAACTATTGGAATCCTTTTGATCATTTGTAGATTGATTTGCATCCAATGCATGTGATTGGGGAGAATTAATTGTGTCCATTTGAATTAACTTGCCCTACTCTCTAGTGAGACTTTTGGAAAAAAGCATCAAAGGAGGGCACAGTAAATAAAGAACCCAACACATTCCTAGTAGCATGAAATCTAGAAACAAAGATGAATGTTTAGGACCAAGTTTTGATAGTACATTGAGAATTTGCTGTGGGTCTTTTTCCCCAATATTATACTCCTTTAGTTGTTATATTAGTGATTTGAATTGTGAAATAAAATCTTGGATGTTCTCAAAATTGTCTAGATTAAGACTAATAAGGTCATTTTCCAGTTGACGACCTCATATTTCATCTATTTTTCCAAGCAAATATTTTAGCTTGTCTCATACAACATTTGGTGTTGCTTAATCTTCAACATGAAATAGATGATTGAGAGATACAATTGGACATACGAACCCATGTGCATCATCACATTTTTCAAATCACTTAACTTTGTCTGAATTTGATTTTGTTTCTATTTCAATTCCAAGTTATTCTTTACAATGGCTATTTTTAGTAACTTATTATTTTTAGTAAGTTCCAGTTGGGCTCTGATTGGGTCAGTTTGGTGATTTGACACACTATTTTTAGTAAGTGTTATTTTTAGTACTTGGTCTTGGCTCAATTCATCCAGCAACTCAGTTCAGTGCTTTCTATTTATGGCAATGGTGAGTTCTTTTGGTGGTCAGATTAATATTTGATTTATTGCCACTTAAGTTTTATAATGTTGAATTATAACTTAAGTGAGGGGGCGTGGGTTCATGAAGTATACATCTTGGCCTAGTAAGATGATGTTGTTTTTTAAAGAGGGCCAGTGTTCTTCCTTGTGCAATGCCTAGAATGAAGGTAATTCATCATTTTTTAAGGCTAATGTTATGCCTCATAGGGTGTGACACGTAGTTGGGGCCTAATGTCAATTTTAAAAGAAAATGAAAAGTGAAATTTTTGGAGGCAAAAGTTGGACGCCCCTCTTGGAGTAATTTCATGTCATTACATAAAGTGAAATGAGGGGGAAAAAGAATTCAAATTCAAATGTAAGTTGCCCTAACTTTTCCCTCACTTTATAAATATGAGTTTGAGCTCTCATTTGAGTATGCATGTTTTGACAACTTAGGGAGATGCTGCTGGAATGAGCTCAAGGAGTTCTTCCTTTGCTGGTTGAGTACGAAAACCCTCTTCTCGGTTGCTGGTTTTAGTGGTGAAATATCCACCCTAGTTGGTCAGGAGTGATTCTACCTCAGGAATCACCATTGCTTTCATGAGGTTTGCAGTTTGGAGTTTTCATTAATGAAGACATTCAAGGTATTTTTGAAAGTGATAAATTTTGGTATGATAGGAATTGAGTTTGGCACCATTTCTTGAGTTTTTTGCATGAGTTTTCTGGAGTTTAAGGGTGAACATTAGGGGCTGTACATCTGCACTCAGCTAGCTGTGCATTGCTGGGTATGGTTTTTGGCATTTTGCTTTTTCTATTGGCCTTCCATAGCTATGTGGTGGAGTTGGGTGGTTTAGAAGTGTTTTGCGAGAGTTTGGATTGATTTGATGCAATGAAGGTGGATGTTATTGAATGATTACATTGCTGTTTGGGATTATAACTTCTGCACAACAGTTCTGGAACTAATCATTCTTAATTATCAAACCTGTAATCCGCCTTTCCTCGTCATTTTGAGGATGATTTGTGGTGCTGGGTGTTAATGTTGCAGTTTGTTATTGCTGGGTTTCCCTGCGAGCCTGGAAGGGGTTATGGTGTTCTTTGTGGCAGTTTTGGTCTTGCACAGTCATATTTCAGCCCTGTAGCTCACTATTACCTTGCTTATTGGTGGATATTTCAGGTGTTGTATTGAAGTTGCTTCAATCTCAGACCCCTGGAAGGTGCTAACTGTGTTTTTTATAAGTTTGCTGGGCAAGTTTCCTTTGCTGAGTTGCGTGTAGCAGCTCCTGTGTAATTGCTAGGTATAATCAGAAGATGCATTAGACTGGTAAGAGTCCATTTATTCTTCATTTTGAGGCTGTTAGGTAGTGCTGGGAGTGAACAGAGCTTTTGGAAATATTCCAGTGGCATTCTATGTTGGTTTGAATGAGTGTTTGATGACTTTTTAAAGCTGCCAGAACCTGTAACTCTGCACAGCAACCCTGAAACATTGCCTACAGCAGTCTATAGTGGGTTTCCAGACCTGCCATGGTCATTCCAGCTCATAGGTTTGAGGTACCTTTCATTGTTGCTTGCTTATATGGTAGTTCAATGTAATAAGACCATTTTGGTTTGGTTCTTTCAGTATCCTTGTAACATTCCTGTTAATGTTGTATCGGCATTGAATGAACATAAAGTTACATTGTAATGTGGCCTGTTTATTGAATATGATCATCTGTTGAATTCATGAGCCATTTAGTGCTATTCTATATGTCAAAAATCAATGTTATGCCAGCAGAGTCCTCATTTCATATTCATGACAGCTTATGATAATATTGTAGTTTTGGTATGATCTTGGTGAAGTTTATGGTGGAATTTAATTGGGTAATAATCATTTCAAAAAAAAATTAAGGGTGGGTTATTACAAAAACTCGATCAGCTGAATAGTTTGAGGCTATTTACAAGAAATCATTTTTATTTGATTTAATTTGAAGTTTCAGTATTTACAAGATATCATGTTTTCTAGATTTTACTTTAAGTTTTAGTAACTATATTAATATGCATTTTTTTAGTAACAGCCAATAGGTATTTCGATGAAATATTTATTAAAATGTTTGATTGACTATTCTAGAGTTTAAGTTTGTTCATTATTCATAGTTTACTCAGACAGCCACAGATCGCATGCAAGAATAAACATTGTATAAGGATCCAGAAAATGTTTTTGTGAAATGGTTGGTCATGTTTAAATTACCATTCCAAGGCTTGTAAATTTTTTTCTTTCAAGTAAGGCAGATCCGAATTGAATTACTTTCAGATCACAAAATTTTTGGCTTTACTATTTGCTGAAGCTTCAAAGCATATTAGCTTGAAGGAAAATTTTCTTCTTAGTCTTTTGTCTTATATGTGTCAATTCTAGGTTCATGCAAGCATTTGTCTATAGCCATATTACCCTTTAGGTTGCATTCTTGTACATAAACATCTTGAATTTGTCATGGTCAGGTATCATTCACCTTTTGTGCAATTCAAAATGCAAAATGAAAAGTTCCTACACAGTTTATTCTATTTTTTGAAAGTTTTTGGTTGTTTGAGTGTACCATATAAATCTGCACTCTCCTCAAAACAGCAATAATCAAATTTCGTAGTGAATTACCCTGGCCACAGTTGTATAAAGTTTAAACAACACCCTTCAAAAGCCCACGAATAACTTGTAACAACTTGATTGCGTGCCTTGTGGCATTCATGACCAATAGTATAACATATCCTAGCAGTTAACTGACCAGAGCCCACACTTTCATAAGAAAGCTTTTCAAAAGCAACTATTGCCCACCCTGTGGCCACAGGCCACATAACATCATCCTCCTTCTTACTGCCTTCAGTTATTTTCTCTGGCAATCCATCTGATTGATCTACAATCCTTTGAGTCTGCTCTTGAGCTTCTTCTTTAGCAAACACAGGTTTAGCCTTAGCATTTTCATGTAGTTTGTCTTTAGAATTTATTTGCCTATTTACATTATACATATGTTTTACTCCTTGGATGATTTTCACTAGCCCTCTATCTCGTGATTTTCTCCAGTTAGTATATTGAGACTTAATAATATAGTTTGAATCTCAGAAGAATTTTCATAACCTCTCAACTTCGATTTTCTTCTCTGCCTATTTAAATATCTGAAATGAGCACATTAATGATTCATCCACACTCATCATTGTACTAGTATTATCAAATTCACCACCGTAGTCTAGGACTGAAAATCCTGTCACAAGCTGTCTGTTAGCAAAGAATTCGTAACCATCCTCAATACCCTGATGTGCACGATAAATAAGATCTAGGTCCCATCTTTTTGAACATTTATACACTCTATCTGGACCAAGGGCATAGTACACCCCTTTATCATTCACATCGCATCCCTGAACATCTTTATTAAGATCAGACCCAAGAAGATCACATTAACAGTTTGGTGTTTGTAATTTCTATGGGACGAGAGTTGTCTCTAATTTGATCCCCGCTACTCAGAACTGGTGAATGACCCCCGTTCATGCATAGTCTCTTCTCATCAATGAGAACAGCCATAGGCACACATGATATCTAAATTGCCACTGAAAGGAAACTGAATTTAAGTCATGAAACTCCAAAGGACGCTGTCGTATCTGCCTCCTTCTCAAGTCATTTGGATTATTAACAATCTTAAAGCATTTTCTTTTGACATCACCTATAAAATCATGATGTAGAACACAATCATGTTCATCAACTCCACTCTCATCAAACCTCCCAACCGGTTCAAAATTTATCCCAGATATAAGTGTGATTTCACTTATTTCCTTCTTTGACATTAGGTAAGATTCCCCATCAAAGCCATGAGAAGATTTTACATGATTTGCACTTACTTTTATTGATCCATTATTGGGAACTGCAAGATCTCGAGATTTTGCATCTACTTGATCTATATTGCTATCAACCAATGGTGTCCCCAACTGAAATTCACCTACTGTATTAGAGCATTCCAGTGTCTCAGGAATAGTGTTATTACAGCTTTGCTTGTAACACAGAAATGATGGCTGATTGTCGGCATGATTTTTGTATAGAAATTTCAGACTGGAAGTTCTCTGCAGAGATGACTTTGTTTGTCCTTCCCATTCCAGTTTCAAATAAAATGCACTATTCATATCTAATAAATGCTTCCCAACTGAACTATCCACATTTGCTGCCTCTACAAGTGGAGGAACAACCAGCTCATTGGTTGTAGCTGGACATCAACTTCTCTAGGCTCTTTGGCATTGGAATTCAACTTATTGCTGTCACAAGGTGTGGTTGATCCTTCTGCTTTCAATGATAAGTGTTTATTCTCAGATTTGCAAGAGAAATGGATAAATTCCAGTACCTTGACCAGCTCTGGATGAGTTTGGCATATTTTTTTTCAAAATATACTCAACTGCCTTAACAACATGGTCTGTTACGTTCTCCACTCTTTTCACTTCAAGGGCATTCTCAATATTAAAATTCTTCACAATATCTTCCAAATATGATCTGGCTTCTTTGCTGGAGTTTGGAACTTAAGTGTTGTTAGGAATCTGATTTGGTTTCAGCAACAACTGAACCTTTTCTTTGAAAGCAAAAGTCGTAAGCATTTCCCTTTCACTACTGAAAAGGACATTGTCAAAGACTTCATGTGCTCTAACTATGTTTGAAAAAAATCCAAGCTGAATATCCAAAACTTGGAGATTTGGAAATCTCTGCTTAATGAATTTCAATTTATTGATTCCATTATATTTCTCATGTCTACCTATCATGTCATTTTGACAAAAAGCAGTTCCAGCTGCCAAGAATATACCACCTGGGTCCCATGCTTTATGTCTATTACTCACCATGTTAACCCATCTGTGTATAAAGTTATCAAAACCAGTATTGTACGTAGGGGCCAATGACTTATGTTCTTGAAAGTAGTTATATCCCTCATCAACTGAAAACTGAATACTACTGACATTGAGTTCTTCTTGAGAGTCATTCCAATCCTTAGAAACAGAATTGTGGAGTCTTGTATTCCTTGTAAGATATTGGCCTGGTGAATTAATTCATTTTCCTGCATTGCTTGTGTCTTTTTTCATGGAATTGTGAAACGATTTCGGTATATCCAGATTTACATATGGGCATATAGTGTCTTGATTAAAGCCTTCAAAAACCAAAGTATTATTAATTTCTTCTTTCCTTACCTTCCCAGCTAATACACAGGAGGAAAGATGAGGGCTTTCTTGCAGATTTGGGTCCTTCGAAAGGCAACATTGATTTTAGTTGCATCAACAGTCTCACCAAGATCATGACTATTTTCAAACACTAATGCATCATTTGATACTTCACAAGCATGATTACTGGTATTTGAGATATTTAAGTCATTTTCCTCATCTCCAATGTCATTGACAGTAGTTACATGCGTGGCAAGACGTTCATCTTGATTATGAGGTCTACCACCCCTGTGTGGTCTATGCTCCATCCTGAGATCCCTGTAGTCATGGAAAGATATTTCGCTCTGAAAGTAATACTTGTATCTCTCCAATCTTGTAAAATTTGATCCTCCAATTCTTGTGTGCGAGTCAATTATTAATTGGAAGGTTATTCCTTGGAGGAATTTTAATTGTTAAGAGGTTTACAGTTGGCTGTCACAGTCCCAGTACTCTGATTTGAAACCCTGTTGACTATGAAATCATCCCCATTTCCATAATTTCTTTCTTGACCATTGTTCCCATCAGAACGTTCGGTCATTGAGGCACGCAATCGAGCTATATTCTGCTGCAATTCATGCTGACCCCTAGCAAGATCATTTAAAATATCTCGTGTTTAGTTTCCTGTAGCCACTATCATAACAACTTCCATCCTTCAACCTCTATCAACTGATCATTCCCACACAACCCACTAGGATGGCAGGATACACTGCTTTGATACCACTATAATGAGCTACCCTGTTTTTCAATCCCAACATTCCTTAACTCTCACCATTCATTCAGTTCAGGCCAATTTTTTTGTCAAATAGTTGCGAGGTTTCAGAATGGTATGTAATAGTTGTTTCCAGAATTTGATTGGAGTTAACGCTCACAATTGTTTTTTCACCATATTCAAAATCACAGAATTATATACATTTCATATGAAATTTATATATCTAGTTTCATGAACAGAAATAGTTTCATCAATAGAAAATTAATATTATCTGACCTGGAATTTATTTGATGGTCATATATTAATTCCCATGCACCTTAGCCCTTCTGTAGCTGAATACTGCAGAATTTGGGATAGTACAACAATTAACAGTAATGACAGTGGATGCCTGTAGCTGCACGGATATAAATGAGGTCTGCACTTCATATTAATGCATTTTCACTTCCAGGTATTGGATTTTTCGCATCATAACCAGCTGAAGAAGAATCAAAATCACCAATTCAGACCACCCCAAACTCACTAATTAATTCCCGACAAAGCAGATGTATGGCAGTCTATTAGAGTACGATATATACATTAATTTTCAGTTTGCCAAAAATTTAGTATTAAAGGTGTAGACATTGCTGCATTAGCAAATAACAAAATTTGCATAAGGCTCCAAACCATTAACAACTCCTAACTTGATTCACCACTGGTTTAATGGAATACAGCCAGAAAATGAAGTACGACAAACTGGAGGTGTACGACTTCCACCTGAAATTAATATGCCCAATAACAATTGTTTTTAATGCACATAAATCATTGTCAGATCACTTGAATACCATGTGATAACACCCATAATGCAACTCAACCTCAATCAGCAGATTCGATCACAACAAGGAGGTATGGCCTGGCTTGGAATGTACGGTATCTCCTTAAAATTTAATATGGTCAGCAAACATTGTTTTATGGGTATTTACTATTAATGTAATCCATAACTTCAAGAAATACTATGAAATTGCTTTCAGAATCATCCCAAGCTCTCATAACAGTTTTAATTTTTTTTTTTTTGAGCTAAGCATAGATGTACGGCTGCCTGGGTGATGTACGACCAGCCTAAAAAATTCATCACTTAATATAACTTGGATTTTAATATATTAAAATGTTGGTATAGCGAGAATTACAAAACAATACCCCCATCCATTTTCCATTCATATCTTCATTGTCAAACCAAAATAGGTGGTTCGGCCCAAAATAATGTGTACGGATGGTAGGGAATGTATGGCAGCACCCAGAATTTTATTACTCACTACAAACTTGGTTATTAATGTTCATTTGGATTTGCCAGGTCAACTGAAATCACTGTGCAAACACCCAAAATTAACTCACCTTCCATTTAAAAATTCAAATGACACAAGTAGTACGACACAAGCACATGTACAACACAGTCAATGTACAGCCTCAGCAGAAAATTTCAAACAAACTGCTGTTTTATTATTGGGAATCCATCGCTGAGCTAAATAGAATTTAATGACGTGATACCCATAATTAAAATTGACTTATGTTTTCATCAAACAACTAAACTATGGAATTCCTGGCTTCACCTGAACATGTACGAAAATCACTGAAAAGCATAGATCTTCAAGAAATTATCTAATCAACACCCAGGAGACATCTCTCAGCCTTGAATATGTTATCCTTAATGGAGGTTTTTGTCTCCAATAAGTCTAAAATTCAACTGTAAAACTCCTTCCTCAAAAACTTAATCCAGCATTCCCCAAAAATGAAAGCTCTCCTTTGTTTTTGCCTTCTTTTCAGACATAACCGCCCACCACCTTTCTTAAATTCCTCCAATTCTTTTAAAGAATTAATCCTTATTTCACCCAAAAGTGACTTTATTAATTTAATTAACTTAAGTCACTTTTGCACACATTTTAAAATAATTAATTTAAGTTGCCTTTTAATATTTTGCTCTTTCGACAACTTAAAAATTAAAATTAATTGTTTAATTAATAAATATTTCCATTGCTGATGCAACAAAAAATGGGGACATTACAAGCAATTATGCATGCCTTAGCAAAATTTAGACAATATCTAGTCTGTGGGAGGTTCATTGTAAAACTGATCATAATAGCCTGAGATTCTTCCTAAACCAAAAGGATTTAAATGACAGACAACAAAAATGGGTGAACAAACTACAAGCCTATCACTTTGACATCGAGTACATGAAAGGGAAAAATAATGTTGTAGCCGATGCCCTATCACGAAGACCCCATCTAGGCTCCATGATGGATATCTCCACCGAATGGAAACACTCCATAATTGCAAAATATGCCAAGGACACATTATCAAATGATGTATTAGAAGGAAAAATCTAGGATGAAAGTACCAAGTATTAGATGAACTCATCCTCTAAAAAAATAGAATATATATCACCCCAGGATCAAAGATGAAGGGAAAAATTATGAAAGCCTATCATGATACCCCTTTAGTAGGGCATCAAAGGTACTACAAAACTTACAAGCAAATAAGAGAAAGATTCTCATGGAAAGGACTCAAGGGAGACATCCTAAAACACATTAGAGAATACATGGTGTGTCAAAGAAAAAAAGAACAAACATTCCCCGCAGGATTGCTTCAACCCCTACCTATACCTGATCAGAAATGGGAAAGTATTTCGATGGATTTCATTATAGGACTCCCAAAAGTGCAAGGAAAAGATTGTATATACGTTGTGGTGGACCGTCTAACTAAGTATGCACATTTCCTTGCAATATCCACCAACTATAGAGCCCCTCAAGTGGTCGATGTTTTCTTCAAAGAGGTTTTCAAACTACATGGTCTACCCAAAAACATTGTTAGTGACAGGGACAACAAATTTATCAATTTGTTTTGGCAAGAACTCTTCAGACTAGCTGGAATTGAACTCACTCCAAGTACAAGTTACCATCCACAAACTAATGGACAAATCGAGATTGTCAATAAATGGCTTGAGGGATATCTAAGAAACTATGTCATCGGACAACAAAATGCGTGGATCAAATGGTTACACCTCGTGGAGTATTGCTATAACACTACCCATCATATGTCAAGAGGAATGAGTCCTTTCAAAGCCTTGTATAGGTATGAGGCAACCTCATTTGGAGATTTAATCCTCACTAAAAGTCGAGTGCTAGGAGCTAGATACTTAATACAACGAAGTGTAGATATTATGAATACACTTAAAGATAATTTGCATCATGCACAAAATCAACAAAAGATATATGCTGATCGAAAAAGAACCGAAAGGACATTTGAAGTTGGGGACTTGGTTTCTTCCAAGTTTGCAACCCTATAAGCAATCATCAATTGAAGGAAGTGGAGCCAAGAAACTCAAACCAAGATTCTATGGTCCTTACAAGATTATGAGAAGGATCAGTGAGGTTGCTTATGAGTCGACATTACTGGCAAGTAGTATAATTCATAACAAAGTTGGAAAACTCGGACTCGGCAGCCCAAAATAGGACTTGGTCTCGGGACTCGGCACGAACTCGGGAAGAACTCGGCTAGGACTTGGCAAAAAAAAAACCGTAGTCTTTTTAAAAAAAGAAAAGAAATCAATGCATTTAGAGAAAATAAGAGCCTAATTTGATTATCACTTTGTCACAATTCAAAGATTACACATGTCATATGATCATCAAACACTCAATAATTGAAATTTCATCATTCATACTCATAGTTTCAAACTTTCAAAATATACATCATCACAAGTTTATAAATGTTTACATATAATCATATGTCAAAATGAGGGAAACATTAACAACCAAATATAATCTATATCTTCCTCGTTTCCCTTTATTATGATCTCCTTAGCTCGTCTTCTTGTATTCTTCCAACCTCACTTCAAGTTGGAGACCTGTATTTGGCAAAGTAGAGGAGTGAAATGAGGAAAGAAAAAAAGAAAGAGGTTTCAAACCCTCTTTTTGACGTCCCAATCGTCCAGGAGAGTCCCTGCTTGGGACTCACGAGTCCATCCTGTGTAGGGACTCTCCTGGACTCAACTCCCAAGTCTGCACTGGCGCGAGTCCTGAGTGCGAGTCCTGAGGTCAGACTCGCGAGTCCCGTGCAGGGACTCTCCTGGACTCGACTCCCGAGTCCGCGCTGAATCAACTTGGCTAGCCTGCAGATTCCTGAGTCTGCGGCGAGTCCAGCAGAGTCTTCCAACTTTGATTCATAATGTCTTCCACGTGTCTTGCCTTAAGAAGGTATTGGGACAACATATTACACCGTGCTTAGAATTACCCCCACTCGGAACCTGAGGCCGTCATTGATATGAGAGAAAAAAAGTTATGGAACAAAACTATTCCTGAGTATTTGAGTAAATGGAAAAACTTCCTATGGAAGATGCCACTTGGGAAGGAATCAAAATCTTTGATCATCCCAATTTAAAATTACTTGAGGACAAGCAATCTCGAGAAGGGCGGACTGTCATGCCTCCGCCATAAAAACATGGCTCTCATAAAACCTACAGTGAATTCTTTCCCAAGCATACAACAATTCCCATAATAAAGGGAAATATTGAGTACCAACGATTATTAAATAAGACCAACGGTACTTATTAATTAGCTGTGCCTAAACAAAGATAATTAATGAGGCATGCGATTGGCAAAACAATGCTTGGGTTAAGGAGGAATGCGTCCCTTGTGGGAAGATGTGATGATTGAAAGGGTCGTGACTATTTAACGCCCCCCTCCCCAAGAAGGTTATAAAAGGAGATCGAATTAATGGAGAAAGGCATCGAAGGAATTGAATAAGGCAGATTGAAAGGAAACACAAAGAGAATTGAAAAATCAGTTTAGGAATTAATATCACCAGCAATTTATTTGAAAGGATAAAATTGAGAAATAAATAGAATTATTGATCTATATATAGGTATTTATACTATAGTGATATTTGCAGAAAATTAATGATTTTTGTGAATAATCTACATGCTTCTTTTTATTATATGTGATAAGGGATTTGTATAATAATATATTTTGAATTTAGAGAAATGGATTGCAAATAGGGAGGTTGATCAACCTTTCGGATTCACGAGAGGTGAAGGAAGACCAACCTTCACGCTCTTATCAAGAGTGCCACCTTGAGATGGAATGGAAGACTGGCCTTCCATGCTCGTGGGCCAGGGGGTGGGGTGGAATACTGGCCTTCCATGCCCTTGGGCTTGATCAAGGAGGATGACCTGCCTCCAAGGTGGACTGAGGGGTGGAAGGGCAACCCACCTTCCATGCTCTCGCAGTACAAGGGCGACCAACCTTGAGATTGCGGTTTGCAAGCATTTCAATGAATTCCTAATAAGATTATTATGGGAATCCACATTGGAATGGCTATTTCCTAATGTACATTGATAGCATGATGTTTACTAATGATTATATATGTTATCATGGCTTATGATTTAAAGTCAATTTCTAGTGACTAATATTGTGTGTAGGACCTAAACCAAGATTTATTTTATAGAGGACAAGTTAATTGGTAATTTCATTATTCTTAAATGTATTGCAATTCTTATTTTGGTTGGAATTGTGGTTTTAGGGAAAAAATTAGGAATATCTCCAAAGGGGAGATTACAAACCTACAAGCATACCTGTTCATTGATGTTCATTGAATCTATGGAATTTGAGGATGGATCAAACTTTAGGAGAAAATCCATTGTGTACTCTAATGGCAGCCCGCTTTCAAGTTGTTGTAGGAAAATGTCAAATGTCAATTGAAAATGAAGTTCCTTATCTTTAATGCACACAAAATTTGCTTGACTTGAAGTTGAAATCTACTCAGCAAGAGAAATATCTTGTTCATCCGGCAATGCCGTGTGATGTTGAAGAAATATATCAACTACCTGTTTGAGACTCTCCATTTCTTTAGTATACATTCCTAGAAAAGCTTGAGTGAGATGACCTTTGGTTTTATTTTGTGTAGGAACTTTGAACAACCCCTCAAATGCATAAAAGAAGCCATTTGACTCATCATCAACCTAAAAGTAGTTGATATCTTCTTGCCCAATAGAAGGATTGGAATACAACCTTGATCCACAATGCTCGGGAAGCCTCATCCTCCTAAGAGAATGTGACATACTTGTGCAATTTCTTTTGTGTTCAACATAAGAAGTTTCTTTTTGATCGATGATTTTCTTTCTCAAATAACATGAGCAAAGATTGTGGGTTGGGGTGAATCTCCAACCAACCTCTATGATTTCTTGGTGCAAGGTCAAAGTTGCACTCTTTATAATATAACTCTATTGGTGGCTCTATCCATAGTCTATGCAAAATATAGCTACAAAATGAATCAAATGAGTTTGGTGGGTGTTTGAGGGCAGCGCCTCTAGTGGGGTTGAGGAGCAGCGCCTCTCATGAGGTCCAAGGGCAGCCACTATTTTCATAATTTTTTGAAAGGCAAAAAACAATGCTTAGAAAGCCAAAAAAATAGAGTTTAACCATGTGGATGATGTGTTTCAACCCACATTTTACTTGCAAAATCAATGTGAAATCATAGGCGAATTTGATCTGTGTTTTTGGGGTCAATTGCAGGGTTTTTTAATGGAAAAAATCGCGATAAAATCACGTCAAACTCGCATTTCGCATGTCCCACATTTTTCTCGCATTTTGCTAGTTCTGTCTTGCATTTCCCTTGCATTTTTCAATAGGTTTTTGGCAAGTTTTTGTGAGTTTCTGACAAGTTTTTACTCGTGAGTCACTCACGTGGGTTTCAAAACCGCAAGTACTCATGCACTCGACAAGTACTCGTCACTATCCATGTTTCCTCCTTAATGGCTTTCCTCTTTTCTTCTTTATTGTCTTTTCTAGCTTTTTAACTCCAACATATGTTATCATTATGCATGTGGCTATGCTGATTATTCATTACTGTATCACAATGAGTTTGTATTGAAAATATCTCCTCATAGAGTCACCATTGGGCTCATCCTAAAGATGTCTAAGGTTGCTTGAAAGTTGAAACCCTTTGATGATTTAACCTAGAACAAGTCATGAGTTGCAAACATTTAATCTCTAACAATTCCTAGCATTATGTTCTTTTGTTTCATGAAAAGTACAAAATAATTCATGTTATAATCTAGAGGTGCCTCTAAAGTAGGCCTTCTAGGTGGAGGAGGTATTTTGAGTCTATTGTTTCCATTAAAAGAACCAATATTTTTGTGAGGATGTCCTTGATATTGTTGAGTTGGAACATTTTGTAGAAGGTGTCTCTTCATGTTTGTGACATCACTCACCACCTTTTGCAGGAGAGGATCACTTGAGCTTTGAATCATAGACTTGATTGAGTCTTTTTTTATCATTTATGTTGTAATCATGCCATTTTCTATCTTCATTGCATATTCTTGGCCTTCCTCCAGCTCATTAGTTTGACAAGATTTGATCAAGAAGGCAATCTCTAGAGGGAGTGCATTAATAAAACAGCTCAAGAGGATCTCAAGTGAAGACTTCAAAGTAGTGTTGATTCTATTAGCATTTTAATTTGTCTTATTTCAAGACAACTCAAATCGGAATAGTGCGTGAGGAAATCCTCTCTTTGAAATTGCAAGAGAAGCTCCTTGATCTTATTTATTCCTAAAATGTAAAACAAATAAACTAGATTGTTATTTATGTACATTGTACAATTTATCGTTTGGGGGTTTTGCATGTAATAAAAATGCTGAAAACAATTTAGAACTATCTTTTTGATCTCAAAGGTTAGAGCACAAGACTAAAATTATTATTTCATAAGGTTTTCTATTATGCAATTGAATAAAAACATGAACTGGAAATAGAACATTTTTTAATGGTTAAAATAGAGACCAATGAATTAGTATTAACAATAGGATTGATTTGACATAAGAAACTTTGCACAAACAATATGAAACATGACGTTAGATTAAAGACAACAATAATTAAGAATAGAGGATAGGTGTTAAACAAAGTTGAACACAAATCTCCTTATTACTGACTTCTTGAATTTCCAGATTGAATGAAAACTTCTACAACATAAGTCGAACACAAATTTTCATTACAATCTATGTGCTCAAAACACTTATTTATAAGCTCTCTAAGAGAAGCTTCTAGGGAAACTAATAATAAAAAAATGTCTTAAAACTACTTTAAATCAACCCTAATCTCTATCTGCTATAAATGAAGCAATAAACACTCCTGAAATATACTCTTTCCCACCTTTAAATCTGATGTCTTTCCAAATAGTTTGACTGAGATAACCCTTCTTTTTGAATGATTTTTCTTTAAAACCCTTAAGTTTTATTTTTGTTCAAATGCCGACTGACCAAAAAACAAGTTGGGAGTTGATTAAGTTTGGTTGTGCCTTCCGAACAATTTGCTAATAAGATTGTTAATTGGTCACAAAAGTGTTCCTTTTATGAACTTATTGTTGTACCCAAAACAAATTTTTGCTTCAATAAGGCATTTTGATCAAAATGATCTAAGTCATGTAAAATTGTTGTCAAAAGCCATTTTTAGGTCAAACAAAACGTAGGATTTTTGTGGGTTTATTGTTAGTAGGATACTTGCATATTTCTGAAAATTTGAAAATTAGGGTTTCAAACCCCTAAAAATAAGACCTTTCCAGAATTAGTTGAAAATGATTTTGGTAGGATAATTTGACTTCACAATCACACTGGTCAAGTCAAAATCACCAAAAAGTTTGTTTTACTTTGGTGGGTCTATTTTCATTTTCAAGGAAGAAAGATAGGACCTCCGAGGCCATTAATAGCAGAATGGCCAGTACCAGGTGTTGAGATCCAAGCCTCAAAAGCTTCAAGGAAGAATCTATGGCAGAAAATGTTCAAAAAGATGCTTCTCAACGGAGGGGATTTTCAAAGGTCGAAAAATGCTGAAATTTTTTTCAGTCTGGAGGATGCACACCTTGCTACAAGAAAGAGGCTACGCAATCAATGCCTTAGCCATTTTTCAAGCACCCATACACGCAGTACGGTGAACACGTTTGCGTCGTTGACAACAGTGATCAAGTCAGTCAAGCGACAGCAGTGAACACAGAGTGCGAAGAGGTGAGAATTTTCAAGGAAATGATGAGGATACAGCCAAAAGTGCCCCTACTGGCCCGAGGCACCTATGCATTCAAAGGATCAAAGGCAGTCATCAAGTTTTTCCAAGACAATCACCTCCTTAATTCTGTTGGCTTTCCAACGCATCATCAAGCAGATTCACTTGATTCAGTGATCATCGGCGAATGAAGGCAAAGACAGAAGATGCTGAAAGCAAGTATCATAAAAAATGGAAGTCAAACGTAAGAAAAAGTGCCCCTATAGCTCAGGGGTGGCCAAGAATGAGACTATCTAGATGTCAGTTTTTGAGTAAGCTTATCTCCAAGTGATCTCCCCAGTGTCAGCTCAGCTTTGCAATGAACTTGTTGGCCAGTCTACGAGACACATCAAACGACGACAGTTGTTGATTGTTCGGGCATGCAAAAAGGAGGGTAAATCAGTAAACATCAAGGCAAAAGTACCCCTGCTAGCTAGGGGTGCCCATCATTTTGAGTCACTTGTTGAACTTTTTAGCAACTGCTTCCTCCAAGGCATCTGCTCAACATCCTTTCAGCTTCGCGATCAATCCAGTTGCAAGCTCACAGGACCTGTCAAGCATTCACAGACGAAGATCAAGCAAAAAGCACCAGATGCAAAGGCGAGATGAAGAATATAGAGAATTGACTAAGTGTTAAGGAAATTGCACCTTCCTAGAAATAGGCGCCCAACTTTTTGGGTAGTCAGATGCAGTCTTCAAGCTTTGTGACCTCCAAGAAGTCCTTTGTTTTGATCAATCGCAACAATGACACCGTCAACAGATTCAACAGATAAATTAAACATCTGACGACGAAGGTCAAATTGGGGCTATTCGTGAAAGGTTGCAAGGTGAAAATTAAAGTGCAAAAGGTCAAAGGCGCCCTTGCAGGCTAGGGGCGCCCATACTTTTGGAACCTCTAAATCAACTTTTAGAACCTACGAAGTCGGTCATCCTTTCCGGGACTGAATTGGTTATCCACTCCTTGTTTCAGCACGTTGATGAAAATCATTAGTCATCAGAGATCTCAGATCAAAGCACTAAAGGTCAAAATAGAAGAACTGAAAAGCATTTGAGAAAATGACTAAGTTTGGTAAAAAATGCACCTTCTTGGGAAAAGGTGCCCAAGAATTAGATCAGATTCAGGTTTTGAGCTTTGCAGCTCCCAAGCACACTTCTTCAGAGTAGCTTCAACTCTGCAATGGATCTATCAGCAACACTTCAGGATCAACCGAGCAACCAGAATCAAGGATCAAACGGAGGCACTTCGTCATAGAAAGAAGAATGAAAAATGTCCAACTCCTCAACTTGGACGCCTAAAGTCAAACTAGGCCCAGTTGACTAAATTTTTCTATTTAGAAAGCCTTTTCATGTCTAAAACGTCCCCAAATTGGTGGAAATCAGTTCTGTAACTCGATATTAGGAAAATTGACTCCTCAACCATGTGTTGGCGCCTAAACTTGATTGATTCAACATCAAATGATATTTATCTAGCCTAGGCGTCATTGTTCATCATTTCTCTTTGCAAGTTGAAGCTCCAACAAACATTTTTCCTCTCCAACGTTTTTTAAAGATCTGACAGAGGATTTTCTCAGTGTTTATGTTTTCGAGAATAAGTTGCACAGAGGGACAGTTCATCAAAGGTCTATATTTCTAGGCATGATTTTCTTGAAGGGTCAAAGAGGTAGTTTATAACTTCCAAACTTCTCTTTTTTCTATTCTTGTCTTAGATCTTCTTGCATGTCCAAGTAAACGATAGTTATTCACAGATCTGGTCTTCTGGGTATGATCAACATAGCGTATTCAACAAAACCCACGTGCCAGATTCTTCTAGAAAAAGTTACCTTGCTGCCCCTTTTTTAGGGTTTTCGGAAAAATTCACCATTTTAAAAATCTGACAAACTGGGTTTGTTTAGCTTTGGAGCGCCTACAATACCCATGTGTTAGATTTTTCTGAGAAAAATAAGCTTCTGCTGCCTCCAAAACCTTTGCCCCGAAGGATTCTTGCATGTACAAGGAAAAGTAACTTTTTAGAAGTTTTGACGTTTTGTGTCCATTTAGAAAATTATTCCCAAGAAAACCCACATCTCATAAATTTTCATAAAAATTACCCCTCAGCAAGGCTATTTTTAGCCGCTCCAAAAGAAGTTGTTCGACCGATATCGTGTGCACAGTCAATCTTCAAGGTTTTTAGAGTGCAATTCTCTTAGGTCAAGTACAAAACCAAAACAGTCTTACTCCATGACTTCCTGAAAATGATTGATATTGATCTGCACCAAGCACACTCAGAAGTCAATTTGGACACCTTGGAAGGCGTAGATGGCATCGCCATTCGATGGATAGCAAGAAGATGCGGAAGGTAGTTACTCCAATCATAGAGTCGCCATTGGTTACTACCACACTACCTTCCACACTTCATGTCAACAAGGTTGGATGATGTAGCTGCAAAGAAGATTGAATACTAGGAGTAGATTGCGAGTGGCGAAGAGATGTTGCGACGACACGTCATCATCCTGCGAAGCATAGTTGTCCAGATGCAGAGGCAATCGACGATTGGTTAGAGGAATTGTTGACTCGAGGTGATGAGGTGTAAACACCCAGTTAGGACGTCCTACCCCTCCAAAATAACATTTATGACAACGGGAGTTAAGTTGATGCCTCTTTCCAAGTTAACTCACTGTCCCACTGATCATGCATGTCTATTTCCACTAACTATGGATGTCTATTTTGGAGGCACTTTTGTATTTGGAGTTTTCTTTTAGTTTAGAATCAGTTAACTGAAGTAGAATTCCTAGTTAACTATTAGGTTTCCTGCTTTTAGACATAGGAATAAATCTTGTAGATTGGCAAGAACTCATTGTTAACTCAAGGAGATTTTAGGGTGGCCTACTCCTTTGAGTTTCTATAAATAAGAGCTTTGAGCTCATTGTATTTTAACTTTACTTCACGGCAGCAAAACGCTGAGTGCAAAAGGCTTCGACTTTGTTCGCTTTGTATATGTTCTTGAATCGTATTTGTTATAGTCAAACGCTAAGTACAACTTGCATTCTTTCTATTCAGATAGGTGTGTTCAATCCATGTTCATGTTTTATTGGTTGATCGCTTCTTGTGTGATTGTCTCTTTGACACAATTTGTTGGCCCAAAGTGTAATCTTTGATCGAAGTTGGGATAATATATCAGGAGAGCCTTGGGCCTTTGATCCAAAAGTCTCAAGATCTGTCATTGTATGTTATTGTCATTGTAATGTCCCTTCCTTAGACAACTCAGTCTATAGTGGAGGTCAGCCTACTATTAGGGGTTTGTGTAGGTCAGCAAAATGGTTAGGGGACCCAACCGAGGGCTGTGGAGTTTTGCTGGGAGCCTTATGAGCTTTTCAGTTTGGAGTTCAGTTGATGAATCCAAGGTTAAAGTGAAAATATTAAGGTTTGCTTTAATGGAATAGTAAAAGGTGAATAGTGAAAAGTGCCCCATTCTAGCAACTCAAGTTGTTTCTAAAAAGTGGCCTTTTTCTTTGGATGAGGAAAGACCCTCAAAGAAAATTATTTTATTGACTTTTATTAAAAAAGGTCCATGAGAGGTTATAAAGCAATGTGTTGGGCTCTTTTTTGAGCATTCTATTCTCATTTTTACAAAAACAATTGCAGGTTTGAGCTCTTGGAAGAGGGTTTCAGCAGCATATAGGTCTTCTGAGGACAAAATCCCTTGAGGATGGTGGATTGGACGAAAACCCAGTTCGTAGAACAGGGAAATCTACTGTGGGTTTCCATTTGGGCATCATTGGACTTCATTGCAGGTTAATCTGCACTTAGAATTGATTGCAGCAGGGAGTTATCAAAAAATAATTGCAGATTTTGATAGTTTATGGCAGCTAAGGCACATGGGTATTTGATTTTATTGCATATTCTTCCATGACAACAATTTATCTTTGATTTGGTACCTTATTCGTGGAGTTTTGATCAAGGCTGCTTTTTGGGTATTTTGGGAGGCACCTAGAGTTTGGTAAAAAGGTTGATGTTCCTGATTTTTATCATTATTTCGAGCCTATTGGTGATCCTCTACAACACTTATTTTGTCATCATACTCAGCCATACCATTTGAAGTTGTAACAGCGAAGTGATTCATGATTTGACTTCAATAATCAAGTTACAATTGGAGCTATACATTCGGGTATGTGTTTATCATTTTGGGTAGTCAAATATTGCATTGTATAAGGGTTTTAGACTGTTGTTACAGTCTGATTTAATGTATATCAAACCTCTGAAACTTGTAATCAGATATGATATAGTTGAAAAAAAAGGGGTTCTATTGAGTTGCAATTGTTGTCTTTCACTTATGCAATAGTTCTCTTTCATTTCTATGCTTTCCTCTATGATTTTGCAATGAAAAACAAGCAATGATACTCAAACAAACAATTAGCAAAACCAAATCAGACCATGCAAGACAACTGTTTGACATTATGGCAAGAGGGAAAAACTGAAAAATTCAGGGTAGAATTGGTAAGGGATCTTTTAGTGGTATCAGAGCTTGGATCTTGCCAGCCTATTGGGTGCATTCAAAGTTGTGTGTACTTCCGTTTGCTTTAGTTTTCAGTTGGGCAGCGTGATGAGTCATCGTGGAAAAGTTGCTTAAGGATACACAGGTGTGGGAAGAGTTAGAACAGTCACAACATAAGATCAACCGTCAATTGCAGCAATTGAATGATACAATTTCAAAGAAATTTGGGTACTCTAGTGGATCATCTCCATCTATTAGAACAAGTAAGAGTCCTCATGTTTCGCCAACAAATAAAACAATTATGGCCCAGCTATGACATGTATCACTCTCTTCCTCAAAAGATACAAGACATGCTTTCTTTCACACAATTCTTGGGTATACTGGATGAGGATGAAGATGACTTGATGTTTTCAAGTCCATATCAGCAACGAAAAAGGAAAGACATATCAAAAGATAGGAGAGAAACCATTGGGAAAAGTGAAGAGCTTAATTTGCAAGAACAAGGAACGGTAGAAGAATCACTTGTTTGTAGTTTGCAACCTACAAGTGATCACAATGAATGCGAAAATCAATTATCAGGTGGGAGTCCTAAAAAAGAAATAACTTTGGATCAAGTGGAGATTCATATCACACCATTGACTCAGCATGTTGATCACGAAGTGGAAGAGGTTACAATCATGGATCAGCCCATTGGAGATGTTGAAAACGACACCAGGGTATGATACCTATTCTGATTTTTGCAACAACAGTCCTAATCATGAGGTAACATCCATTTTACATGAAGGTAATGATGTTGTTGAGTCTTCCTATGATGGTACTCAAGTTGAGAGTGTTACACATAAGATATATATTGTGGATTCAAGTCACAAAGGTCCTGATTTTGCTCACCATATTGTGAAAGATGTTAAAAGGACACAAGGGTTGTGTGATGGGTGGTTGCTAAGAGCCAAAAAAGCCAAGATGTTTGCTGCCCAAGCAAGACAACACTTGCAAGAGGTCAAGGAAAGATGCAATCAACTTGATAATGCAAGAAGACAAAGAGAGTCATACATTAGGTCCTCATTTCTTCCAAGGGAAGAATGTGTAGATGATGAGCATACAAGGGAAGAGCTTCGTGAGGTAAGCCCACAAGAAGAGCATGTTGAGTTGTGTGAAGAAGAAAGGAGGAATGATTTAGGATATTCAGTTTGATCTAGTTTGTATCCTGGAGTTTATGATTGTCCTCTTTTAGAGAGTTCCTTGAAGGCTCAAAACAATGATGATAATAGTTACACACTTGATGGACCAGCCACAAGTGATATATCCATTTGTGTGGAATGGAACATATTTCATTTCAATTTGGCTAGTCATGCATCACCTACAATGAAAGAACAATTGTTAAGATCATATGAAGCATTTGGTCTTAAAGAGCTGATTATGGAGACTAAGAGGCTGTCTACTAAGAAGATCTTGCATTTTGATAATGTTTGGTTTGTTTTGCATACTACATTTTGGGTTTGGCTAGTAATGGAAAATATATCAGCTTATGATGATGATACTTTGACTGAATATGTTGAAGACAAAGCTTCAAGACATGAAATGCTACGAATCAGGGTTGCAAAGTGTATGCAAGTGCACTCTAACCTTGAAGATTACAAAAGCATGGAACATGCTAGTGATATGGACAGCAATTGTATGGATTCTTTGGGTGATCTTAATGTTTATTGTAGAATGATAATTGATTCTACTTCCCTTACACATGATGAAAAATCAGTCTATGGCAGCCAAGGACAGTTGGAACAAAAGCCTTTGGTTTTGGAAGACTTGCATGATCAATTGGTGGTGAAGGATGATAAAATTGTTCAAGCATTGTCAAGAATAGATAGCACCCACAAACACATAGAAGGCTTCATTTGGACAGCCCAAAGAGAGGAAAGACAAAAAGGAATGGGACATGGTATCCTTCATTCACATTCACACTCTTCCAAGGAGGCTTTGGAGTTTATGAAAGAGGATTACTTGCAATTGCTTAGAGGCAAGGACATGGTGGTCAAATTGGTAAAGGATAAGGACAAAGAGATAGTTGAACTTTGTCTTCTTTTGTGTATGTCTAATTCATTGCATAATTCAGAAAATCAGTCACTTATAATAGCTACTTCTATAAAGAAAAATGCTAACGCAAGAAGTGCAGAAATTGAACAAATTGATGAAGAACATTCAACTTGTGTTGAGGATCATGAAATTACTGCAATGGAGCTAGACAAAGGTTTTGATTTTCAGTATGAAGACAACCACTATCTATTCCCACTTGAGAATGAAATGACAAGTTTAGAATGCAAACAGTCTGATTTTGAATATCATAGCATCCAAGATGAAGATTTCTTTGAGCCACTTCCATCTCTAATCACTTGGGAAAAGCATGAGACGAATCAAGACTCGATGTTCTTTGATGACTACAATGCATGCATAGAAGAGGATCCCAAAGGTCTGATTTGGGATAGTGATATTCTTATTCCTCATTCTTATGAGATTGCTACCCTTACACATTGAAAAACTTGTGAAGAAGAGTCAACAAGTGTTGGTACACAAGATGCATGCATTGGTCATGGTAATTTATATGATGCACCTTATTATAAGACTGATTTCAGACACTTTGGAGCAGCTGTTATAGAGCAGTCCCAAAAGTTGAATGAAGGATGGTTAGAAAAGGCAAAGCAAGCTAAGATGTTGGCTCAACAAGCTAAACTTCATCTTCAACAAATTCATGACATTCACCACTCCATAGATGATGATGAGCAAAGGTTGGCCAATTCAAAAAATTCAGTTGTTGTTGATCATTTTCATGATTATGATTGTAATAAACAACCCCAATTTTTTTTTTTGTTTCTTCCCTTCTTTGCTGCTTGCTGTTTTGAGAGTTTAAAGGTGTTTTCTTTGCAATGTTTGAAAGGGGTTTTAACATATGCATGTGATATATCATTGATGAACATAACAGAAAAATAAAACGTTGAAAGATATGCTTGAATCAACACCTTTTTTTAAACAAGAACAATCTGATTTTAAGATAGAAATATTGCAGTCATGAAAGAGTATTTACAGACTTAGTTTAGAACATTTTTAGACCTGGAAATCCTGAGATTAAGCAAATAGAGAACTCTAGATTAGCACGCATCAAACCCTAGACATCAACCAGCAATCCCAAGGTGATTGGCGTCCATTTCCAACCACAACCCTTCATTAACCGCCTGGAGAATGATGAAACCAGCTTCTTCTTGAGGCCGTACAACTCCCAACCAGGTTGTACACCCTAGGAAGGTATGATTTGCTCTAGTAAATTGAGCTCTTCACCAAAAAAACCTTTCTTATGCTTGAAATGATCGCCCAATCTAGAGGAGAAGATTGACTAAACACCCATAATGATATCCTTCTTCATTTTTGACTTGTGAGCAAAAATGTGGTTCTCCAGCACAAAAAGAAAACTCCAGAAATAAGCCAAAATCACACCAAACTTAAAAATGAAAGCACATCACACCCAAACCAACAAATCCACACTAAAATCCCTACTGAAATCCACTCAAAAATACTGAAATATCTTCATCTTTGAAAGCCCAGTTGTGATCTCTGATTGAAATCACCCAACACCAGCCTGAGCAAGGTCTTTCACTGTCGGGGCTAGTCTTAGAACTGACGGGTATCGTCCTCAACTCCGTCTTGCAATCTCTGGCTTCAAACCAACAACATATCCTTGTAAATCAATCTCCAGGATAAGAGAAAATGAGGCTAAAAAATGTCTTTTATTTCAAACTTGAATTGGGCGCCCAAAGCCCTAAACCCACGCCTTTCTCAAGTGACTTTTGTTTCTTAAATTTAATTTTAATACTTTTCCTCCAAAGTAAGGACGCCCAAGGTGAAGGTGTTATAATTTAACCTTTAAAAACAACTTCAAGTTGATTGTCTAGGCGCCTTGGTCACTTTTTAAAGAAGTCCCCTTATGTCCCCTTTTTAACTTAAAAATATAAAGTCACTTTATTTGCACACTTTTCAAGGCATTAATCAAATATTAAAATAATTTCTCCAAAGTGACTTAGTCATCTGAATATGCCGCACTGACAAGCCTAACCTAGTCCAGTGCTCCGAAAATGGACTTACTATTTTTAGTAAATGCTAAAAATAGTAAATCACCATCCAAAGGCTCAAACTAGAGAATTACTGAAATGCACTGAGGTTCACTGTAGGAAACCATCATCCAACTGACCCCTACTAAAAATAGAAAGTACCCGACAAAACCACCAACCCAATTGGAATTGAGTCCCTTAATAGAACCGCCTAGCCAACAGGAACTTGGGAATTGGCTAGAGGTAATGCCCACTGATCAAGGGCTAGGAGGGGACATTACAATCATGAAGATTCTTTTGATGACACTCATAGTGGATTGGCCACTCAAGGGTTGTCTTTGATGGGTGTTGATGGCATCCATAGGCCCTCTTTGGTTATGTCACCAATATCTTCTGATATGGCAGCAATATATTCGTTGGTAGGTGACTTCATTTTTTTTGGTACTTCACAGATTAGTGGCTGTCCTACTTGGGTTTCCATTGCACTCCTAGATTTAGCATGGTTTACATCAGCTTTTGAGTCGCTTGGGAGTGTGTGGCATGAAGTCTATTAGAGGGACATAAGGTTTTATATTTTGATTTGGGAACCGGGTATTGATTTTCTTGGTACATTATTTCACATGGATTTCAATATGTTGCTTCACGGTTTGTGGTGTTTGGGTATTTTAATCGGAGTGGAGCAACAGGTTGTTTGGTTTTTGCCTGAGGGTTATTTGTGTAACTATGTTTTGGGTCAACAGAAGGCATGGATGATAAGGTTATATATGGCTGAGCATTGTTATAATACTACTTATTGCATGTCTATTGGTATGACTCCCTTTCAAGCATTGTATGGTTATGATACCTTATCTTTTGTGGACTTAGCGTTGGGTGATAGTAGAGCGCCTATAGCTCGAGATTGGATACAGGATGGACATGATATCCTTAAGGCACTTAAGGATAATATTCGGCACGCTCAAAATCAGTAGATGTATGCAGATTGACATCGGATTGAGAGGACATTTGAGGGTGAAGACACGGTTTTCTTGCGCCTACAGCCTTTTACATAGAGTACACTTAAGAAGAGTGGGGCAGAAAAACTCAAGCCTCGGTTTTATTGTCCATACAAAGTATTGAGGAGGATTGGAGAGGTAGCCTATGAGCTTGAGTTACCTTCCAAAGGTAAGATACACAATGTCTTTCATGTATCTTGTCTAAAGAAGGCGCTGGGACAACATGTTGTCTCTTCACCTGAGTTGCCTCCATTGGATGAGGAGGGCCGATTGGTTTTGATTCCTGCAGAGATTTTGGACATGAGGGAGAGGAGGTTGAGGAGTAGAGTGATTAGAGAGTATTTGGTTTGTTGGAGAGACTTGCCATTGGAGGATGCCGTGTGGGAAGGAGAGATGATATTTCAGCATCCAGCTTTACAATTGCTTGGGGGCAAGCAATCCTGGGAAGGGAGGACTATAATGTCCCTTCCTTAGATAGCTCAGTCTATAGCAGAGGTTGGCCTACTATTAGGGTTCCCGTAGGTCAGCAAAATGGTTACGAGACCCAACCGAGGGCTGTGGAGTTTCGCTTGGAGCCTTATGAGCTTTTCAGTTTGGAGTTTAGTTGATGAATCCAGGGTTAAAGTGAAAATATTAAGGTTTGGTTTAATGGAATAGTAAAAGGTGAATAGTAACTGCAAATCATAAGGTGAATAGTGAAAAGTGCCCCATCCTAGCAACTCAAGTTGTTTTTAAAAAGTGGCTTTTTTCTTTGGATGAGGAAAGACCCTCAAAGAAAATTATTTTATTGACTTTTATTAAAAAAGTCCATGAGAGGTTATAAAGCAATGTGTTGGGATCCTTTTTGAGCATTCTATTCTCATTTTTACAAAAACAATTGCAGGTTTGAGCTCTTGGAAGAGGGTTTCAGCAGCATATAGGTCTTCTGAGGATGAAATCCCTTGGAGGATGCTGGATTGGATGAAAACCCAGTTCGTAGAACAGGGAAATCTACTGTGGGTTTCCATTTGGGCATCATTGGACTTCATTGCAGGTTAATCTGCACTTAGAATTGATTGCAGCAGGGAGTTATCAAAAAATAATTGCAAATTTTGATAGTTTATGGAAGCTAAGGCACATGGGTATTTGATTTTATGGCATATTCTTCCATGACAACAATTTAACTTCGATTTGGTACCTTATTCGTGGAGTTTTGATCAAGGCTGCTTGTTGGGTATTTTGGGAGGCACCTAGGGTTTGTTAAAAGGTTGATGTTCCTGATTTTTATCATTATTTCCAGCCTATTGGTGATCCTCTACAACACTTATTTTGTCATCATACTCAGTGATACCGTTTGAAGTTGTAACAACGAAGTGATTCATGATTTGACTTCAATAATCAAGTTACAATTGGAGCTATACATCCAAGTATGTGTTTATCATTTTGGGTAGTCAAATATTGCATTATATAGTTGAAAAAAATGGGGTTCTATTGAGTTGCAATTGTTGTCTTTCACTTATGCAATAGTTCTCTTTCATTTCTATGCTTTCCTCTATGATTTTTCAATGAAAAACAAGCCAGATACTCAAACAAACAATCAGCAAAACCAAATCAGACCATGCAAGACAACTGTTTGACATTATGGCAAGAGGGCAAAACTGAAAAATTCAAGGTAGAATTGGTAAGGGATCTTTCAATGTTCATGTTTTATTGGTTGATCGCTTCTTGTGTGATTGTCTCTTTGACACAAATTGCTGTCCCAAAGTGTAATCTTTGATCGAAGTTGGGATAATAAATTAGGAGAGCCTTGGGCCTTTGGTCCAAAAGTCTCAAGATCTGTCATTGTATGTTGTTCTTAATAATCTTTCTTTCGATCTACACCTCGGAAAGAGCATTGTCTCTCCCTGGGAATTTAGAGAGTAGGATTATGGTCGTATGTTGTTCTTAATAATCTTTCTTTCAATCTACACTTCGGAAAGAGCATTGTCTCTCCTTGGGAATTTAGAGAGTAGGATTATCGTTATATGTTGTTTCTAGTAGTCTATCTTTTAGCCTACACCTTGGAAAGGACATCGTGCCTCCTTGGGAATCTTGAGATCTAGCCTACTGTTTGATGATTACTTGCATGATTTCTATTTCAGCGTAAATGTGGAAGTTTAGAGCTTTCGGAAGTATTCTGAGAGACAGTTTGTCCAAGCGATCAAACCATCCCATTCCTGCTCTTATATCCTCTTGCTCTGTTTTTCTAGAGGAAATAGGATAGATTAAAAGTTAGCCTAGTTGTAGTTAGGATCTGCAGAAACCAGAGAAAACCTTAGCTGCAACGTCTTGAGTTTATGCACCCTTGTGCTCTGCCGCTGAGTAAATAAGATAGGAACTTAGTCTATTTTACTTTTATGCAACCATCAGCAAAAGAGGGAGCTTCCCCTCCTAATTTGAAGAGCAATTAATTCTGTGCATAGCTGTTTGTTTCCAATAAGCACTCCAAAGGTGCTAATTGAAACACCAACAGTTTTTTGGTGCCCACTGTTGGGCAACGAGGCATCAAACTTCAAGAAAAGCTAACGCTTTATTTAACAGGAATGATCCTCTGGCATCCTATTGCATGATCCACACAAGAAGCAATGGATGGTAACAACAATAATGTTGGCGATGATGATAGAAATCAGAGGCGTCCACCTTCATTACCTTGGGGTAATATCATTGGACCTTTGGCTTTTTAGTTAAATCATGAGTTACCTAAGGGTCAAGGAAGCACTTTCCCCGATTTCACGGTGATGGGAGTCAACACCCGGATGAACATTTTGCTGCGTTCACAACGGCTTGTGTCATCTTGCACGTGGCACATGAAGACATCGTAGTGTGTCTCTTTGTGGAGACTCTTGTGGGAAATGTTGCTGACTAGTTCAATCATCTGAAGCTAGACGTTATTACAAGCTGGGAAACTATGAGTGAGAAATTTTTGGCGAGATTCAAGCCTGCTGAAGACAGTCATATGTTGTTTGCCCAACTTGCAAATTCAAAGATGGAACACAATGAGCACATGAGGGATTTTGTATCAAGATTTAATTATCTTGTTACAAGACTTTCTTCTATACTCGATCCATCATTGGAAATTCTGATAAGCTGTTTCATAAATGCTCTCCCATCAGAGATAGTCTTCTTCCTCAAGACGACAAAAGAAACAAAGTTGAAGAGTGTGCAAGAATTCGCCATCAAGTTGGAGGATAATATGATCACTTCCGGCTTGATGAAAACAGATTCTATTAGATCTCTAGTTTAGCAACTGTACCACCCAAAGAGAGACAATCTTCAGCCATGGTTGCCAACACCTCCATCAAGACCAAAGATTGAAGCTGCACATAGTGCAGTATTTTGTTCTTTTCGCGACACTGATTCACATACCGGATCCACAGGTCTCGAGAATTTGAGAATGATCCAAATCATGGGATACACTGAAGCTGCTCCCAGTTCTAGTTTTGTACCAACACCAAGTTGGAACGTTATCTTACCACAAACGGACAACCTCCGCAATGGGATACTTTGAACCCATTATTAAAGAAAAAGAAAAAGCATACCGTTAGTACGCTCTTGCGATGAAAGAAGAAGAAGAAGAAAGATGGAAATCAAACGAAAAGGGTAAAGAAGTACCTTCCACTTCCAATCCCAGGTCTTCACAGAAGAACGCTATGCCAGTTGCTCAAGTTCTGTCTTCAACAAATTTTGACATCGTAGCTTCCATGATGAAGACCAAGGTACAAATCTCTCAACTGGAATATCTTCAGGATCATCTAGAACAACTAGATCAGATTCTCAATGTTGTAAAGAAGCAGGCTATGCTCAAGTCATTTGTTCCAGTAGAAGCAAAGCTTGAAATGGGTCTTGGTAATTATGTGACTCTGTCAGAGATAGAAACTGAAGACCAGAACATTGCTTGTTTTGAAAAGAGACTGACAGAGGATACAAGGTCATGGACAACACAGTTCGATGGAGGCTGTTCCAATGCAGTTTCAGAAGTAGGGGAAATGGTCATCTCCCCTAAAGGATAGTTGCACCCATCTGTGTAATTTAATTCATTGAAGCTTAGAAAGAGGTGCTTTTGTTAGGCCTCAAAGATGCTGAAGACATGGGAATCAAACTCCTATGTGTTAAAGGTGATCTAGAGCTGATCGACAAGCCGGTCAAAGGATATTTCCAGGTCAGAAAAGATCACCTACGACATTATAGAAATCGAGTTTGGAACTTGATCGACTGGTTTGAAGAGTTCAACATCCCGAGGATGGACTACAATAGAACTAGTGTCTCAGGGGTATCAGCTTACCCATTTGCATCATATTTTGACTTTTGTCAGAGTACCTTTGCTTGGATATATGAATACCTGAGAATCTTCATCCCAGAGGGATTGTCTCCTACAATTTCCATTAGAAGAGAAGTAAAGCCTTTCAGCCAGAAGCAACATCGATGGAAGGCTCTTCCTGCTGCCATGAAGCAGACAATATCCAAAGCAACATCGATGGAAGGCTCTTCCAGCTACCATGAAGCAGACAATATCCAAAGCACTTCATTTCTTCGGGGGTGGAGTGAATTTCTGTAAATAATTTTCTTTCATTTTCGTAATGTATTTCCCTGTTACATAAAGTATTGTCGTGTTTTAGGTGATTTCTTAGGTAGTCTTGTTTTAGATGAATAATGAGAACTCCAATTGTTAGCTGAATTAGGAAATAAGTCCCGACTCCAATGCCCAACTGATAAGAATATTGGTCTACGAAAACTAGAGATTCTCCGTTCTCCTATGTTGTAAGTATCCGACATGGTCATCAAACGAAGCCTCATGTTGTACCCAAAATAAATTTTTGCTTCAATAAGGCATTTTGATCAAAATGGTCTAAATCATGTAAAATTGTCGTCAAAAGCCATTTTTAGGTCAAACAAAATGTAGGCTTTTTGTGGGTTTATTGTTAGTAGGATACTTGCAAATTTCTGAAAGTTTGAAAATTAGGGTTTCAAACCCTTGTTTTTAGGAAAACCCCTAAAAATAGGACCTTTCCGAAATTAGTTGAAAATAATTTTGATAGGATAATTTGACTTCACGATCACATTGGTCAAGTCAAAATCACCAAAAAGTTTGTTTTACTTTGGTGGGTCTATTTTCATTTTCAAGGAAGAAAGATAGGACCTCCGAGGCCATTAATGGTAGAATGGCTAGTACCAAGTGTCGAGATCCAAGCCTCAAAAGCTTCAAGGAAGAATCCATGGCGGAAAATGTTCAAAAAGATGCTTCTCGACGGAGGGGATTTTCAAAGGTCGAAAAATGCTGAAAATTTATAAGTTTGGAGAATGCACGCCTTGCTACAAGAAAGAGGCTATGCAGTCAATGCCTTAGCCATTTTTCAAGCACCCACACACGCAACACGGTGATCAAGTCAATCAAGCTACAACGGTGAACATGGTGCGCGAAGAGGTGAGAATTTTCAAGGAAATGATGAGGATACAGCCAAAAGTGTGCCTGCTGACCCGAGGTGCCCATGCATTCAAAGGATCAAAGGCAGTCATCAAGTTTTGCCAAGACAGTACCTCCTTCGTAATTCTACTGGCTTTCCAACTTATCATCAAGTAGATTCTTCTGATTCAACAATCATCGGCGAATGAAGGCGAAGATAGAAGATGCTGAAAGCAAGTATCATAAAAAATGGCAGTCAAACATAAGAAAAAGTGCTCCTGTAGCTCAGGGGCACCCAAGAACGAGACTATTCAGATGCCAGTTTTTGAGTAAGCTTATGTACAAGTGATCTCCACGGCGTCAGCTCAACTTTGCAACAAACCTATTTGCTAGTCTACGAGACACATCAAACGATGATAGCTGTTGATTGTTTGGGCATGCGAAACGGAGGGTAAATCAGTAAACATCAAGGCAAAAGTGCCCCTGCTAGCCAGGGGCACCCATCATTTTGAGTCACTTGTTGAACTTTTCAGCAACTGCTTCCTCCAAGGCATCTGCTCAACATCCTTTCAACTTCGCGATCAATCAAGTTGCAAGCTCACAAGATCTATCAAGCATTCACAGACGAAGATCAAGCACAAAGCACCAGATGCAAAGGCGAGATGAAGAACATAGAGAATTGACTAAGTGTTAAGGAAATTGCACCTTCCTAGAAATAGGCACCCAACTTTTTGGGCAGTCAGATGTAGCCTTCAAGCTTCATGACCTCCAAGAAGTCCTCCGTTTTGATCAATCTCAACAATGACACTGTTAGCATATTCAATAGATAAATCAAACATCTGACGATGAAGGTCAAACTGGGGTTGTTCGTGAAAGGTTGCAAGGTGAAAATTAAAGTGCAAAAGGTCAAAGGCGCCCCTGTAGGCCAGGGGCGCCCATTCGTTTTCGGGACTGAACTAGTTATCTAGTCGACGTTTTAGCACAATGATGGGAATCATTAGTCATCAGAGATCTCAGATCAAAGCACTAAAGGTCAAAATAGAAGAATTGAAAAGCATTCGAGAAAACGACTAAGTCTAGAGTAAAAAATGCACCTTCTTGGGAAAAGGCGCCCAAGAATTAGAGGCATTAGATTCAAGTTTTGAGCTTTGCAGCTTCCAAGCACACTTCTTCAGAGTAGCTTCAACTTTGCAATGGATCTATCAACAATACTTCAGGATCAACCGAGCAACCAAAATCAAGGATCAAACGGAGGCACTTCGTCATAGAAAGAAGAATGAAAAATGTTCACTCAACTTGGACGCCTAAAGTCAAACTAGGTCCAGTTGACTGAAGTTGTCTATTTAGAAAGGCTTTTCATGTCGAAATTGACTCCTCAATCATGTGTTGGCGCCTAAACTTGATTGATTCAACATCAAATGATATTTATCAAGCCTAGGCGTCATTATTCATCATTTCTCTTTGTAGGTTGAAGCTCAAGAACAAACATTTTTCCTCTCCAACATTTTTTAAAGATCTGACAAAGTATTTTCTTAGTGTTCTTCATGTTTTCGAGAATAAGTTGCATAGAGGGACAGTTCATGAATGGTCTACATTTCCAGGCATGATTTTCTTGAAGAGTCAAAGAGGCAGTTTATAACTTCCAAACTTCTCTTTTTTCTATTCTTGTCTTAGATCTTCTTACATGTCCAAGTAAACGACAGTTAATCACAAATCTTGTCTTCTGGGTATGATCAACATAGCATATTCAACAAAACCCACATGCCAGATTCTTCCAGAAAAAGTTGCCCTGCTGCCCCTTTTTTAGGGTTTTTGGAAAAAATCACCATTTTAAAAATATGACAAACTGGGTTTGTTTAGCTTTGGAGCACCTACAATACCCATGTATTAGATTTTTCCAAGAAAAATAAGCATTTGCTGCCTCCAAAACCTCTGCCTTGAAGGGTTCTTGCATGTACAAGGAAAATTAACTTTTTAGAATTTCTGACGTTTTGTGTCCATTTAGAAAATTATTCGCAAGAAAACTCATGTCATAAATTTTCATAAAAATTTCCCCTCAACAAGGCTATTTTTAGCCGCTCCAAGAAAAGTTCGAATAGTATTGTGTGCACAGTCAATCTTCAAGGTTTTAAGAGTGCAGTTCTCTTAGGTCAAGTACAAGACCAAAACGGTCTTACTCCATGACTTCCTGAAAACGGTTGACACTGATTTGCACCAAGCACACTTGGAAGTCAATTTGGACACCTTGGAAGGTGTAGATGGTATCACCATTCGATGGATAGCAAGAAGATGCAGGAGGTAGTTACTCCAATCATAAAGACGCCACCGGTTACTACCACACTACCTTCCACACTTCATGTCAACAAGGTGGGATGACGCACCTGCAAAGAAGATTGAATACTAGGAGTAGATTGCGAGTGGCGAAGAGATGTTGCGACGACACGCCATCATCTTGCGAAGCATCAGTTGTCCAGATGCAGAGGCAGTCAACGACTGGTTAGAGGAATTGTTGACTCGAGGTGATGAGGTGTAAACACCCATTTAGGACGTCCTATCCCTCCAAAATAGCATTTATGACAACATGAGTTAACTTGATGCCTCTTTCCAAGTTAACTCACTGTCCCACTGATCATGCATGTCTATTTCCACTAATTATGGATGTCTATTTTTGAGGCACTTTTGTATTTGGAGTTCTCTTTTAGTTTAGAATCAGTTAACTAAAGTAGACTTCCCAGTTAACTGTTAGGTTACCTACTTTTAGACATAGGAATAAATCTTGTAGATTGGCAAGAACTCATTGTTAACTCAAGGAGATTTTAGGGTTGTCTACTCCTTTGTGTTTCAATAAATAAGAGCCTTGAGCTCATTGTATTTTAACTTTACTTCACGGCAGCAAAACGTTGAGCTCAAAAGCCTTTGACTTTGTTCACTTAGTATATGTTCTGGAATCGTATTTGTTATAGTCAAATGCTAAGTACAACTTGCGTTCTTTCTATTCAGATAGGTGTGTTACTGTTCAATCTATGTTCATGTTTTATTGGTTGATCACTTCTTGTGATTGTCTCTTTGACACAAGTTGCTTTCCCAAAGTGTAATCTTTGATTGAAGTTGGGATAATAAATCAGGAGAGCCTTGGGCCTTTGATCCAAAAGTCTCAAGATCTATCATTGTATGTTGTTCTTAATCATCTTTCTTTCAATCTACACCTTAGAATGAGCATTGTCTCTCCTTGGGAATTTAGAGATTTGGATTATCGTCATATGTTGTTCTTAGTAATCTTTTTTTCAATCTACACCTTGGAAAGAGCATTGTCTCTCCTTGGGAATTTAGAGAGTAGGATTATTGTTATATGTTGTTTCTAGTAGTCTACCTTTCAGCCTACACCTCGGAAAGGACATCGTGCCTCCTTAGGAATCCTGAGATCTAGCCTACCGTTTGATGATTACTTGCATGAGTTCTATTTCGGCGTAAATCTAGAAGTTCAGAGCCTTCAAAAGCATTATGAGAGATAGTTCGTCCAAGCGATCGAACCATCCCATTCTTGCTCCTATATCCTCTTGCTCTGTTTTTCTAGAGGAAATAGGATAGATTCAAAGTTAGCCTAGTTGTAGTTAAGGTCTGCAAAAACCAGAGAAAACCTTAGCTGCAACACCTAAGTTTATGCACCCTTGTGCTCTGCCGCTGAGTAAAAAAGATAGAAACTTAGTTCATTTTACTTTTATGCAACCATCAACAAAAGAGGGAGCTTCCCCTCCGACTTTGAAGAGCAGTTAGTTTTGTGCATAACTGTCCATTTCCAATAAGCACTCCAAAGGTGCTAATTGAAACACCAACACTTATAACTTGGTTCATAAATGAGCTAGTTCAACCATAGGAAAAATGCATTGTTTAGTGGCTTATAACAAGAAAAAGTGTGCCTCTTATTTGGATGGGTCAAAGGTTGGTAAAAGTGTGCTTCAATGTTCTTTTATGACTTATGTGGTGGTGTAGATTTGTTGCTCTGTAATGTCCCCTTTTGGGATTGTCCTAAATCTTGCCCTAGAATCAAAACTTTAATGTAGTTAGGGTTATAACTAACCAATTATATGCTTGAAGCAATATAAAACTTCATTTAGGTCCTACAATCATAGTTTACATAATCGCTAATTAATCTTCGAGTGGGCGATTCATCGCCAGATTTCAGACAAAACGATTAATTTTTGCCTTTACTTGTGGATTGCTACAATGGTTTTAATTGCCAATTTTTGCCCTCATTTTCGCACAGAAATTTTAGGGTTTTCATGCCTTTTTTTTCGCGTTTATTTTTTTCTGCGTTTTCTACATTTTTTGGCGTGATTCGGCTATTTTTTGGCTGTTTTTCTCTTGCTTTCCCCACCACTATGTGTTTCCACTCCTCCAAACTCTTCATTGCTGGTATTGACCTTTGACTTCTCCAATTTGGCGAGCTATAGCCTAAAAGTAGTTTCAACGAGGGTTTTAGAGTATGTTTATTAAAATGAAAATTATGGCCAAGGTCCGAGCACATTTAGGTTTTAACAGTATATATTAGCATAATTAATATATAATGTATATTTTATATAATAAAAAATAAATTATAAATAATATAATTATATTACTTATTATTATTATATATTATATTCTTTAACAAAACTATTAAATACATATATAAAATTATTTAATTAATAGTTAATAATTATTATATTTTTTATATAATGCAAATGAGCACATTTAGGTTTTGGCATTATGACATCAGTAGTTAAGTATATATTAGCATAATTAATATATAATGTATATTTTAAATTTTTATATAATAAAAAATAAATTATACTATTACTTATTATTATATATTATATTCTTTAAAAAAACTATAAAATACATATATAAAATTATTATAATTAATAGTTAATAATTATTATATTTTTTATAAAAAATTTTGCTACTTTTTAAGTTGTCGAGTATCTGTCGAGTATTTGCTGAGTATTTGCCGAGTCCAAATTTTTGGGCTTGCGAAGTACTCTCCGATTCCGAGTATGTAAACTATGCCTGCAATCATGTTAGACAAAATTGGAAATATAATTCATCTGATCAAAACATATATAATAAATGTCTTATCTATTTAAACCATCTAAAAATACATAACTATTTCAAAACTATATAAACTACACAATATCCATGATGCATAGTGGAAGTTTAATCATAATAGGACTTGGATGAGAAACATGATAAGGTGCCCGAAGCTATCCATGCTAAGCCCAAGAGTGGATATACCATCCCTCTTGACCCCAAGTGGCAGATACGTGGGCATCCAACATGGAGTGGTGTACTTAGTGGATAAACTTGTACTTGCCTTCCCTATCCATGCTATGTTATCCATCCATATGTTTGAGACTTCTTGAATCCATCCCAACAACCAATCCATGTAGAGATTGGGGAAAAAGCTACATTAGGAGGCCCATAGATTCCCCTTTCTAAGCTCAAGGGCAGACACTCACCCCCTTGGCCCAAAGTGGCAAACACATGGGCATCCAACATGGAGTGGTGTACTTAGAAAGAAATCTAGTACTTTCTCACCCTACTGGTGTCTCCCCCACTCCTCCTCATGGTTGCTTGTTGAGAATTACAAATACTAAATATATGCATATTCATAGAGATTATACAACAATAAATATATCATTATACACAATAATCATGGTAGAGCATACCACAATACTTGCTAAAATATAAGACTGCTATATTCTAAGATGCAAGTATATTAACCATAGTTACGAGACTCGGACTCGGCTTGGACTCGGCAAGGGTGACTTGACTCAGCGACTCGGGACTCGGACTTGGCGCAGACTCGGCAAAATGAAAAAAAGTTGAAAAAACCCTAGAAATTTAGAGATTTTTAAGGATTTAAAACTTGTTTCAAGCACCCTTTATTGAATACAACACAAATAAAAGCAAATTTGATCACATACACAAGTATACAACGATCACATAAGTATAAAGTACACAAATTGTAGTTGCACTGCTGAAGGAAATAGCATACTTAGATATATAAAATTAGTCAAATGTATACAAAACTCATGGAATATGAAATTCTTGACATCAAATGTTCCATACAAATATGAAATATCAAGATTCAAAACAATAGCTATAAGTCTATGACTCTATGGCATAGTGGAGCCAGCATCCTTCCTACGAAGGCGTCTAAGGGTCCTGGATGATGTTGCAGCTGCAGCCATAATCTCTGCCTGTGTCTGACTCTCCATGCCACTCTCACCAACAACAGCTATGTCTCCTCGTGCTCTAGCCTCCTCCTCAGCCATGGCTACAACCTCAACCTCTTCTCTCTGCCTGGTCCACCCAATCAAGGTCCTCGTCACTAAAGACTGCATCTGTAGCCTTAATGACCCACTCAGCCTGTGGATCAACCTCCTCTAGACTGATCGGGGTGTCATCGTGGTCAAAAAGCTTCCTATATCTGGCTGAAGGTTGTAATGAACATATACCAAGTCATTCATCCTCTCCACTGTCAATCTATTGCGCTTCTTGGAGTGTATGTGCTCAAACATACTCCAATTGCGCTCACAACCAGATGAACTACATGGCTGGCTCAATATATGAATGGCAATGGATTGCAGGTTCGGTGTATTAGAACCAAACATCTCCCACCATCTATCTGAGATGAGAAAAAGAAACAAAATCAATCTCATTTCAAGTTTCAAGTTCAAGTTCAACATTTAATAATAAATTATAATATAAAAAGATGAAAATTATGCCCTTAAATATATTTTTACCTGGCAGTAATGTTGTTCTACTATCTTTGCACATTTGACGTGCAAAGAAGTCTCCTCGTGCCTTAGTGAAGGCATCTATCTCATGCACTATCTGTGTAGTAACAGCGGGCAACATCCGCTCTATCGTCGAGTAGAGACCACTAAGAATTTCTCTATTTGCACGGAAATCACGGCGGAATTGGAAGGCCAGATTTAGGAAACATGCGGCTGCATGGATGGGCCTATGAAGTTAGTTTTGCCATCTCCTATCAATGATATCCCAAATGGGACGATACTTCTCCTCAACTCCACCATAGACTGATCTAATGGCCTCTTTGGCCCTATCCATGCCCTCATATATGTAGCCCATTGCGGGCTTCTCCCCATCTGCAACTCCTAGGAGAACTAGCAAGGTCTCAATAAACTGCAAAGTGCAAACATGCTTCACAAATAAGTGTGAACGAAAATAAACAAATAAAAGTAAGATATGATTAAAAATTAAAACAAAATAAAGAATTAAATTTTACCTTCACAATCTCATCCACTGGTGTCCAAAACCCTTGCTCATAAAAAATGCAATCAGCCACAACAATCCTTGCAGTGCTTGTAGAAAAGGATGAGGAAGACCACTCCTCACTAGTAAACATGCGCCTTAAAGCTGCCTTGACCGAATCAAGGATTGCATCGTGATAAAATTTGTTGCAAACCTAGTGATGCCAGGACGAGACAACTCCCTCAACCCCATGTATTGCCTCATAAGGTTAAGCACCCATGTGTGATTGTATACAAATTTGCAAATGTTTTTTGCTGCATCCACACATATTTTGATCCATGGGAGCTTGCCAAGATCCTCCAACATGAGGTCAATGCAATGGCCGGCACATGGAGTCCAAAATATAGTACGGTGCTTCTCCATCAATAATCTACCAGCAGCAACATAATTTGCTGCATTATCTGTGACCACTTGCACTACATTCTCTTCCCCCACATCAACTATCACCTCCTCTATAGCCTTACACAGGTATGTGGCATTTTTGAATTGGACAGAAGCATCAATGGACTTCATGAAGACAGTGTCACTTGAAAAAATAAGCAAAACCAATTATTCAATAATTTAAAAAACATAAATCAGCCATATTAAATTATTAATCACTAAATCAAATTCAAATTTCATTGCATTGAGGGAAGTACAATTACCTCCGGAGGAAACTAGGAAATTAAGCAGCGTCCTATTTCTCCTATCGGTCCAACCATCAATCATGATGGTGCAACCAATCATCCTCCACTGCTTGCGCTGCTCCTCTAATTGTGCTTTCACATCTGCCACCTTTTGAGTCAAAAGTGGGCCCTTTAATTCATCTTCACTAGGGGCTTTGAACCCCGCCTCACATATGGTTATGGCATCAACCATGTTTTGCCAAAAAGGTGACCTAAAACATGTCATAAATAAATTAATAAGTTACATAAGTATTGTAAAATGAAAAGTTTTAAGTTTTTAACTTTAAATTTGAATTCGATAATGAGAGACATCTATATTCTAAAATTTAAATATAAATTTTAAAACAATTAAACGAAAAAGAATTACCTGGCTACATGGAAGGGAATGGTGCAGTAGTACCAAAAGTCTGCAATTGTCTTTTTTACTGCATCATGTGCGTCCTTGTTCCAACCCATGCTCTCAAGCGACGGTTGGGAACTAGGAGTAGTGCGTGGTACAAAATATGAGTCCACCCTAGATTTACGAACTTTAGTGCCAATGCTAATACTGCCACTACCACTAGCAGTAGCAGCGCCACCAGCACTAGGAGTACGCATAGGCATAGCTGGTGCAGAAGCAGAAGCACTAGCACTAGGACGGTATAGAGGCATGGAAGAAGCATCTCCAACATCACCAAGTCCCTGTCCAACTCCAACACTCGCCAACTCCTGCTTCTTTCTCTTTTTCATATCTTTTTGCATTTCAAAAGTTTCTAATTGCACTTGCACTTCACGAACAGCCTCAGGAGGTGCTATAGTGCAGCCCACTGCATCATGGACGGGTATGCGTGCAATATGGTATTTTAATCTATTTATGCCTCCATGATATATTGTTTTGCAATATTTACATTTTGCTTCTCCTCTTTTCATTCTAGGAAAGATTTCAGCATGTTTCCAAGCAGGGTTTTTTCTTTATTGGGGTTTGAGACATTGTGAAAATAATAATATGGTTTGTTTTGCAACTGAATGTGGCTGCAATAACAAGTAGGGTTTCTAAAATTATTTAAGTTGCAAGTACGGTTTGTAAAAAAAATATACAAACTCAAAAAAACAATGATTTTATAAATTACAATGAATTATTTGTTAAAAAAACACAAAAAAAACCAATTAAAATCAAACTTACCTCGTAGATTTGGCTTGGAATGCAATGCAAACTCCTCCCAATCATTGGTAATGAGCTCTCAATGCACCTCCTTGTTGGTATGAAGCTTCCCAAATGATATATGACCCTGAATTTGTCTTCAACAGCTTGCTGGTTGCCCTCTCTTCTCCTCCTATTTTGCCAAATGAATGAAATGAGGTTGCTTTTAGTGTTGGGGAGATAATATAGGACAAAATAAAAACAAACTTTAACTTGCATTTTATGTTTTTTTATTGTGTCTTTGCCTTGCTGCCGTCGGCAGCGTCCAGGGGTCGGGACTCGCCTGGACGCGGCCGCGTCCGCGCTCGGGCTGCCAGGACTCGGCTAGGGGTGCTCAGCTCGGGACTCGCCGAGTCCCGTAACTATGATATTAACAAATGCTGACTTCTGCCGTTGTCTGCTGAGTGTAGATAATTATGTTTGATCTACTCCAATTGCCTTGCTGTTCGATCTGCTTTTAATATTCAGAAGATATCGCTTAATAAAAATCTATTATCGATATTTATAATAAGGAATCATAATTACTTATAAGGCTCAATAATTGCTGCTATATATATATTTCCAAATCTGAGTATATCATATTAATGTATTTGCTGCTATGCTCAGGAAATACTCCTCCTATTTCTGTCCTTATTCGCTGTTCATATATCTGTGTTTAAATCTCCTTATATTCCACTCTGTTTCTTCCCTCTATCCTCCCACTTTAGCTTCTGTATATATACTTCAAGAGGGTGCGATTAGCCCTCTCAAAGGAGGTGACTACATAGAGAAGGACACCCTTTACAAAGGGAGGCATCCCTTCATTCCATCTCACAAACTTTTTTAGTTTAGACAACTTGTTAATTTGGAGTGCTACCATCATGAATTGCTAATCACCATGGGTCGGCTCTAATAATTATGAAGGAGGTCGGCCACTTTAAGAACTGCCATATATTTCATTATGCTTGTTTCATTAATTACGTTTGCTTCATTAAGTATTTAAGCGCTACTATTAAAGTGGGACGATTCCTTAAAATTTTAAATAATGTGGTTGTTTATTTAATTGGGACTGATTCGATGTGCTTCATTAATAGTTATAATTGTTTCTTTTCATACATCCTTAATTATTGCTATATAGTTGATTTAGCTGCTGCTGCAAGGTATATTCCTCAGCGGGGATATTAATAAAATAGGACATCACATGCTCTAGTGATGTGACTTGTCATTTTGTATTGGCATTGCCAACTGAACATTCAACAATAACTTTTGTTTTTAATCCAACATAAATCTTGGCACATTTTTCCCATTTCTTTGCCACTACAATCATGTATTTGTGCTAGCATTGCCAAGAAAAAAGTGCAAAATTCTCCTACACTCAAATTCTTTTTTTGCTACTTGTGCTTTTGATATTGACTTGTTGCTGAAGTTGCACATTTTCACTGGCTCAAACACTAAACATGTGTGATTTCTTTACACTTGTTTCTCTTTGAAGTTTGGCACAGTTTCATAAGCAACTTGCCACCCTTGTTCTGATTTTTCACTTGCTTTGCCACTTAAGAATGATGCTTATTAGCTAAGTCCTTTGCCACATCCTTTGTCACGCTTTGTCATTGTAAAAGTGTGAAATGATTGTTATTTGACTTAAGTTCTTTGCTGGGTGTAGTTTACTCTTGTCTCTACTACTCTTGGTCAAAACTTTAGACTAGCATTGCCGCCAGTAAAATGTGCCACTAGCACTTAATTGGATAAGAAGTGTCATTACCACTTAATTGGAACGAAGTCTCTCCCTGCTGCACTTTTGCACTATCTCTGCTGTCTTTATTGCCATTTTGTGTTTGCACAACCACTAGAAAAGTGCTACAAAGCTCATGTTTTGCTTGTGGTGCAGCTTTAGGATGACATCACCAAATACCAACCTTTACCGCGTTTTCTCCTTGACTTGGTCATTTCAAAAGTGCAACTCTTCCCTCTTTAATTTTTATTTCTTCTTGGGTAGAGTCTTTTAAGTCCCTTGCCACTTTAATCTCATTGATGCAACTTCCTTGTCACTCTGCCATCATTCTTTATTCGGATTTGACCCTTGGATATTTCAGTGTTCTCCTTGTGTAGTGCCATAATGTTCAAAAATTTGATCATCCTTGTTCACTATTTATTATTTGGGATCAATCTGCAATGCTAGTTTGAAAAACTAGATCACAACTTGATTACTTAACGATTTGACCGGGTGATAACTCAGTTGATATTAATAATAAGGCAAGGATGACCTACTCTAAGACTTCTAATGTGAATATAGGAAAAGTTTCATAGGGTTACCAATAGTGGTACTAATAGATTTTGTTGACAAGGCAATTGAATATCATGCAACAAACTCTCTCATCGGCTCATTACTATCCTTCTTTGCATTTGACAGTTGGACAAACAAGATATGACAATCCTTGCTTTGAATCATGATAAAAAAAGGTTCACGCATGGTATTCTAGCTAATGATTGAACTTGTGGCAATGGTGAAGCCATTTTGCTGCACTTCCAACCAATGTGACAGTAAAAAGTTAGACTGCAAATCTTCATGTGCCACTCCCAAATTATTGCATGTTGTGGTGAAGGCTGAAGTACGCTCATTTGGTTGTTGATTGAAATCACCATGAAACTTCAGGAAACCTTTCCTCAAACTGTATGGAAAATTGTGGCATTTGCAAAAGCCAAAGAACTAATATTGGCTTCCCATGACAAAGAAAGTGGAGGCAGACTATTGTTGTTATTGTTTACATTGTTGTTGTTGGCATTTTTCTAATCACCCATTATTTGTGATGGCTCATTGTGCAACATTGAAAATATCTCAATAAGTTTAGGAATAGTTGCTGAAAACTACCATTGCTTGAAGATGATTGATTAAGCATTTGGAAGATGGGATTATAAAGATGTACTTTTCTTCATGATCTAGTGTAGATGTCATCCATTAGAATGGAATAGCTTCAATCGGAGGTGATAAGACTAAATTTCCCACAGCAAGATCAATCTGTTGAATCTCATGCCTCATACTGTAAGCAAAAGACCATAAGCATTTTAGTTGTATCATTTCAGACAACACAAAACAAAACAATATGTGAGGTAAAATCTCTCTTCAAATTATAAGGGGAATCTCCTTGAGATCTACAGTCCTAGAAACTTAGCTATGGACAGAATATATAGTTATTAACACTTTATAATATTTCATGGTCATTTTTGCAACAATGAAATAGCTTCCTATCTGTCTTTTTGCATTGAGTACAAGCATAAGATTGGTAATAGCTCTTGTCTCACAAGTAAGATTTTATAGATTATGAGAATGAAAGCAATTGACTTTAAAAAAACAATAACACCTTCCTACAGGCTAAAGTAGAGACCAACAAGTTGATGCACATAGGATTTGAAAGGAATAATAACTTGAACAAATGATATAGGATTCCAAGAATTGAAAAGCTACGTTGAATACAAAGCTATAATATAGATAGACATATGTCATCAATACAAAGCTTGATGCTATATTCTACTTCCAATTCAATTATTGAAAAAATTACACACACAGTAATGCAGACACAAGGATAACAAATTGAACAATTTTTCAGTAGCATAAGTGTCATGTCAACTATCATTATTAAATTATGTGCTGAAAACACTCATCTAGGTTACAAAACACCTCTTTTTTGGGTTTTATGACAGCAATGAATTTACCCCAAAAATCATTATCTTTGAAGTAAAATGCTTAAAGCTTCTAAAAAGCAGGAAGAAAAGAACTCTAAAGAAAAACTATTCGAAACAAAGAATAAGTAAAAAAATAACTTAAGCAACCTACAAATAGGCCCTTACTGACTTGTGCAAGAATAAAACCTCCAATAAAGCGATTTCTCAAATAGTCGTGGCCGAAAATAGCAGTTTGATGCAAGAACGCCCTCTGTGATTCTGATATAGTTTCTTGGTTTGAAACATGGCAAATCATTTGAAGAAATCCAAAAATTCAATCACTAATGCATTGGCGACTTCACCAAACAATCTTGGTGGCTTGAATTTGATGCTCTTCACAGAAACAAGACAAATTGTTGATGAATTTGTGAAAAATCTCCCCTTTTGCTGATACTTTCACCCTGAAATTCTAACTGCTTTGATCCAATCTGCAAATAGAGAATTACTGCTCTAGGGTTGGGAAGGCTGAAAGCCACTGTTTGTGCATTCAGATGGCTGTACATGAAACCCTAGCCTCATGTTTGATAAAACTAGCAGTAAGTGATGCAGAGATAAGCACAAACATCAGCCATGAATGGCTGCAACATCCTGTGGTTTTCTAATCTGAATGACTGAAACTGTCCTGAAACCCTAGGGTTTATTGATGAGTCTGCAGAAAACACCTTCAAACTCCAGGTGATTGGAAGACCTTGGAATGCAGTTTGTGAGATCAGCAAAATGCCACTCCAAATCTGCTGCTTGTTAAAGTGTTTCACAAAAACCCCAGTTTCTCTTTGATGTGTGGCTGTAATCTAGACCCTAGTGCTGATAAAACCCGATATGCCATGAAATTTTGCTATGTTGCCTTAAAGCCCTAACATGTTTCACCTTGATTTGATAAACAAGTTTAGAAATTTCAGCATACAATAATTACCTCCCTAAAAATGTTTGTGAAGGAGCTGAAAATCTTCTAAAACCTAAAATCCAAAAGGTCGACCCATTAATTTCTGATACAAACGCTAGAGTTAATGGATCCATGTGAGACGATTAGTCCATGTTGTGAACCCCAAAGGGGGATGCTAAACACTGTTCAACAATCCCCCCTCAGTGTTGCTCGAGGGGATTCGAACCTAACAACTTTCACTCTGATACCATTTGTTGGCCCACACTTGCCATTAAACAAAAAGGTCGACCCATTAATTCTCGATACAAATGTCAAAGTTAACGGATCCACGGGAGGTGGTTAGTCGATGTCTTGAACCCAAAGGGGGATGCTGAACACTGTTCAACAAAATGATGGTTAGGTGTGCTCCTCTACCACCTTAGCCACTTAAAACATGGCATAAACCACATGGGAACACCCAAAATTGAATTCGCCATTACCTTGTACTTGCCACTTAACACTAGCATTAACCTGCTTGACATGCTTTATAAGCACTTTTTCCACTTAAAGATGACATAAAGACTCCAAGTGCGCTCTTTGACAGCTTTTGCCACTCAAACTTAACAAAAATAACCTTAGGCATGCTCCCTTTTTGTTATCACACTTATGCATGGATTTTGTTCACTTATGCCACTTCAAGGATTGTTATTGCTCTCCTAGGGGGGCCTTTCACCTATGTTTACCACAAAAACCTTGACATCACTAGTTCTGACATGAATATCATTTACTCCAACCAATTGAAACTTGGTTTGATAGGTGTAGGCACACTTCGACTTCACCCTGCCACTTAAGACATGACAAAACACCTGTAGGTGCATTTCTTTAAGGTTTATGCCACTTAGACCTGGCCTTTCTCTGATTAGGTGCTCCTTCAAGGCTCAACTGCCACCAAAACCTTAGCATCTCCATGTGGGGCATTCTTCATATCTCTCTGTCATGGCAGGCCCCTAGAAGTGCACTTCTCAGGTGCTCATGTCACGTGAATAGTAACTAGTCACTTTTCACTCACTTAGAACAATTTCTGACTCAAACAAAGGCATCTTTGGATTATGACTTTCCTTGGACTGATACACGGTTAGACAAATGTTAGGCCTTCAATAAGACTCTCCTAGCCATCTTCTTCACACATGACCGATGTCAAATTGGCCATTCAACCCTCAGAAATAACAAACCTTGCTTGAAGCAGGAAAGGCAACAAGGGCAAAATCATGACAGTCATCTTCATCCGTGACAGTTTTACAGATGAACACAGTGAAGCATGCACAAAAGGAGCTTGACATTGAAAGTTCAATTGCATGCAACAGGACCTGATTTCAAAGTGACACAGTAAGCATATCTCTTAAATTTTTCCCAATCCATTGTTATGATTTGGAATTCAATTCTGTTCTTTGCATGGCAGTTCTGATATTTACCTATTCCATTTAACTACAAAAGTTAATGTCTGTTTTTCAAGTTGTTTATGGTTAATATTCTGTGATTGATTTTAACTTCTTTCTTCTTGTTTGGTCTCACTCACTCACATGTTATACTAAGGATAGATGGTTGGTGCTATTTGAAAATAATGGCCATCATGGACTCCCATTATAGAAGCAAATACTGCTTTTAACTGGTTACTTTTATTGTCTTTTCATGTGATCTTGCATTCTGAATTTTGCTAAAACGTTCTAAGTTTTTAATAATTATTTGTTCTACTTCAAAGGTGACCATATTCATTTGAGAGGCAAACATGTATATTCAATTGTAAAGATGCTACTTTGTCTATCAAATTTCTGAAGCTTATGAAAATACGTGGAAGCCCTTTTTATTTTTTATTTGCTGTTTGGTGGGGGTTTTTCCTTCTTGAGACAGCATGTTTTCGTAATTTCTATTTGGTCATTGATGATCATTGATGTTAATTGAATTTGATGTAAGAGTTGTTTCACTGTTTAGAAGTGTTAACATTTCATCGATTGTTTTATTAGTTTCAGGATTATTTTTCCACCCTTTAGTGACTGCTACAACCCTTAACATGAGCTTTATTTTTGCTTGATGTAGTGAGGAGAATGTGTATATGCTTTGCAAAACTTTATGCAGTGCAGGAGTTGCAACTTCACACGGGTCTGACCTCTTTGTTGTCTTCATCTCCAATGAAAACAGACAGGCAACTACCTAGCTCAAGACATTTATTATCTAATTTTATTGTTTGTGTTGTACAGGAATTGTTAATATGTATTTACTTTAATGTCTTGTTTATATTCACTTACCTGTTGGTGTATTGGTGATAGATGGAAAGAGAGGAACTTGACTATGAGAAAAACAATGTATGGATTGTCAAGGCCAAAGGAATTGTTAAGGATCTGTGTGTCTAATAGTGTTGAAAGAATCAAGGATATGGTTCTTAAGGAGGAGGATTGTAATAGAATAGCCATATCAAGTATAAAAGCAAAGGCACAAATGACCAATAATCATGGGCACTCCAAGTCCAGTTTTAGAGATAAAAGTTATCAAAATTTTAGGGATGATGGATTTAAAGACTTCACATGGTGTTGCAAAACATGTATCAACATCTAGATCGTAAATGGGAAGATAGATGAACACCATGGTTGTGGTTGTTCTGTGCCAACCTTAGAAAGGTAGCTATTGACTGGCTTATGAGTGCACTAGCAAATGGCAAGACCTTTTGGGATAAACAATAGCATTTGAAAAAGAGTTCAAACTTCTTATAGATGATGATGAAATTTTCATGGAGTTCTACAACACTTGGAAAGGTAAATGAGATATTTTAATAGGCTAAATAGAAGATTGCTAGAAAATCTTGACAAGGAACTAGATGGTGACCTGGAATTGAGGGACTTTAATATTGTTATGGAGGAAAATGAAGGTGGGTCCCTTGTGGTCATACTAAGACAGACACAACTAAGCAATGGCTATGGAGAGTGAGGATATAACACCTAAATGCTCAAGAAAAAAGAGCAAAGATGATGACTTGGTGTCAAGCAATGATAGTGGATTGAGATCCGTGCAAGCTTTTAGAGAGGCATGTTTCAAATGATAAAGAGTTGAAGGAAGATGTAAAGAAGGAAAGCATGTTTCACAACATGTCTTCTTTATCTCATATGTTCCCATAAGGGAACTAGTATGGTGGCAAGATGATTTGAGTTAGACGAGTCAAATGCAAGATAACCACAATGTGTATAAAGGTAATAGGTTTATTGCAAAGCATTCTTGAACTTAAGAATGCCATAATCACAATTGTACTTGCACCTAATAATTTCCCAAGGATAGAACATGTGAAGACACATGGAAAACCCATTGTTAGGTCCCTATCCTAGTAACAAGGAATCTAGCCCAAAGGCTGTAAATTACCCTTCCAAGAGTATGAAGTTTTTGCGATTATTTTCAGTTTGGTAGATGTTCCATTTTATCAATCTCAGGCCATAATCATTGTATTCAATAATAAAGAGTTCAAAAGAGATTGTTAGAAGTATTGTCATTGATGTCAGGACAAATTGTGGATGACAAAAATATGTTGAAATAAAATATCTTCGATACTATCATTATTGGTATATCATTATTGGTACAATGGGTGATTTAACATCTGAGTAAGCATCTTCAAAATTCCGATATAAAGAATTTGTCAAAACAATGGCTGACTTAACATCTGAGTTGAACCGAGCTATGTTTTACCACATTCTGATTCAACGCATCCAGATTCAAGTCAAAACAGTGATATAACGAATCTTTTGTGATCAAGCCTCTTCAGATTCAATATGCCCGAAGTTTTGAGTGTTACAGATCAAAATTTGTATGAACTCGAATTAAATATGCACAAAGTTTTAAGTTCCAAGTCATCTGATTAACGAGTTGTTTAGCAATATTATGGAGTAGCAAACAAACACAAATTCTGTTTCTGATCGACGCATTTCATATCTTGAAAGGTCACGGTATTCTTGAAGAGATGCGATTTTGAATGTACGTGTTCTTTTTAAAAAGAACGTTGCTTCTTAAAGAAATATCCTAAAGACGTGACTTCTAAAAGTCACCCAATGTGTCTTTTCATTTTAACGTGCTTTCTCAAAAGATTTTTAAAAGTTCGTATTTCTTCATGAGACGTATCTTCAAGACGGATGACTCTGTAGGCAGACGTGTCTCTTCTATTTCGTTTGGGCGTACTTATTCGATATTTGAAGATTATGTAAATTTGTTTATCAAAGGAGTATCAAAGGAAAAATAAGCAGACGTGTCTCTTCTATTCTGATTTCTTTTGGGTATACTCATTCGATATCTGAAGATTATGTAAGTCTGTTTAATCAATGGAGTATCAAAAGCAAAATAAACTAAACAAATCAAAGATCATTAAGGCAGAAATTTGAGTTAATGAAAGGGTAAGAATAAATGTTGAAAAGGAAAGGTTATGATCTTTCATTAAGAGGCACAATCTTGGATCAACATATATATTTGTAACTCATTTCAGTTTTGGGGTGTGGTTGTGAAGTTCAAGTAGTCTAAATCAGAAGCCTATCTTCTTGTGTGGGCTGAGTGAGAATTTACATCACAAAGGCAGATTGGAGGATTGGCAGAGTGCAGATCTGATTGACTTCATTTGATTCATCCATCAAGTCAAGGTTTGGTGCCTTGCACTAGGGGTTGGTGCTCCTTGTAGGTAGGTGCCTACTAAAGTTGTAAAGGTTAGGTGTTCCTTGTAGGTTGAATCCTACTAAATCATCCCTCTTGTAAATTGAGCAGGTTGGTGCCTACTCCCTTAAAAACATTTCAATAAAGATTTATCAACTTGTGTAAATTGATTCATATCAATAGTTGATTGTGATAAGTTTTGAAAAGGTTAGTTGATATACTGATTCACCCCCCCCCCTCAGTATATCCTTGTGCTCTTCAATTGGTATTAGAGCAAGGTCCTTCTTGAAAGCCTAACCGCTTGAAGGAGATCCTTAAGAGCACTCATGGCAGACCATAACAACACAGTGAAAGCACCCATCTTTGATGGGACTAATTATGCATTTTGGAGTATTAAGATGGAAGCATATTTGAATGCACTTGGGTTTGATGTGTGGCAATCTGTTGTTGATGGGTATACACCTCCAGCTACCCCTCCAACGGATCAAGCAGGGAAAAAGAGAAGTGAGAACAATGCAAAAGCTAAGCATGCTCTTCTTTGCAGCCTAACAGATTCTGAATTTACAAAAGTCATGAGGTGTAAGTCAGCAAAAGAAACTTGGAACAAACTTCAAAACATCTATGAAGGAGATGCAAAAGTAAAGAAGGCAAAGTTGCAAACTCATAGAAGGAAGTTAGAAACTCTTAAGATGGAGGATGGTGAAGATATTGCTTCATATTTTCTTCGTGTTGATGAAACGGTGAACATCATGAGAGGACTTGGTGAAGAGATTGATGATGCCTTCATTGTTGACAAAATTCTAAGATCTCTTTCTACAAAGTTTGAGGCCAAGGTTGCAGCATTAGAAGAATTAACAAACTTGGATCAGCTATCAAAGGATGAATTGCATGGGATCCTTGCTGCCTATGAGATGAGGATTGAAGGAAGATCACCACAAAAGGAAGTCTCATTCAAAGCATCCAAAAAGGGCAAGAACAAGCATGAAGGAAAGGATGAAAAATCAAGTGATGAAGCAGAAGCTTACTTCATGGGTAAACTTAAGAAAGGAAAAGGAAAATACAAAGGGAAATTTCCTTTTAAATGCTTTAATTGTGGAAAAGTTGGACATTATGCCTCAAAATGTCCTCAAAATGAAAGCAGCTCCAGTGAAGAAGAAAAGGAAATCAGCAACAAGAAAAAGGGAAAGAAGAATTTCAACAACAACTCGAAGAAGAAGTTTCAAAAACATAAGAAGAGTTTCTATTCAAAGAAAGACAGCAGCACCTCCGAAGAACAAAGTGAAGATTGCTCAAGCAATGGGGAAGATGAAATATTGTTTATGGCTGAATGTGAAGAACAAAATGTTGATCAAGAATGTGAAGAAGAAGAGGAGATAGATCAAGATTGCAATGAAGGAGAGGAAGTAGATCTTGAAGAAGAATTGCACTATGCTTACAAGAAAAATGAAGACTTGAAGAAGGCTACCAAGTACAAGTTGAAGATCAAAGAGATGACAAAAGACTTGGAGAATTCAAGCAAAACCATTGAAGATTTGAGAACTCTAATCATGGAAGCTGAAAGAAATGAAGAAGAAATGAAAAACAAACTCAATACAAAGGAGATGAAATGTGACAAGCTGGAGCAAGAAATAGCAATGCTGAAGATAGAGTTGGAGCAAACAAAGGTACAACACACAAAGATTGATGAAGAATCCAGCAAGTTGATTGAGCTAATGAAGGTTCAAGATTTTCTTCAAAACAAAATAGGGGGCTGTTTTGAAGGACAATCCAAGAAGGTTGCTGACTCTAAAGAAAAATCTAAGACCTTCTCAAAGCAAGGTGAAGAAGAATGGATAAGTGCTGATCCTAAAAGAAGACTGAATACTAGGCACTTCTATGCATTCAATGGCTATTGTTTTCTATGTAACAAATTTGGCCACAAGGCCTTAAATTGTAAAAATAAAGTAAAAAATATTCCTAGCTACCTTAGGAGAGATTATAATCCTTTCACACCATTAATGGACTATAATAGTCTATGCTACAATTGTAATAACCTTGGGCACAAAGCACAAGCTTGTAGGACAGTTTTTAATGATTCTCCAAAGCAAAACAAGAAAGAAGATAAGTCCATTAAAAGGAAAGAAATGCCTATCAAAGTGTGGAGGAAAAAGGAGAAATCAATGTTCATTCAAACCGCCTTACATGCTGAAATTAAGAAGGATAGATGGTACATTGATAGTGGGTGCTCAAAGCACATGACAGGTGACAAGAGCAAATTCATCTCTCTTGAACCTACTGATGAAGGAACAGTAAGATTTGGTGATAATACAAAAAAACAAATAAAAGGAAAAGGAACACTTAGTCTAGATAATGGGAAAACAAAAACAGAAAATGTTTTGTATGTTAAAGGCCTAAAAGAAAATCTTCTAAGTGTTAGTCAACTTTGTGATCAAGGGCATAGCATCACATTTCTTTCTAATACATGCATCACATTTCTTTCTAATACATGTGATATCAAGAAAGATGGAAAGCTGGTTGCTCAAGCTGAAAGGAAACATAATTTGTATGTCTTAAAGGAGATAAGTTGTGAGAGTTGCAACTTAGTACAAGAGGATGAAAGTTGGTTATGGCACAAGAGGCTAGGCCATCTCAACTTCGATAATATTGTCAAAGTTAGCAAATCAAATGCTGTAAGAGATATGCCAAGGATAACAAAACCTTCTAATATTATTTGTAGAGAGTGTCAACTTGGAAAGCAAACAAGGTCAAGCTTTAAGCCTAAGGAGCACTCTTCATCAAAGCCATTAGAACTCATACATACAGATCTTTGTGGGCCAACCAAATCTAAGAGCATGAATGGAGAAAGATATTTTATGTTGTTGATTGATGACTTGTCAAGAATGACTTGGGTTGCATTTTTGAAAGAAAAATCTGAAGCTTTTGATAAATTCAAAGCTTTCAAAGAGCTGGTTGAAAATGAAGCAAACATCAAGATAAAATGTCTTAGATCAGATCGAGGAGGAAATTCACATCAAAGGAATTTGAATTTTTTTGAATAGAACATGGAATTAAAAGGCAATTTTCTGCAGCAAGAACCCCTCAACAAAATGGGGTTGTAGAAAGGAAAAATAGGACAGTCCAAGAAATGGCAAGGGCAATGCTAAATGAATCTAAGATAGCAGATTCCTTTTGGAAGGAAGCAATTCATACAGCAGTTTACATCTTGAATCGTGCACAAATAAGAGTGAACAATGAGAAGACACCATATGAACTTTGGAAAGGTAGACCAGCAATTGTCAAGTACTTCAAAATTTTTGGAAGCACTTGCTACATTAGAAGAGATGAAGAAGATCTGAGCAAATTTGACACAAGAGCAGATGAGGGAATCTTTCTTGGCTACTCTTCAAAAAGTAAGGCATATAAATGCTACAATAAAAGAACTCACAAAATTGTTGAAAGTGCCAATGTAAGAATTGATGAAGGAAAGCAATTCAAAGAAGTTGGACAAAGTGATCACTATGTTCAAACTATGAATGATAACGATAAAGAAGATGAGGACTCCAAAGAGGAAGAAGAAGAGGAAGAGACAGAAGAAGAAAAATCTTCACAACGGACTTCCATGAAGACACCAAAGACACCTTCCAAGTTTGTTCAAAAGAATCATCCTGAAGATTTGATCCTTCAAGATAGATGTAGATCTACAAGGAAAATGGTGGATTACAATGAAGATTGTCATGTAGCATTTCTTTCTCAAGTAGAGCCCAAAACCTTTGAAGAAGCAAGCAAAGACAAACATTGGATTAGTGCAATGAATGAAGAATTGGATCAAATAGAGAAAAATGAAACTTGGGAACTTGTACCAAGGCCAAAAGATAAGAATGTAATTGGTACAAAATGGGTTTTTAGAAACAAATCAAATGAAGATGGTCAAGTCACAAGGAACAAAGCAAGGTTAGTGTGCAAGGGCTATGCACAAGTTGAAGGAGTAGATTTTGAAGAAACATTCGCACCAGTTGCAAGGATTGAAGCAATTAGAATGTTTTTATCCTATGCAAGTCACAAGAAGTTTAAGGTGTATCAAATGGACGTTAAATCTGCTTTTCTCAATGGAGATCTAGAGGAGGAAGTCTATGTTGAACAACCTGAAGGTTTCCTACTATCAGAAGACAAGGATTATGTGTGCAAACTGAAGAAAGCTCTCTATGGGCTCAAACAAGCCCCAAGAGCTTGGTATTCTAGACTTGATAAGTATCTCAAAGAGCAAGGTTTCAAAAGAGGAGATGCAGACAACAATTTATACATCAAAGAAGAGGATGGACACTTATTGATTGTGGTGGTGTATGTAGATAACATCATTTTTGGTGGAGATAAGGACAAAATGTGCAAAGAATTTTCATCATGTATGCAAGAAGAGTTTGAAATGTCAATGTTCGGAGAATTATCCTTCTTCCTTGGGCTACAAATTTCACAATCAAGTAAAGGTATTTTCATCTCCCAAACCAAATATGTGAAGGAAATGTTAAAAAGGTTTAGAATGGAAGATTGCAATCCTGTGAGCACTCCCATGGTTACAGGTTGCAAGCTAAGCAAAGATGATGAATCCCAAGAAGTGAATCAAACACTATATAGATCAATGATTGGGAGTTTGTTGTATTTAACTTCTACAAGACTAGACATAATGCAAGTTGTTGGAGTTGTGGCAAGATTTCAAGCAGCACCAAAAGAAACACATGTTCATGCAGTAAAGCGTATATTCAAGTATTTGAAAGGCACAATGGAATATGGTCTATGGTACCCTAGTAGCAATGATTTCACTCTTGAAGCATTCACAGATGCTGATTGGACTGGCAATGTGGATGATAGAAAAAGTACAAGTGAAGGAGCTTTTTTTCTTGGAGGAAATCTAGTGTCTTGGATGAGCAAAAAACAAGAATCAGTCTCTCTATCTACAGCAGAAGCTGAATATATTGCAGCAGTAGCATGTTGCACTCAACTTTTGTGGATGAGGCAAACTTTAAGAGACATCAAGGTGGAGTATGATCATCCCTGCACTATCTATTGTGATAATACTAGTGCAATCAATATCTCCAAGAATCCAGTGATGCACTCAAGAACCAAGCACATCCCTATTAAGTATCACTTTTTGAGAGAACAAGTAGGAGAAGGACAAGTGTGTTTAGAATACATAACTACAAAAGAGCAAACTGCTGATATATTTACTAAACCACTTCCAAGAGATACATTTGAATATCTAAGGGACAAATTGAGAGTTGTTCCATAGCCATCAAATTAATTGATGGAAGCGTGTGTTTAGGGGGAGCTACGCACAAAAATCTTGTAGTTTCATGGAGCTGAAATATTGTTAGAAGACCCCTTGCCATTGATGTCAAAGGGGGAGAAATTGGACACAGGGGGAGCAAACAGAGGATCAAGTTGCCATTGGAGAAGTTGCCATCAATGACAAAGGGGGAGATTGTTAGAAGTATTGTCATTGATGTTAGGACAAATCGTGGATGACAAAAATATGTTGAAATAAAATATCTTCGATACTATCATTATTGGTATATCATTATTGGTACAATGGGTGATTTAACATCTGAGTAAGCATCTTCAAAATTCCGATATAAAGAATTTGTCAAAACAGTGGCTGACTTAACATCTGAGTTGAACCGAGCTATGTTTTACCACATTCTGATTCAACGCATCCAAATTCAAGTCAAAACAGTGATATAACGAATCTTTTCTGATCAAGCCTCTTCAGATTCAATATGCCCAAAGTTTTGAGTGTTACAGATCGAAATTTGTATGAGCCCGAATTAAATATGCACAAAGTTTTAAGTTCCAAGTCATCTGATTAACGAGTTGTTTAGCAATATTATGGAGTAGCAAACAAACACAAATTCTGTTTCTGATTGACGCATTTCATATCTTGAAAGGTCACGGTATTCCTGAAGAGACACGATTTTGAATGTACGTGTTCTTTTTAAAAAGAACGTTGTTCTTAAAGAAATATCCTAAAGACGTGACTTCTAAAAGTCACCCAATGTGTCTTTTCATTTTAACGTGCTTTCTCAAAAGATTTTTAAAAGTTCGTATTTCTTCATGAGACGTATCTTCAAGACGGATGACTCTGTAGGCAGACGTGTCTCTTCTATTTCGTTTGGGCGTACTTATTCGATATTTGAAGATTATGTAAATTTGTTTATCAAAGGAGTATCAAAGGAAAAATAAGCAGACGTGTCTCTTCTATTTTGATTTCTTTTGGGTATACTCATTCGATATTTGAAGATTATGTAAGTCTGTTTAATCAATGGAGTATCAAAAGCAAAATAAACTAAACAAATCAAAGATCATTAAGGCAGAAATTTGAGTTAATGAAAGGGTAAGAATAAATGTTGAAAAGGAAAGGTTATGATCTTTCATTAAGAGGCACAATCTTGGATCAACATATATATTTGTAACTCATTTCAGTTTTGGGGTGTGGTTGTGAAGTTCAAGTAGTCTAAATCAGAAGCCTATCTTCTTGTGTGGGCTAAGTGTGAGAATTTACATCACAAAGGCAGATTGGAGGATTGGCAGAGTGCAGATCTGATTGACTTCATTTGATTCATCCATCAAGTCAAGGTTTGGTGCCTTGCACTAGGGGTTGGTGCTCCTTGTAGGTAGGTGCCTACTAAAGTTGTAAAGGTTAGGTGTTCCTTGTAGGTTGAATCCTACTAAATCATCCCTCTTGTAAATTGAGCAGGTTGGTGCCTACTCCCTTAAAAACATTTCAATAAAGATTTATCAACTTGTGTAAATTGATTCATATCAATAGTTGATTGTGATAAGTTTTGAAAAGGTTAGTTGATATACTGATTCACCCCCCCACCCTCTCAGTATATCCTTGTGCTCTTCAATGATCAAACAAATCTGATAATCAACCATAACATTTCATTTCTGATATACTTGACTGTACATGATCATGTGAGAACAGAAATGTGTTTCAAACTTTACATTTGACTGATATACAAAGGTATTTACTTGCTGATAACAAATATAGACTCATTCAAACCCAAACTGAGTGCTAGGTAAGACTCATATACAATTATGAAAACTCAGAAATCCACTACAGCAAGATATCCTTTCAGTTACTTAACAAACTGAGTACAGCAGCATTTGAACTACCAATCTGAGTTATCAAATGGAGCAGATATACAAGTATCTATACTCAGAAATTTACTTCAGCAACGTGTCTTTTGCAATTTATTCTCAGACTGATTATAACAGCAAAATAACAATGTAGAGATTGTTTTATCTCAGACCTAGAGGTGGATTGTATACGAGTCAATGAAGCCTTCACGCACTCATTATTGCCTCCTATGGACATTCTGAATCTTCAGCAGAGGTCAATATAAGCTGTAGCAACATTGTAATGACTGTAGCAGCAAGAACATATGCCCAGCTCTAAGAAAACTTTCAGAAATCTTCATGCCAGAGGTTGCTAACGAACAACAGCACTCAGAAAGGAGGAATACAGTAGTATGATACCCTCAATCTATGCTCCTATGCATCCAAGACTTTACAATTTCACCTTCAGACTTCCTGTAGCTGCTATGTATGCAATCTCAGACACACGTCCAGCTCTTATGGCCTTGCCTCTGCTTATGAATACCATGGCTGAGTCCAAGCCTCCATTGCAACAGGAAACTCAACGCAGGAACTTGAAATATCCCCCTTAGTTTTTTCCCAAATTTTTTGCACATAAACTTCACCCATTAGCATTAGCTCAATGAAAGATAACAAACTGGAAGCAACCCTTCACTTTCTGATCACCTAGATCCCAGAGTGGGCAAGGTGAGAGCATACGGTGTAAGGGGATATGATAACAATAATTTGAAAATGCTGGAAGTACAATGCTATTGGTGGCAAGCTAGGCAATTGAGAAAATGTAAATACTAAGCGGCAAGCCAGCCTTTTCCACTTTTCAGCAGGCTACTGGAAAGTAAATGAAAGCAAAGAACTTGGTGGCATAGCCAGCCACTTCCACTTTTTAGCAGGTAACAAAAAGTAAAGCAAAACTCAACCACTTCTCAGTGGGAGTGAATTACAAAATACTGAAATGAAAGCGCTGATTAGTACTACTAGATCAACAATTACAAAATGATATCTAACACAATATTTCATGTGAAAATTCAAACAACAATAAAGCCCAAATGTTAGGAGTTCATCTCTAATCACTGCAATGACAAGGTACCATTAAAATATGAAATAATGACAAAGATACTAGGTCTGATATGAAGGAGCAGCAGTCTGGTTTTTCTGATCAGCAAGCTTGAAACACCTTCAAATGCTCATAAATCCCCTCCATACTTTTCCAAAGGACTCCAAATCAGTTGCAGGTGATGCCAAGAGGCCAGGCATCCAAGTACTAGCAACCAAACTCGACCAACCAGCACTTAAAACTTAGGCACGCTTCCCAAGGACCCTGCTGCAAATGGTACGACCCTCTAGGGAGGTCGACCTTATGCCAAAAATCACACTCACTCAAAAATCTCCAAAACTAGAGCAAGGGGGCGCCCAGTTACAAGGAATCCAATGAGGTCTCACCCACAAAATTCGTCAAACTCCTCAAGAAGATGTGATCACAAACGTGGGTCAGCTGGAAATGAAGAAGCACTCCAAAAACCACCAAACAGCAAAAGAACACACCAAAAATTGCCTCCTAGAAGATGTCAAAACCACACCAAACTGAAATAGATAGAAACGCCATCACCAATGAAGCTCAACTGCACCCTCTGAATGAAGGAGCTCCAACAATCCAGCTAGGAGCTATCTTGCAAGCTTGAAACTGAATAAGAAACTAGGAGGTATACCAACCTCGAAGCAAGAGTTCTGAAATAAATCCAACACTTATGATAAAAATGAGATACCAAATGAAGAGGAAGAGCATTGTATTTATAGGCTTCAAACCTAGGAATTCAAATTCCCTTTTCCCTCCAGAATGGGATGCCCAAATATGAGGAATAAAATAACCTTTTAATTTCACCTTTGACCATCCAAACTTGGCGTCCAACTTCACTTAGCCAATTTAATTATGTAACTTTATAAAATGCAATAATTTATCCAACTTGGACGTCCACCTGAGAAAACACAAGTTAAAAACAACTTAAGTCATATGTCTAGGCGAGGGGACCAAAAAGCACATTAGAAATATAATATAACTTAAGTTATTAACTTTCTTAGAAATAGAAATTGAATACTAAACTGTTGCCAAACCACACTACCAAAAATAACACTTACTATAAATAGCATATTGGCTAAAAATAGTGACTCCAAACATCATTTAAGCACATTTTGAGTAGTCGTTGTAACTCACTAAAAACAGCAAGTTCGAAAATGGTCACTGATCAACATGCATGTGACACCCCCTGAAGCTCTCTGAAAACCCAAAAAGACCTAGAAAACAAACTGGCGAACCCTTGCATGCATCCCCTAAAAACTTAGAAGGAAACCTCCTAGAAAATAGGAAGCCCTATTTCTACCTCCAACTAGCCTATGGGCCTCCGAGATAGGCTAACGGTCATCAGATAGGACTAGTGCTGAGATGGGGACATTACAGAACTCAGTTATAATCACGCCCTTGTGAACCTTGCAATTGTAGTATGATGGTGGCCAAGATAAATGAGAATGAGGTTTCCACAAGTGCTCATGCCAAACTTGGATTATACCTTCTACAAACATGTCCTACAGGAAGATAGTCGCCCAATCTCACCAATCAAGAACTTCACCAAATATCTTCAAGATCCACGAACCATCAACCCTATTAAGTCTAATAATTGTTTACTCCAAAAATTGTCTCTGCATGAGACTCACAAATTTGCATTAATTGCCCAACTGGAAATCTTGAGTGATTTTCCCTTCAAACCAGCTGGGGTGGGAATCGTTTCACCATTGAAACTGATCTTCTTCAAGAGGGTTTTCGTCCTCCCAAAGGCTGAGATGAACCAGGTTCAATCTCAAGAACCACAAGGGTTTCAATAAGAGAAATAGAATAAACTTGACATGCCCAAATGAGCTCTCAAAACCTTCCTTTATACTTTTTCTGCCAACACTCCAAAAGCTTATATTTTGAAATTCACTTTTTATTTTGAACATCACTTTAGCTCCGAAAAGGACCTTTTGATTAAAATAATCGTAATTTAATATGCAGGGCCCTTGTTTTAAACCTCCATGATTTAAAACATTTCTTCCCAGTTCTGACGAGCTATAACACTAAGGTGCCTTTTAAATATTTTAATTAATATTAGCAACCTTAGTAAAATAATTAAAATATAGCCATTAATAAACTTTTTTTTTTTGCGGAAATGCCGAAATGCATCAAAATTGGAAACTAACTGTATTGGAGTGATCTTGATGAAGAATGATGACAAAGATAACCGACCAGACGACTTTCTATAAATAGAAACCCCCTCCAAGAATCTTGGAGACCAAACCGGAAATCGAAAATAACATCCAAAAGCATCAAATAACTCCTCTAAATCATCTGAGCTCATTGGTAACATCAAACTACCTTTCTAAACAAGCAAACACAAACCCAAAAACCCAACTCCATCTGCAAAGCAAGAGAACCCTAAAATGGGGACATTACAAAGGCCAACAATAGTGCTCATGGAGATAATTTGGGCAAATCTAATGAACATTTTGTGGATGTTAGTTTTGGTGTCAATATTCTTCTAGAGGATACTTGGAAAAGTCTAGGGAAGCCATCCATTTTTTCTCCAGCCTTGCAACTAGAGGGAGCCAACCATAATGGAATAAAGGTGTTGGGCATGTTGATGGCACAAAACTATTTAGTGGAATCCAACCTATTTTGGTGAATTTTGTAGTCACCTAATTATACAAGAAGGCCTATGGTGCATTGTTGGGTTGTGGCTGGCTGATAGTAGCCAAAGCTGGTGACAATTAGAAGAAAAGTCTTCTCTCCATTGAAAATAAAGGCTGAAAGCATGTGGTAGATCTCAAGAGTCAGGAACTAAGCAAGGAATCAGCCTCTTCAAAATAGATGAACTCTGACTTTGAAGAAGATGAATTGAAATTCTTTAAAGGCGGAAATTGGGATACTATGGAGCCAAATGATGAAGGGACCTTGGAGTTGCAGCATTGCTACAAAGAAAAGACCTGCTCACTTAACAATTTGTTTCATAGGAAAATAAAAAATTATGTGATGTTCTAGCAAGATTACAAAATAACTGAAACTATGGAGATAAAATAAGGATTACAGGAAGATGATCAAAATCAGAATTCAGTGATATCAAGTCCTTCTAGATCATTCATGTCACAGTTGGATGACCCTACCTAGTTAACTGAATCAAAATTGGGGATGCAAATCTGGACTGTAAGCCAACCCATTGGTTTGGGTTATATGAAATATAAAATGCCCACAATTGTGAGGGTAGATCTGGGTTTGGAGGAAATCCTTAAATGATTGTGGTAGGAGATGATTGGAATTTGGTATCGAAGGCTGCAGCATTCAATATTTTCTTGGACTATAAGGATGTCTTTGCTTGGGTGTATAAATATTTGATTAGAGCAAGAATTTGTTTTTTATAAAAATATTTAAGTTATTACATTGTTATTGTAAAATTTGGTATAGTCCAACAATGCAGTGATGAAACTATAGCTGTTATTGTTAAAGCAATGTTCATTTGGAAAAGATTTGTCAGAAGTTGAATAAAATGGGTTGGTTTTTTGTTGGGACTAGAAAAGCATTGAATTTGGTTTGGGTTTCCTCTTGGCTTTAATTATGAGTGCCATCAAATTTTCAGGTGAATGCGGGCATACTCTTACATGGTATCCCTTTCACGTTTCTTTATTATAGGATATTTAAGACTATAATCTAAAAGATTGCTCATGATTTTCAGGTTCCTCTTTGGCATCAAAAGCCTAGTGAGATTGAAGGCTTGGTAATATGGGATTATCATGTAATATGTGTTCAGGTCTGTCTCCATTTGCTTATATTTGTTTATTTCAATACTGGGAACAAAGATTTCTTTTATGATTTCTTTATAATGGGAAGATGTGGCGGAGTAAGATGCTCAAAATGTTGTAACTTGTATCTTGTGTACAGTTAACTGCATGGATATCAGAACACTTAAGATATTTTTGAGAATTTTGAATGCTGATTTCTAATTTGTATAAATTTTGCTCGACAGAAATCCAGAGAAAAGGATGCTCAAGTTCAGGTGTGGGATTTAGATACAATGCTTCCATTCCCAGTTCCATTGCATCAATACATCTCTAATGCAATCCGGCCATCATTGCCTTTGTATCCAAAATTCCGCAGGTTTTTTTTCTTTCATTGTCAGGAGTTTCCAAGTCAATAAAATTATGTGGAAGTAGTTATTGGATCCCTAGTGAAGCTGGAAGTTCATCACTCTACTTGGATTTATTTCTTCTTAATCTGTTATGTTTGAAATAATAAATATCTCATGTTTTGATTTAACTAAAGATGTTGTAAATTATATTATATTCATTTAGAGAGTTGTTACAAGGCAAATTTTCACCCAAGTTTTGATAACTAGAGGCCCAAGGATTGTCGGTTACTAGTTTCAGTTTTCCTTGAGATAAGTTCATTTTGATAAATTTTCCTTACTGATAACATATTCCAATACCAATACCTTGGCCACATGATGAAGGGCTTCATCTTCAGTTGTTTGACCACACTGCACCACATGCATATTTGATTGTGCTGTCTCTTTTTCCAAGCTTTGAATTTATAAGCAATGAATGCTAATGGAATTAGTGTTTGATTTTTCCAATGCCCACACTTTTGATCTTTGGGTGCCAGTATTTGAAATATTCTAGTAATCAGAACAATTTTATCCAACAACTGATGTTCTCATATGCTTCTGCTTTTATTTATAAAGCATATCGTCTTCATATGACAGCTTTATGAATGATATATGTGTTTGTATGTACATACAATTCTACCTAACTAACAAGGGACAGTGGAAAAAACTTTGTAATCTCTCCTGCCTATGATTGTCCCATGGTTCACCCACTCCACCACCAACAAAAATCATCCAAACCAGGAACAGATTAATCTACATTGCCTCCTCTATTGTCTCCTTCCCCATTGCAATCCAGTTCAAACTACAAAACAGTAATTTCAAATGAAAGAACCCAACACTATAAAGAAGTATAGAAATTTCTGCAGTATCATGAACATAGATCCATATCAAGGCCTAACTTTTTCATAAATAAAGGAAATTAGTGTTACCTAAAAATGGATACACCTCCTAAAGTGTCTTCCATTAATAAGATGGAACACAGGCAGTGGATTATTAAGGACGAAGCTTCCATATGCAGATTCATAGGAGCTTATCCACACTCCAACTCTTAGAATTTGGGTGCAAGAAATCTAGAATCCATAAGGTTCAGCAGAAATCTTGATGATTGCAAAATGGCACTTCATGTGTTACACCCTGATTGTATAGTTACTACTGCATAGGAAGTACATTGTAATGTTTGAATCTTTTTGATGAATAAAACAAATTGTTCTTGTGATCAATTGAATGTGTCCTAATGATTGTCTCATTTGTCTGATACTTCTATTGATGTAGTTCTTGAATGAATGTAGCATATAAGTTATGGAATAATGTTGTTCTAACTTTTTATGATGTTTTATATATACTGCCTTGTTTTGAGCATATGACTCCCGTTGTCGTGTCATGATGTGCAGGAAACAGGTTCATACCTCTAGGCAGAGGAGAGATATCACTCGGGGAGGAACTTGGTCGGGTAAACAGTAACGAGTATCAATTGGGCATGCACACACATATTATAGACTGAGTAAGCTAAGTCAATTGTTGAGTTAAGGGTAAGTCATCCATAGGCTTATTTATTATCATTAGGAGTCGTATCTACTTCTAAATGTGTGAATAAGTGATGTTTGCCAGTATAACCATATGTGGAATAATGTTACAGGTTAGGAGGTGGGCATGTGTATATGTATATATACATATAAATACGGTATGTACAAGTGTCCATAGGTATATTCATGTCGATACAAACGTATGAGAGCAGATGGATATGCCATACGTGTGCATCGATATAAATACACTTATGAATACGTATACATAAAGGAAGTATATAAGTAAATATACATGTATACATACCTACAACCAACCTGTTATATATATGTGAATGTGAATAAATATTATGTTGATATTACTCTGAATCTACGTATACACATATATATACATATACATAGGTATGTATAATGAAAGTATGCTGACTGGCTCGTAGTATACATACGTTGTAATTTTAAATGTATATGTATATACATGTATATATGTAAAGGTAAATATATTTATATATTTAATATTATATCAAATATGTATATAATATAGTCTTTACAAAATATATATGTGTATGAAATTATTTAAATTATTAAATTTAAATAATTATACATAGATATATATATATAATGTAAATTAAAACTATACTATAAATATATTTTAATATAATAAAATAATACATAGATATATTTTATTAAATGAAAATCAAATGAAGTTTAAACAAACACTTTATTAAGTGTTGAAGTGAAATTAAGAATTTGAAATGTGAGACGTGTTGTACCCCAAAATTAAATTTTTTGTTTCACTTAGATATTTTGAAGAAATGAGTAAAAGTCTTGTTAAATTAGTCAAAAAGGTCAAAATTTGGGTGTGCATGTCTTGCATGAGGGGTTAAAACGCAAAATTTTCAAATTCTGACGATCTGGGTCTGCTCAGAGCAGCTTAACTTACAAAACCCAGATCTCAGTTTTTCATCCCTAAATTTTAGGAAAACTGCTATTTTTAGAAATTTTCTAAAATTAGTAACGTTTTTTGGGTTTTTTTGGGTTTCTTTGGAAATGGATACTGGCAAAAATTTCTAAAAATAGAAAGTTTCTAAAAATAGAAAGTTGGTCCGTTAGGGTCCAAACTGATTTTGATTGGCTTAAAACACGTCCATATCAGGGTGGTGCAGTCTGAATCTAAAAATAATCAGTTTTTCTCTACTGGGTCTATTCTGCTTTTTCAGAAGCATATCAGGAGCTCCGAGGTCATCAATGAAGGTCAGTCAGCTGCAAAGCGTCAGATTCAACGTTCAAAGCATTCAACGGAAGGCGAGTTGGTGAACCAGCATGAAGAATGAAGAAGAAGATGAAAAATGATGGAAAATTCTTTAACACTGCCAAGTTTGGGCACCCCAAGAGAGAAAAGGCGCCCACCTTTTTAGGGCATTAGATGATGAAATCAGGGTTTACACTTCAGTCAAAGTTGCTCAATTCTCTCTGCCAGCTCCGCAACGAAATCAACGGTACAGTCATCAGACGATCCAGTCATCCAGAATTCGATGCTGAATAGGGAGTTTCCAAATTGAAGTCAAAACGAAAAGAAGTAAGAATTACCAAAATGGCTAAGTCTGGTGATTTTGGGTGCCCCAGGTGAAGAAGGGCGCCCAAGTTTTCAGAGGCTCTAACAAATGAATTCAGAGAAGTATGTCTAACGTGACCTCTTCGCAGTCAATTTGGCTTTCCAATGAGATATCCAACACATCGATTAGAGTTCGCAATCACCAGATATGAAGAGCTGAAGGTAGGGATCTGACGAGGGCTAAGAATCAAAGTTCAAAAGCAAACAGAAAAAAAATGACAAATAAACGAACTCTGGTAAACATGGGCGCCCAAGCTTTTAAAGGCCTGAAACTCACTTTTTGACAAAATCTCTTCCAAAAGACCCCTCCTCATATCTCGTCAGCTTCGCGATGAGCACAATAAACAAACCATCCGACGTCTGGAGCTCCAGATTCAACAAGATCATCTGTTAAAGAGGTGTTAATGAAGAAATTTGAAGATTCTGAAAAATGGCTAACTCTAGGTGAAATGGGCGCCCCTGGAAGGAAGAGGCTCCCGTGGATTCGAAGGTCCAAATGAAGTTTTTCGCCAGAGGTGCCTCCAAGATAATCTTTTTAGAATTAGTTTGGCTCCGCCGTGGATCTTTCAGCTCGCCTGACGGATCAATCTACAAACGGGAAATCGGAGGCGAAGTAGGAGGTCAAAATGAAGAAAAGTTGAAAATATCAAAATTTGACTAACACTGGATAAAGTGGGCGCCCTTGGAGAAGAAAGGCGCCCATCTTCTCATGCCTTAGAAAATTTATCAAGATTTTCAAAAAGTTTCAAAATTGCAAGTGAAGGAAGGCGTCCAAGATCAAGGAACTAAGAGTTTAGGGTTTTGGAAATAAAAGCAAAAGAAAGCAAAGCAAAAACAAAACCCTAAGTCTATTTAACACCTCTCTTTCATGTTATTTTCATTATTTTTGTTGGTAGCCTTCAAAGGAGAAAGTTGGAGCAGCAAGTTTGAAGAAATTTTTCAAGATTCAAGTGCTTAGTTTGCTGGTTTTTCATCATATTTTTCAGACCAGCAACATAAACCCTTGCTTTTTCAAGCTTTTTCATCCAGAAGATCGAACTTTTCAAAGAGAAGGCCAAGGTTTTCAGTTTTCAATCATCTGGGTCTTTTCACTTCAATCATCTGAAGGAAATTTTCAAGAACTTCATCAAGTTGCAGCAGCTGCTTTTATTTTGCATGTCGGTGAAATCCTCAGTGCATTCAGTTTTCAACCATTTGGGTCCTCTCAAATCAGTCTTCTGAAGAAAACCCATATCATAGCTTTTTTCAAGAAAATTTCAAATTCTAGGGTTGTTTGCTTTTTCAATCAGCCATCAGTGTTTTTCAAATCTAATCAACTGGGTCCATTTCTAATTGTATTCTGAACAAAACCCAGGTGCCAGCATTTTTGGTGAAAAATTGAAGAAATTAGGGTTTGCTGCTTTTTTCAGTCAAAATTCAATATTTTCAAAAACGGACGATCTGGGTTGTCTTGCAACAAAATTCTGAGCAAAACCCATATCTCAGAAAAAATTCCAAAAAATTTGTCCGTTTGAGGCCGAAAAACCAGCATTCTAAAAATAGAAAGTAGCTCAAAACTTGTCTGATCATAGGCGAGTTTACAGTCATTCTTCAAGGTTTTCAATATGGAGTACACTCCCCTCAAATTTAAGACCAAATCAACACTATATCAAAAGTTCATCATCTCAGCTAAAGAACACGAGGAGGCGTGATATGAGGAAAAGGAAATGTATCAGAAAAGTGTTGTGCAATACTCTTCTGTTGGAAATCAAGCGAGGTGTCAGAAACATAAAGTTGCAGAGCCGCCAAGTTATCAATTAGTGGGTCATCTTTTCGGGCAGCGATGTTTTTCAAGAACAAAACTCATAAAGCAACCAAAGAAGTGAAGGATTCTTTAAGTTTGATCATAGAAGGCGAGGAGATGTTGGAGAATCGGAATTTTGCCTTAGATGGAATAGATGCACCTGACCAGAACCCGGTTTCCTGCTTTTTAGCGGATATGATTGAGATTTAAAGTAGATTTTCATCTAGAAGCTTTCTTTCCGCTTTCTTTCTATTCTTGGAAAGATTCTTATCCATTCTTTGATGATAAAAAGAAGATAAAATTGTAATAGTTGGCGTTTCCCGCTTTTTCTGCTCTCTAGGGTTTTAGATGTTATCTTCTTTCTAGATTTAGTAATAAAGCTTGCTTGCTGAGCGAGCCCTAGATTGTGAAAGCAAGGAGATTTTAGGGTTCCCTACTCCTCTGCTTGTCTATAAATCAGAGCCTTTGCTCATTAGTTTTCTTTAGCGGTTATTGTGTTAGCAAATTGCGAGCCTGTATTGCAGCAAGTTGTTATTCAGTTTCAGTTCAATTGTGTTGTGATAGCAAATTGTTGAGCCTCTTTAGCCAACAAGGAGTTAGTGTGATTGTTGTTTCTAGTGTGTAAAGAGCAAGATTGCAAGCCTCTTTAGCTGCAATTTCTTGTTCCAGGCATGTTAGAAGAGAGTTATGTTCCAGAGATTTGAGTAATAAAATCATGAGCCTCCTTTGCCTTGATATAAAATCTCAGATTTCTGTTATTTGTGTTTTACTTTTATGATCTTGATTTCAACTTACATTGAAGTGTGTAGATGTTCGTTGAGAAAGAGTTTATCGAAGTATTTTGTCAGAAATCTACCTTGTTCATTTCTAGTTTCTCTTGCTCTGCTTATTACTTGAGAAGTTAGAAACGTCTTTAGTTTAAGTTAGTCGTAGTTGAAGTTCTTAAATTAGAAAATCTCAGCTGCGGCGTTTGTGTTTTATAAACCTTGTGCTCTAGCTGATCAAAAAGATAGGCAACTTAGTTTTAGTTTACTTTTTTGAATACCATTAGCAAGAGGGAGCTTCCCCTCCTAATTTGAAGAGCAGTTTATCTGTGCATAGCTGTCCGTTTCAAATACGCATACCAGAGGTGCGAATTTAAACACCAACAGTTTTCTTGCGTCCACCGTGGGGCACGAGGCATAAAACAACAAAGAAAGCTTAGGCTTTATGACACGAGAATGAATATCTGGCACCCTATTGCTTGATCCAGCAGAAGCAATGGGTGATAACAACAATAATGTTGGAAGGAACCTGAGACGTCCACCCCCATTACCTTGGGGTAACATCATTGGACCTTTGGCTTTGCAGGAACATCATGAATTGCCTAAGGGGTGGAGGAAGCAATTTCCACAGTTTCACGGCGATGGGACTCAACACCCTGATGATCATCTTTCCGCCTTCTCAACGGCCTGCGCCATCTTGCACGTGGAACATGAAGACATCGCAGTGCGTCTCTTTGTGGAGACTCTGGTAGGGAATGCTGCTGATTGGTTCAATCACTTGGAGCCGGGCATTATCACAAGCTGGGCAACTATGATCGAGAAATTCTTGGCGAGATTCAAGCCCGCTGAAGACAGTCATTGGTTGTTTGCTCAACTTGCAAATTCAAAGATGGAGTACAACGAGCCCATGAGGGAGTTTGTAGCAAGATTTAATCGTCTTGTTACACGACTTTCTTTTACACTTAATCCATCACCGGAGATTCTGATGAGCTGCTTCATAAATGCTCTTCCATCAGAGATAGCCTTCTTCTTGAAGATGGCAAAAGAAACATAGTTGACAGATGCGCAAAGACAAGCCATTGAGTTGGAAGATAATATGATCACTTCTGGCATAATGAAGAAGGATTCAATCAAGCCTTTGGTTCAGAGTTCTGCAGATCCACTGCTACAGAAGGCAGCCAATGAGATGCTTGCACTACCACTACCATAATATCAACCTCAGCAGTCGTATCAGCCAAGGAGAAATGATTTTCAGCCTTACGACAATTACAGGCCGCGATTGCTAGCACTTCCACCAAGACAAATAGTTGAAGTTGCACCACACGCAGTATTTTGTTCCTTTCATGATACCGATGAACATACCGGTTCTACATGTCCTGAGAACTTAAGAATGAATCACATTATGGGATATGCTGATGCTGCACCCAGTTCCAGTTTCGTCCCAACACCAAGTTCGAATGTTGTCTCACCACAGACGGACAACTTCGATGTCGACTCCGTAGCGGGATACTTTGAACCCGTTATTGAAGAAAAAGAATACCTCCGCCACTACTCTCTTGCAGCAAATCACGGAAGACGCTCTTTGCCTGTGTTCACAAAGGCTCTGCACGTGCAAGCGCAAAAGGAAGAAGAGAGGCAGAGAGCTAAAGAACAAGTTAAAGAAGTAGTTGCTCAAGACCCATTTCCAGCCAAGTTTGACATTGTAGATTCCTTGATGAAGACAAAGGTGCAGATTTCTCAGCTGGAATATCTTCGTGATCATCCTGAGCAACTGGACAAAATAATACAACATGCGAAGAAAGAAGCTTCAATTCAGCCTACATTGCTCGAATCATCGGTTCCAGTGAAAGAAAAGCCCAAACCTTTCTATATATCTTTATATATAGGAGGATTTAAACTGAGCAACTGTATGATTGATTCAAGAGCCTCAGACAACGTGATGCCTCTACAAGTGATGAAAGCATTGGGACTCTCGTGCACAAAAACTCAAAACGAGTGCTATTCGCTTCAGTCTGAGTCGGTACCGTTGATCGGACAATTGAAGGACACTCAAGTAAGGTTGGCAGCTTGTCCAGAGAAGAAGATCAAAATGACCATCCTAGTGGCTGACATCCCACCCAGCTACGGGATGTTGTTGAGCCGGAGCTTCTGCAGAGATCTTGGTGGTGCAATGCAGTTAGATTGGTCGTCTGCAATCATTCCTGTGGAGGAAGGTAGAATCAAGATAGAACCTGAACCCAAATCCCAATTCATGGTGGTGAAAATCCCAAACCTCCCACCCCAAATTCTGTATCAAGAAACAGGTCTTGGTAATTATGTGACGCTGTCAGAGTTAGAAACTGAAGACCAGAACATGGCTTGTCCAGAAAAGGGATTGACAGAGGATACAAATTTATGGACAATACAGTTCGATGGAGGTGGTTCTAATACAAAATCAGGAGCAGGGGACGTGATCATCTCCCCTAAAGAAAAATTGTACCCATTGTCATATGGCCTGCAATTGGAGTTCACTGAAGCTGAAAAAGAGGCGCTTCAATCGGGCCTCAAAAATGCCGAAGACATGGGAATTGAACTCTTATGTGTTAAAAGGGATGTGGAGCTAATCGATGATCCAATCAAAGGATATTTCCAGATCAGAAAGGATCATCTACGACATTATAGAAATCGGGTGTGGAATGCGATTGATTGGTTTGAAGAGATCGACAAAAGAGACATCTCAAAGATTGACAACAAAGACATCCTGGAGATGAACGATAACAAAGTTGGTGATTCAGCAGTACCTGATTCCTTCCTTGCGCCATATTCTAACTTTTGTCAAGGTGCCTCAGGTTGGACGTATGAAAATATGAGAATCTTCATCCCAGAAAATTTGTCTCCTACGATACCTAGGAGAAGAGAAGTAAAGCCTTTCAGGCAGAAACGAAATCCTTCAGAGGTGGAGTAAATTTACTTGTGAATATTTTTCCTTTATGTTTTTGTGATGTGTTTCCCCTTTTCGTGATGTGATCGTTATGTTATGTTTCCCCTTCTCGTAACAGTCTTGTCGTGTTATAGGTGATTAGGAGTCTTGTTTTAGGTGATTTCTAGGAAGTCCGGTTTATAGGTGACTAAGGAAAGTCTTGCAAATAGGTGATTAGGAAATGATGTTGACTCTGATACCCAATGGACAAGGCACTGGTCTAAGCTCAAAACTCCAGAGATTCTATGGTTCTCCTATGTCGTAAGTATCCGCCATGGTCCCCAAACAGAGCCAATGTTGTACCCCAAAATTAAAATTTTTGTTACACTTAGATATTTTGAAGAAATGAGTAAAAGTCTTGTTAAATCATTCAAAAAGGTCAAAATTTGGGTGTGCATGTCTTGCATGAGGGGTTAAAACACAAAATTTTCAAATTCTGATGATCTGGGTTTGCTCAGAGCAGCTTAACCTACAAAACCCAGATCTCAGTTTTTCATCCCTAAATTTTAGGAAAACTGCTATTTTAAGAAATTTTCTAAAATTAGTAACATTTTTTGGGTTTTTTTGGGTTTCTTTGGAAATGGATACTGGCAAAACTTTCTAAAAATAGAAAGTTGGTCCGTCAGGGTCCAAACTGATTTTGATTGGCTTAAAACACGTCCATATCAGGGTGGTGCAGTCTGAATCTAAAAATAATCAGTTTTTCTCTACTGGGTCTATTCTGCTTTTTCAGAAGCATATCAGGAGCTCTGAGGTCATCAATGAAGGTCAGTCGGCTGCAAAGCGTCAGATTCAACGTTCAAAGCATTCAACGGAAGGCGAGTTGGTGAGCCAACACGAAGAACGAAGAAGATGAAAAATGATGGAAAATTCTCTAACATTGCCAGGTTTGGGCGCCCCAAGAGAGAAAAGGCACCCACCTTTTTAGGGCATCAGATGATGAAATCAGGGTTTACACTTCCAGTCAAAGTTGCTCAATTCTTTGCCAGCTCCGCAACGAAATCAACGGTACAGTCATCAGACGATCCAGTCATCTGGAATTCGATGTTGAACAGGGAGTTTCCAAATTGAAGTCAAAACGAAAAGAAGTAAGAATTACCAAAATGGCTAAGTCTGGTGATTTTGGGCGCCCCAGGTGAAGAAGGGCGCCCAAGTTTTCAGGGGCTCTAACAGATGAATTCAGAGAAGTATGTCTAACGTGACCTCTTCGCAGTCAATCTGGCTTTCCAATGAGATATCCAACACATCGATCAGAGTTCACAATCACCAGATACGAAGATCTGAAGGTAGGGATCTGACGAGGGCTAAGAATCAAAGTTCAGAAGCAAACAGAAAAAAAATGACAAATAAACTAACTCTGGTAAACATGGGCGCCCCCAGCCAAGATGGGCGCCCAAGCTTTTAAGGGCCTGAAACTCACTTTTTGACAAAATCTCTTCCAGAAGACCCCTCCTCATATCTCGTCAGCTTCGCGATGAGCACAATAAACAAACCATCCGACGTCTGGAGCTCCAGATTCAACAAGATCATCTGTTAAAGAGGTGTCAATGAAGAAATTTGAAGATTCTGAAAAATGGCTAACTCTGGGTGAAATGGGCGCCCCTGGAAGGAAGAGGCTCCCGTGGATTCGAAGGTCCAAATGAAGTTTTTGGCCAGAGGTGCCTCCAAGATAATCTTTTCAGAATCAGTTTGGCTCCGCCGTGGATCTTTCAGCTTGCCTGTCGGATCAATCTACAAACGGGAAATCGAAGGCGAAGTAGGAGGTCAAAATGAAGAAAAGTTGAAAATATCAAAATTTGACTAACACTGGATAAAGTGGGCGCCCCTGGAAAAGAAAGGCGCCCATCTTCTCATGCCTTAGAAAATTTATCAAGATTTTCAAAAAGTTTCAAAATTGCAAGTGAAGGAAGGCGTCCAAGATCAAGGAACTAAGAGTTTAGGGTTTTGGAAATAAAAGCAAAAGAAAGCAAAGCAAAAACAAAACCCTAAGTCTATTTAACACCTCTCTTTCATGTTATTTTCATTATTTTTGCTGGTAGCCTTCAAAGGAGAAAGTTGGAGCAGCAAGTTTGAAGAAATTTTTCAAGATTCAAGTGCTTAGCTTGCTGGTTTTTCATCATATTTTTCAGACCAGCAACATAAACCCTTGCTTTTTCAAGCTTTTTCATCTAGAAGATCAAACTTTTCAAAGAGAAGGCCAAGGTTTTCAGTTTTCAATCATCTGGGTCTTTTCACTTCAATCTTCTGAAGGAAATTTTCAAGAACTTCATCAAGTTGCAGCAGCTACTTTCATTTTGCATGTCAGTGAAATCCTCAGTGCATTCAATTTTCAACCATCTGGGTCCTCTCAAATCAGTCTTCTGAAGAAAACCCATATCACAGCTTTTTTCAAGAAAATTTCAAATTCTAGGGTTGGCTGCTTTTTCAATCAGCCATCAGTGTTTTTCAAATCTAATCAACTGGGTCCATTTCTAATTGTATTCTGAACAAAACCCAGGTGCCAACTTTTTTGGTGAAAAATTGAAGAAATTAGGGTTTGCTGCTTTTTAAGTCAAAATTCAATATTTTCAAAAACAGACGATTTGGGTTGTCTTGCAACAAAATTCTAAGCAAAACCCATATCTCAGAAAAAATTCCAAAAAATTTGTCCGTTTGAGTCCAAAAAACTAGCATTCTAAAAATAGAAAGTAGCTCAAAACTTGTCTGATCATAGGCGAGTTTACAGTCATTCTTCAAGGTTTTCAATATGGAGTACACTCCCCTCGAATTTAAGACCAAATCAGCACTATATCAAAACTTCATCATCGCAGCTGAAGAACACGGGAGGCGTGATATGAGGAAAAGGAAATGTATTAGAAAAGAGTTGTGCAATACTCTTCTGTTGGAAATCAAGCGAGGTGTCAGAAACATAAAGTTGCAGAGCCGCCAAGTTATCAATTAGTGGGTCATCTTTTCGGGCAGCGATGTTTTTCAAGAACAGAACTCATAAAGCAACCAAAGAAGTGAAGGATTCTCTAAGTTGATCACAGAAGGCGAGGAGATGTTGGAGAATCGGAATTTTGCCTTAGATGGAATAGATGCACCTGACCAGGACCCGGTTTCCTGCTTTTAAGCGGATATGATTGAGATTTAAAGCAGATTTTCATCTAGAAGCTTTCTTTCCGCTTTCTTTCTATTCTTGGAACGATTCTTATCCATTCTTTGATGATAGAAAGAAGATAAAATTGTAATAGTTGGCGTTTCCCACTTTTTCTGCTTTCTAGGGTTTTAGATGTTATCTTCTTTCTAGATTTAGTAATAAAGCTTGCTTGCTGAGCGAGCCCTAGATTGTGAAAGCAAGGAGATTTTAGGGTTCCCTACTCCTCTGCTTGTCTATAAATAAGAGCCTTTGCTCATTAGTTTTCTCTAGCGGTTATTGTGTTAGCAAATTGCGAGCCTGTATTGCAGCAAGTTGTTATTCAGTTTCAGTTCAATTGTGTTGTGATAGCAAATTGTTGAGCCTCTTTAGCCAACAAGGAGTTAGTGTGATTGTTGTTTCTAGTGTGTAAAGAGCAAGATTGCAAGCCTCTTTAGCTGCAATTTCTTGTTCCAAGCATGTTAGAAGAGAGTTATGTTCCAGAGATTTGAGTAATAAAATCATGAGCCTCCTTTGCCTTGATATAAAATCTCATTTCTTTATTTGTGTTTTACTTTTATGATCTTGATTTCAACTTACATTGAAGTGTGTAGATGTTCGTTGAGAAAGAGTTTATCGAAGTATTTTGTCAGAAATCTACCTTGTTCATTTCTAGTTTCTCTTGCTCTGCTTATTACTTGAGAAGTTAGAAACGTCTTTAGTTTAAGTTAGTCATAGTTGAAGTTCTTAAATCAGAAAATCTCCGCTGCGGCGTTTGTGTTTTATAAACCTTGTGCTCTAGCTGATCAAAAAGATAGGCAACTTAGTTTTAGTTTACTTTTTTGAATACCATTAGCAAGAGGGAGCTTCCCCTCCTAATTTGAAGAGCAGTTTATCTGTGCATAGCTGTTCGTTTCAAATACGCATACCAGAGGTGCGAATTTAAACGCCAACAAGACATTTTTCTCAGAAATATATATTTCCTTCAAAAGTCGAATAAACTCTTGGAAATTAAATATTGTAACTTTAAAGCAAATCAAATATTATTGGCAAAACCCCGCCATGTTTCAAATATTTCTTTGAAACTATACTGAAACTATGAAATGAAAAATATGAAGGAAATAAAAGTTTCCCGTGAAAATGGCGCCTATAGAATTGCGCAACCATTGCCAGGTTAACTGAACGCGGCTAAGAGAAAGTCGATTGCAGCCAGAAAAATGGGAAAGGTGGACGCCATTTGATCAAGGACTTTGTCTCTGCATAAATCTTCACTTATCCTTACCTGTTGAATCGCGCCTATACCTGTAGGTGTCGCGATTTTTGAGAATTTGCCATGTGCAAAATAAACTTTCTTCATTGCTGTCATCAAATGAAGGTCGAAATCTTCTCTAAAAGATGCCACATCTCTTATTTGAACTATTCCAAACCCTGCTGGCAGCTTGGACGCCTTAGGAAGAGGAATTTGTTGAGTTTTGAAACACTATATAAAGCCTGCAATGCTTATTCTTGTAAACACGAATTTAGAAGTTTGCAAGTTCGATTTTGTTCTCTTCAAAGAAGTTCATTCTGCTGTGAGTGAGTTTATTCTGATTGTGAGTGTCCATTATTTAGTTGAGAGTGAATTTTACCCTGTTGTGAGTGAACTCTGTACTACTGTGAGAGTAACCTTCAATTCTGGAAAGTAGTATTTACTTGACAGAGAAATCACTTCTGTCATTTGCCATCTCTGTGAGTAGTAATATGAGATTATCCCCTGTCATGCTAAGAGTCCGATTTTAGAGGTGGCTGGAAATCCTTTGACTGGAAGCTGAAGGAGTAGCAACTTCTTACTAGAGCAACACCTGTGGAAAGCTAATAATAGGCATGTTATCTCTTTTGTTTTTCCATGTTTTGCTGTTATGGTAATCAGGAGAAAGTCTGTTTATACCCTTGTTTGGAAATGAATAGGGAATAAGATTGTTTATATGATATTCTTTGGATTGAATATTTGAAAAATGATATCAATTGCAAAGAGATAATTTAGAAAATAGAAAAGCAATTGCATGCTTTGTACTATTGACTTTGCATTCATTAGTAGACAGATTTACTATGCATAGAAGAAATAATGGCAGTATTTGTATTAACTCCATATAAGAAGTGTATGCTTGTATATAGTTATTTAATGCTAGGAATGGATTGAGAGCATTTAATAAGTTACAGTTCACAACTAGTTATAAGTTAACTTAGTCAAGTTAATAAAGCTCCTAGGATGAGAGTATCCAGTATAAAGGAGATAGTTGTAAGTACTTGTTAGAATGTTCTCCGTGCAAGTAGTTAGCTTGATGTAGGAAGTCTAGGGTACGGACTACCTCGATAGACCAACCTACGCGTAGAGTAAGGAAGCCTCAAGTCAAGTTGACCCTGGCTAGTGCATGTGATAGATGACCTACATTCTTGTTTGAATGTAAACGCTTTGGCCAAAGTAGTGTTAGGAACAACTTACACATAGTTGTGGTAATACACTGTCAGTTCACCGTGGTCCCGAAATACATACTAGTTCAAGAGTTGCCGTATGCACAGAACCTAGATATGTAGGAACACAACACTATGCCCAGTTGGTAGTCGTTAAAGGATACCCCACCAATCTCTTCTTCGAAGGGAGGGCCGTTCATTGTAAAATGATTGTGCGGGGGACCGCATTATAAGTCCGTGGTTGGCGGAAAAACGCCCGAGTGATGTTTCTCCTCCTCAACAATCGACCGATGATCCAAGATTTGACAGGATGGACTCCTGGACCTTCTTATTGCTATTGGTGCCAAAAGGCTTCGGGCTATGTATGTATTTCATTCTTCTTTACTTTGTTGTTTCTTTTAAGAATGAAATAGTTAAAGTTGCAAATTGATATATCATGTTTATGTATTTGAAAGGAAATTTTTTATCATCATGGCATTGTTCTTATTTATTGTGGTTGAAATTGAAAGTTTCAAATTTGACGTACAAGTTTGGTCGTCACATCATGGTTGTTATCTCCTCAAGGTAAGAACAAGATAATTCCTTTCAAGGAGGGCTCATGAATAAATTTGGTTTGTTTATGGCATTCTATTCACCTGCATTCTTATTTAATCTATTTTAACAATAAATTAAATTTATAAATATAATATTAAAATAAAGAACATATAATATATTAATATAAAATATATAAACATAAGATAATACATATATTGGAAGCAGTGATTAAATAAGAGAGTAAATGCAGCGATTGAAAAGAAGCAATCAAAAAATAATAACAAAGGCAGTGATTCGATAATAAAAGGCAAGAGTTTAGGAAAAGCAATGATTATATATTTTGACAAGGCAGTGATTCATAAAAGATACAAAGATAGCTATTAGAGTCTTTAAGGCAGCAACAAATGAACTCATAAAAAGCAGTGATCAAGCTTGAACAGAAGGGTATGTTATTAAGGACACATCCTTTCGAAGAGATGTATTTATTATGAAGTGTTGTATCTCTTCATAGAAATATGGAGATATAAAATGATATGAGGAATGTGAAATAGAGGGGAATAAGTGGGCATTCAGATCAGCAGCAGCAAATGATGTAATCATGGAAGCATATCAGAGATGAGAAATAAATATCTGCACTCAGGAAAACAGTAGCTAGTGGTATAATAAGTAACTAGTATGCAATTAAATGTATATGCAATTAATATCTAATCTTGATATGTAATAGCCTACCCTATTTGGCCTACAATGTTTTTTTCGATTTTCTCAACTTGACCGTTCAGACATTTCGTCAAACAGTTTGGCTGCTGCTGTTCCTAGCATAACTTCAACTTGTTCCACAATTTAATTACAGAATAAATGATATTTGCAAGCTCAGAAAAACCACAATCTCAATTTTAAATTTGATGAATAAATCATCACAATATTAATAATAATTTAATCCAAACAGCATCGATTGGCAATATTAAATAATTCAATTGTACTCTGCTGAATGTCTTAGCAAGCTACAGAAATTAAACACATAATTCCTGACCTCAATACAGGTAACATGGATTTTTCTGGAAAGAGATTGCAACATAGCTAAGGACCACCAAACGTTATCAGTCATGCTGTGTCAGAAATATATGATCTCCACAGATCCGTGAATACATTAAGTTGTAAAATACGGGTCTGATTTGTGATCGGCAATTATATCCACCTCCATAGCTTCAATTCCCTCGACTTTTCCTTTATACTGCCACTATAACCATCGCCCTCTGTATTCATCCCGGCAATTATGAAATGATGTACATAGTTAAATCTTTGCGTCTCAATTAGCAGCTCTTTGTGCTAGTGAAAATCATTTCCTGGCAATCTCTTCAAATGTTTTATAAATGGCTCCTATAATCTCTTTGACTCATTCCCTCTAAATTCCAATCGGCATGTGATATATAAATTTCCTTCATAAAATCGATCCTCTTCTATGTGTTTGATTGCGCCACAATTGCAAGCATGGTCTCTTGTAAATGATCGATTAATTGCTTGATGACTTTTTGTGATGAGCCCAGCTGGCTCAACCTCAACTTCTGAACTAAAATTGTATGTTTAAGTGTTTTGCTTGTTTTTTCATGAGTTTTAAGACCATTTTTGGGAAGTGCTCCAAGCATAAAATGTTGATAAAACTAAAATTTAAGCAAAATTTGAGAAACTGCAATTGTATTAAGTGTTAAACAACTGCAACAAAGGAATTACATACAACAAACATACCCGGAAACCTCCAGATTATTAAATAAGAAATTCTGGAGCTTGCCAGTCAAGAATCCAGAAAACTGAATAAATCCAACACCTGCCTCCTGGGGTTGGTTTCTCCCTGTCAGAAACTATAGCAAATGACTGAAGAATACCAGGCAACCAATATGGAAAGGATAGAAGGCTCCAGAAGAAGGTGTTTCAGCCTTCTGGTTCAAACGCCTCAACCCCAGATGCACACGCCATAGGCCTGAGATGGTATGGCCAGCCAAGGAAAATATACAACTTGCTCCTCAGATGCCAGATTTGCTGAATGAAGGAGCCTCAATCACTGTAGACCCTTCCTTATTGAAAACTGGAAAGAAACTGAACATAAAAACTCTGGTGAAGCTCAAATTGACTTCTAAAATGAAGCCATCCCTGCAACAAAGATTCAGTTGGTCTTCCACAGCCTCAAGTTTGCAAAACACTGAAGATCTTTCGTTTCTCCAATGGAAGAAATTCACTGTAACCCTTGTCTCAGACAAAATCACAGAGAAGATAAAAGTAGCAATTTCAAATAATCATCAATAATGAGGTTGAATTGCCCCTTTTGCCTTATATTCCCAAAAAGGCACAATTTCCCAAAAGTGATGCCACTTTTACAATTAAATACATTTAAAATGTATTTAAATCATTTCAATAGTTTATAATTTTCACTTTATGAAGTGAACGCACCTTTTAAGAGACTTAAGTGATTTAATTTTTCACTTTATCACCTTAAGTCATCAATTTAATATATTTAAGTGGCTTTTTAACTTTTATAAAGTCAATTTGACTTTATAATAGACCAATTAGTTAAATAATTAACTTAACCACAAAAATATTCATAACTCCCTCAATTCTCTGTGTTTTTCCGTGCCGTCAGAAGCTGGCAAACATTGTGCTACAGATGCTTGCACTGAATCCACTACTGAAGTGAAGGAGAGGAAAATGAAAACACCCACCAAAACGGCCACTGACCCCCTAACCGAATCCTGTCAGCCTACAGGAGTCCAAGAAATAGGCTAACTCAATTGCTCCTGAAACTGACTAGAATGGGGACATTACACTTTTCGTCTCCTAGTCCGCTATATCAATACACTCTTCCTTCAACCAAATTTCGAATCACCACAACTCATAAATAATATTTAAAATACCTGATATATGTAGACTCCCGTAAACTGGCAAATAAAGAAGGGAAGAAGCAACAGTTGCTATAAAGAATCAGTTTCCTTCAACATTGGCTCCTCAAACGCTTCAACATAGATTAACAATTCTTTAATGTTATCGGGACACTTGTTCCGTCTCTATTCTTTGAATTGTTTAACGGCTCTACTGTAAATTTTGTGTCTTTGTTGAATGAAACCGGTTACCATTGAAACTCCTTTAGATATTGAATTGTTATGCCCGATATCATTAAACAAATGTCTTTAGATGTCTAAGAAGCTATGGCTTCCTTATATTTTAAGCACAAGAAGGTGACTATTAAAACTCGTAGCCAGAACTAATGGTCTTTCATGTTAGCGAATAGAATTTCTGAAGCAACTTTCTTATATTTCTAAAGCGGCTTCCAAAGAAATGGTCGACTCTCTTTGGTATTCCTTGCGAATAGAATTCAAGCATCATACCTCTTTTGACTCCTTGGTACCATTTATTCTGAAATGTCACGTTTTCACCTTGAAATAGAGCAACGGAAGAATAGAAACAATACACTCGACATTCATTCCCTTATAATGGTGCTTATACAAAGATATTTGGTGTTCAAGGAATGAACGGAGGATGAATATTAGAAGTTTCAGTGATTCAAAAACTTAACTAGTTTATTAAATGTTTGGCTCAATATTTTATTCCCAACTAATGACTCTGTTCCATACGTGGCAGGAGATTAATTCTTGAAGATCCGAGTGGAGAAAATGAACCATCAATCATTATATCAATCTCTAACATAAGAGATGGGTGTGGTCTGGACAAAACACAACTATTGACTTTCCAAATGATGGCCGACCAATTTTGATAGGATGTCAAAATTGTTTCACTTTCTTTATAAAGAAATAAACCTTTGCACTCATATAACTCCTCTCCTAAACTCAGCCAGTCTTACGTAGCATTAAAGAATTCACACAATATCCAAATCACTCCAAATGGAACCACAACAGATTTAAGAATTACTTATTCAAAATACAATAAGAATGGCCCACCCTTTTAATTGAATTTGCTTAAGAAAACAGTTCGCCACAAATTCATGGACATAACTTAATCTGCAAACTTCCAGCACTGACTAGAAACAATTTATTCAATACTGAAATTCTGAAATGTCTTCAAATAAAGCTTCAAAAACTTCATTACTTTCACCCGTTTTAAGCACCAACACAACCCTTGAAGTAGGACTGTCAGCAATCATCCAGGGGTTATCTTCCAACACCGAAGATGATTATTCTTTGTGAAGGATTCCGTCCTCACAAAGTTCTAGAAATTATCCAGCCAAAAAACTATTCCACAAAACCAAATCCAACCTAAACCTACAATAAGCCATCTCAAGGCTTTTATTCTTTTCCACTTTGTAACTTCTCGTGGTTTCTTGACTTCTCTTTATTCCTCTTTTTTAACTTTTAATTTCTTTTTCAAAAGTAACTTATTCAATATATTTTACTTTGCTAACTTAAGTTACTTTTGCACCTATAAATAATTAATTCAAGTTGCCTTTTTAAAACTTAACCTTTTTTTTGGAATCCTTAAATTAATTATCTAATCACAATGCCAACATTAATGGGGACATTACAGTCCGCCCTTCTTAAATATTGCTTGTCCTCAAGCAATGCTAGCATTGAAACAAACTGAAATCAACTGTAATTCTAGGATCACAAACCAACCTCTGGAAGAAACCACCAATCTGCCATTGTGCCACTCTGATAGAAACCATCAGTTCATCATACCAAATCTGAGCTCCCCTCACCTGTGTTGTTACAGAATAATCAACCTCTGTTCCCAAACTGAATTCCCTCTGAAAATTAAAATCCCCACCATGAGAATTCTCTTGCCAAGACATCACAAAGAGGTTCAAATCTACAATCCTTCTATCTATCATGATCTTGGGCAACAAGACAATCAATTTGCTCAACATGAAAGAATGGTTCTCCTCTGCAATCATAATGGAATCCCATAAATGATGGAAAGAATTTTCCGAGAAACTGCTGATTGGACAAGATGCAACATAAACAACTCTAGAATAAGTTGTCACATAATCGTTTTCTTTAATACCAATTGATAGCATCTCAAGAAGATTCAATTTCCAAATACCAAACTAACATCCATTAGCACTCCAAGTTACCCATAAAACTGAAAACATCAATGCAACATTTGAAAAACCATAAATCAGCAACTTGGAAGAGTTGTCATAAACATCACTCAACGATGTGGAAACAAGAAACAACAAAATCGTATCAGAAAATTCTTCTATATTTCTCTGCCACAAAATCTGCAAATACTGAAAATTGATCTGCTCACTAAACAAATATGTAAAAATCAGATTTTCAATGTTAGAACAGCAGCTGTAATAAAGGAAACTTCTTGTATGCAAAGGTTTTGTGAGCCAAAATTTGTTTGAAGAAGCTTCTCCAATGATAGGGTTATCATCTTCATCAAACTCCCACTGATACATGAACCCCTTATTGACTGACTATTTTACCCAAACGATCATGTGTTGACGGATTAAGCAATGAACAACAACTACAAGTCTGAAATTTTGCCTAAAGCCCATCCGTAAAATTGAGTCTTGAGTTTTACCAGGATCACATATCTTGTGTTCATCATCAACCTTACCATTAGAATTAGAAGGCGCTTCATCCTCCATCACAAAATGTGGATTATCAAAAGTTAAATCTGCATTCCACTCAAAAAGAGGATTATCTGTAAACTGAAAAGAGTTTATATTTACTTGACCCAATTGATCATCTTGTTGTTCTATCTCAGTATTTGCCAACTTGGAAGTTTGTTCTAAATCAAAATGAATATAGAGCTCATCAAATTCAGCTTTAAGTTGCCTGATTTCATTATCTCTTTCCTCATTTTCTTGCTCCATAATCTGATTTGCAGCTCAGCTAAGTGAAATTCTGTTTCTTGAAGAGCCATTTGAGTACTCTCCAAAATCTCCTTTGTAGATGTAAGCTCAAGAGTGAGCTTTTCTACTTCTTGTTCCTTTTCTTTTAATGCAACCAAACTATTTTTTGCAAGTTTGATGGAACAGTCTCTATCTAAAAGTAAACTTAAGAAATCAGATTTCAAAGTTCTTAAGTTCTCTTTGATTACCTGTAAGTTTGCAAGAGAAATTCCTCCTTCAACACCTTTTTTCCTCTTCTCAATTTGGGCCTTCCAAAAGAGATCTTCAATGATATTATGAGCATAGTTGGAAAACTCGCCCCAACAAAAAACTCGCCAAGGGAAAAATTGGAGAGTTTTTAAAAACTCGCCAAAAACTCGGAAAAAACTAGGCAAAAAACTCGGGAAATGAAAAAATTGCTTAATTTTCATTAAAAACACATTTTTTTTGCAAAATTCAATGACAAGATGAATCCAATGAATCCATAAATGAGTACAAAAGTGTTTTCTATTAATTTTGATTGACTTTAATGTAAATTAATTACAAAATCGCATTCTCATGCGGAATCCCGATGGCTAAAAGCCTGAAAGTCTGATACATGAAAACAGTAAAACTAGAACTAGAAGCAAATACTAAAGTTCTAAACAACTAAATACAACATGCTAGGCTTTCCTCTTCCCTAGTCTAGCAACAGCTAGGGAAGAAGGGGTGGGTCCTCTAGCCCTGCCACGTGTGCGTGGTGCTAGTGGTGGTGGCTGCGGTGCTACTGCTGCTGGCTCTGGCTCTGGCTCTGGCTCTGGCTGGATCTCATCCAACCCTACATCTCCAACTCCTGATGCACCCACATCCTCCATTGCCTCTCTCTCAAAGTCAAGGATTTCATCTGCACTAAACAATGGAGGCTGCTCCTCTCGCCCTGTCCAATCACTATAAGGATCTATCTCATCTAAGTCAATAGGATCCTGTGATTTTTCTTCAACTCTCTTTATGCGCAACCGAAGGTTGTATTGCACAAAGACCAAGTCATTGAGGCGCTTTTGTGTTAACTTGTTCCTCTTTTTCGTGTGAATGGACTCGAACAAGCTCCAATTGCGCTCACAATTGGATGCACTACAAGGCTGACATAGAATACGGAGGGCAATTTTTTGTAGATTTGGGGTTTTTCCACCCCAATTTTTCCACCAAACATCTGCAAAAAACAAAAACAAAATTGAAGAGTTAGAAAACAAAGTCAAAGACTCAAAAGTCAAAAGTCAAAACACATTTTATCAAATTCTAAGATGCATGTGAAATAAACTTAAAATTTAAAGACTCTGAATTTTATACCTGGTGGCAGAGTGGTTCTTCCTCTAACAGCCAGCTCTGAAGAAAAGAGATTACCAGTTGCCTCCCTATATATATCCATCTCCTTGACGATGAGGTCTCTCACTGCAACCTCGGTTCCATCCTCTGAATGCATGTTGTGAGCCCCTCCATAACCTCTCCATTAGGATCAGAGAAGCTCTCTGAGAAGAGAAAAGAAGGGTTGAGGAAGTACCCTGCTGCATGGATGGGTTGGTGGAGTTGATTGTTCCACCTCCTATCAACAATCTCCCATATGGGATCAAATTTGAGGCTGTCCCCCTTGTAATAACTTTTGATGGCCTCCTTGGCCCTATCCATGGCCTCATAAATGTATCCCATTGGGTTTTCATCCCCATCTACCAAGCGGAGGACTCTAACCAAGGGCTACGACACCTAGATTAAAAATACAAAAAGATCAAAGTTAGAAATTTATAATGAAAGGCTTAAAGTTAAATTAAAAAATATATATTTATATTCAACTTGAGATTAAAATTAAAATCAAAGTTTGGAAGTTACCTTCACGATCTCTGTAGCTTTTTGCGCAAACAAGGGGTCGAAGACTATTGCAGAAATTCTATCTCCTTGGGTCTTCTTTGAATATGAAGAGTCATTCCATGCTTGACTCACGAACATTTGTCTTAGAGAGCCCAAAGAATCCAAAATGCTTTGCAATGTTAGGAAAATTGTTGCAAACCTTGTGGCACCCGATCTCACCAACTCCTTCCCTTGCGTATGCTCTCTCATCAAACTAAGAACCCAAGGGTGATTGTAGATATATTTTGTGATGCTCCTTGCATCATCTACAATCGGTGCCACCCAAACAAGTTTGCCTATGTCCTCCAAAAGAAGGTCAAGGCAATGAGCCGCACAAGGTGACCAAAAGAGTGATGGATGTCTACTCTCAAGCATCCTTCCAGCTGCCACATACGCTGCTGCATTATCTGTGATGACTTGCACCACATTAGCAATCCCCACCTCCATCACAACTTCTTCCAACAACGTACACAATGTATCTGCAGTTTTTATCTTGTTGGAAGCATCCACCGACTTCCAAAACACAACTTCACCTTTGGAAGCAACCAAAAAATTAAGGATGGTGCGGTTTCTCCCATCCGTCCACCCATCAGAAAGAATTGAGCAGCCAAATTTTTTCCATTTATTTTTTTGCTCTTCCACCACATGCATTGCCCTTTCGGTTGCATTTGTGAGCAACCTACAAGTACAAAGTAAAATAATTAAATAAGTACAAAATTGTAAGTTTTAAACAAAAAATAGCTTGAATTCAACATAAATAATAAATTAATTTAAATTTTAAATGAAAGAACATAAAATTTAAGTTGATTTGTCACTTACTTCCCACTCAAATCTTTGCGAGAAGGTGGCTTGAAGCCTTTTCCCGCAACTGTCAATGAAGTGACCATATTGTGCCAATAGGGACTATTCGCTACATTGAATGGTATGTTATTGAAATACCAAAAATCAGCACATGCCATGGTAGCATGTTCATGCACCTCCTTGTTCCACCCTGTAGCCTCCAATGATACCTGTGCTCCTGGTGTGTTTCTTGGCACAAAAAAACTCTGTGGGTTGCGTGAAGATGAAGGTGGTGGTGGCATTGGCACTCTAGTCGAACTAGAGGACAAGGGGGGCCTAGAGGATGGTGTGGCTGTGGCTGTGGTGGTTGTGCCATGAGTGCGAATCCGTGGACCACGAAGAGAGCCCACAATGCCAACAATATCTGGCTCTGCATCCTCATCTGACTCTATCTCCATGTGCTCGCCTCGTGCTCCTGAGTCCCATGGGCATGCGCATGTCCACTGGCTATGGCTGCTGCTATGGCTTTTTTAGCCCTCTCCTTTTGCATTTTTTTTTCCTCAGCAAGTGAAAGTAGGGCAAGCATCTCTCTTCTAATCTCTTCTTTGGGCTTCTCACAAACCTTGGCATCACGCTGAGGAATGCCTGCTAGATGGTATTTGAGGCGATTTATGCCTCCATGATATGTTTTTTTGCATTCACCACAAACAACTGTTCCAGGCACTGGCCCTCTGACACCATATTTCCATGTAGGGTCTCTAGCCCCTGCAGGACGAGTGCCTGGAACCCATGATGATGCTGTGTGAGGGGTGGAAGTTGATGGGGTGGGGGCGGAACCTGATGCTGAGCCTGAACCAGAGCCAGAAGCCATTATAGTGTGTAATGTGTATTCACTGATCAATGATCAATCTACACATTCAAAAAATAAGCACAACATATTAGTTTTTTAATATAAAAAAATTTTAAAAACAACCTAAAATCATTAAAACTTAAAAAATCTAGAGCTAAATTTCATTTAAATTGATACAAATGTGCTTAAATGAATTATCAATTAACATTATTAACTAATCTTATCATTCTACACAAAAAATGAACCTAGGTCTGAAAATTTCAAAAAATAGTGAAAAAAATGAAAAAAATCAGCAAAAATCAACAAAAGATTGTGATGAATTTTGTTTTTTGGATTCTAAATGCAAAAAAATTGTTTCTTTGTGCTCTATCATGTCTTTTTTTCAATTTGGAATGAGTATTTTGCAAGAACAATGAAAGAAAATGATTAATCAAAAACAAAAAACAAAAACAAAAACAAAAACCCTACCTTTGAATCGAATTTCTCTTCAAAATCCACACAAAATGGCATTTGAATCCACTCTCCTCGATGGAAAATCGTTGGAAATGATATCTCCTTGCTTGGGGGGGGTTTTCAGCTCCTCACACAAAGTATCGATTGATTTTGAAATGAAATGAAGAACATAAAAGACGTTTTGTGCTTTATTCCTGCGCGCGCGAGTTTTTGGCTCGGACTAGCGAGTTTTTGGCGAGTACTCGCCATAAAAACTCGCGAGTTTTTGGTAAAAACTCGAAAAAACTCGAAAAAAACAAGTTTTTCAGTTTGGCGAGTTAAACTTTTAAAAACTCGTTTTTTTTAAAAACTCGCGAGTTTTAAAAAACTCGCCGAGTTCTCTGCGAGTTTTCCAACTATGATTATGAGTATGATCAAAACGTGTTAAGGCTGCAACAATCATATCCTCGGTAACCTTCATCTATTCCTTCAACTAAAATGTCTCATTGGGCAGATGATCAACCTCAACTTCATGCAACAATTTTTCTGATTTCTCTTCAATATCATTGCTCTCAATATCAGCTACATCCTCATGGCACAATTCATATTTTGAAGCTTGAACAACACTAAACTCAGAAGGATTTTCTTCCACAGTTATAATTTCTTTTTCATCTGCTTGTTCCTCATTAACCCAAAAAGATTTCAGCTTTCCCTCACATTGTTCGAAAACTTCACTAACCAACTCATAAGCAGCTACAGAGACATCTTGTTCTTGCTTCAAAATAGCCATCATCATGGACACAAGGGGCTGAAAGTTTGTTTCATCAACGATTAAGGCCATAATGGTTTGCATATAAGAGAAAACAACTTCTCCATGATCCTTACTGATAGATGCTATGAAATAAAGGAACATCTGAAGAATTAGATCATTACCTTCTAAATCAATCAATAGATAACAAGATCTGACTTTTTCCATCACTTCTAACATCTTAACCTTTCTACCAAAGGAAGGACCTCGGTCATCAGATAATCCACGGAAGCTCTCAACAATCAATTGTATAACCTCCCTCATTATGTCATCTTCATAGGGAACCTTAGGAGCCGTAATCCTCATAAACTCACTAAGACAACTGGTGAGTACAAGTCTCACATCTTTATCATGTTGTCTCATAAACATTGGCTTACCCAAAGAATGCACTGCTGGAGTCAAATCTAGTTGCAAAGATTGAGAAGGTGACTAATCTACCATCTATAAACACTTTTCTACTTCTTCCAAAGTGTTAAGAAGAACCCTTTTTTATTGAGGTAGGTGTTAAAGTTTATTGTTTCTTACTTGCAAGATACACTTTATTACCCAATTCTTTGTCACTCGATGAAACCATGGTTTAAAACTGAAAACTCAACTTTGAATCACCCAACAGGTTGCAGAAAATTTTCTGAGCTTTGATACCACTGTAAAAGCCTACCCTATTTGGTCGACAATTTTTTTTTCGATTTTCTCAACTTGACCTTTCAAACATTTCGTCAAACAGTTTGGCTGCTACTGTTCCTAGCATAGCTTCAACTTGTTCCACAATTTAATTACAGAATAAATGATATTTGCAAGCTCAGAAAAACCACAAACTCAATTTTAAATTTGATGAATAATTCATCACAATATTAATAACAATTTAATCCAAACAACATTGATTGGCAATATTAAATAATTCAATAGTATTCTGCTAAATGTCTTAGCAAGCTACAAAAATTAAACACATAATTCCTAACCTCAATACAGGTAGCATGGATTTTTCTGGAAAGAGATTGCAACATAGCTAAGGACCACCAAACGTTATCAGTCTTGCTATGTCAGAAATATATGATTGCCACAGATCCGTGAATACATTAAGTTGTAAAATACGGGTGTGATTTGTGCTCAAGAATTATATCCACCTCCACGGCTTCAATTCCCTCGACTTTTCCTTTATACTGCCACTATAACCATCTCCCTTTGTATTCATCCCGACAATTATGAAATGATGTACATAGTTAAATCCTTGCGTCTCAATTAGCAGCTCTTTGCGCTAGTGAATAATCATTTCTCGGCAATCTCTTCAAATGTTTTATAAATGGCTTCTATAATCTCTTTGACTCATTCCCTCTAAATTCCAATTGGCCCAATTGGCATGTGATATATAAATTTCCTTCATAAAATCGATCCTCTTCTATGTGTTTGATTGTGCCACAATTGCAAGCATGTTCTCTTATAAATGATCGATTAATTGCTTGATGACTTTCCGTCTCCTGGTTCGCTATATTAATACGCCCTTCCTTCAACCAAATTTTGAATCACCACAACTCAAAAATAATATTTAAAACACCCAAGATATGTAGACTCCCGTAAACTGGCAAATAAAGAAGGGAAGAAGCGACGGTTGCTATAAAGAATCAGTTTCCTTCAACATCGGCTCCTCAAACGCTTCAACATAGATTAACAATTCTTTAATGTTATTGGGACGCTTGTTCTGTCTCTATTCTTTGAATTGTTTAACGACTCTACTGTAAATTCCATGTCTTTGTTGAATGAAACCAGTTACCATTGAAACTCCTTTAGATATTGAATTGTTATGCCCAATATCATTAAACAAATGTCTTCAGATGTCTAAGAAGCTACGACTTCCTTATATTTTAAGCACAGGAAGGTGACTATTAAAATCCGTAGCCAAAACTAATGGTCTTCCATGTTAGCGAATAGAATTTCTGAAGCAGCTTTCTTATATTTCTGAAGCAGCTTCCAAAGAAATGGTCAACTATCTTTGGTATTCCCTGCGAATAGAATTCAAGCATCGGACCTCTTTTGATTCCTTGGTACCATTTATTCTGAAATGTCACGTTTTCACCTTGAAATAGAGTGATGGAAGAATAGAAACAATACATGACATTCATTCCCTTATAATGGTGCTTATACAAAGATATTCGGTGTTCAAGGAATGAACGGAGGATGAATATTAGAAGTTTCAGTGATTCAAAAACTTAACTAGTTTATTAAATGATCGGCCCAATATTTTATTCGCAACTGATGACTCTGTTCCATATGTGGCAGGAGATTAATTCTTCAAGATCCGAGTGGAGAAAATGAACCATCAACCATTATATTAATCTCTAACATAAGAGATGGGTGCGGTCTGGACTAAACACAACTATTGACTTTCCAAATGATGGCCGACCAATTCTGATAGGATGTCAGAATTGTTTCACTTTCTTTATAAAGAAATAAACCTCTGCACCCATATAACTCCTTTCCTAAACTCAACCAGTCTTACGTAGCGTTAAAGAATTCACACAACATCCAAATTACTCCAAATGGAACGAAAGCAGATTTAAGAATTACTTATTCAAAATACAATAAGAATGGTCCACCCTTTTAATTGAATTTGCTTAAGAAAACAGTCTGCCACAAATTCATGGACATAACTTCATCTGCAATCTTCCAGTACTGACTGGAAACAATTTATTCAATACTGAAATTCTGAAATGTCTTCAAATAAAGCTTCAAAAACTTCATTACTTTCACCCATTTTAAGCACCAACACAACCCCTGAAGTAGGATTGTCAACAATCATACATGGGGTATCTTCCAACACCGAAGATGATTATTCTTTGTGAAGGATTCCATCTTCACAAAGTTCTGGAAATTATCCATCCAAAAACCTGTTCCACAAAACCAAATCCAACCTAAACCTGCAATAAGTTATCTCAAGGCTTTTATTCTTTTCCATTTCGTAACTCCTCGTGGTTTCTTGATTTCTCTTTATTCCTCTTTTTTAACTTTTAATTTCTTTTTCAACAGTAACTTACTCAATATATTTTACTTTGCTAACTTAAGTTATTTTTGCACCTATAAATAATTAATTCAAGTTGCCTTTTTAAAGCTTAACCTTTTTTTTGGCAACCTTAAATTAATTATCTAATTACAATGCCAACATATAAAAATGGGGACATTACATCATAGGCATACAAATACAAACACACACACATATATATATTTATATATGTATATATACACATATATATACATGTATATATATTTATATATACGTATATGCATATATATATGTATATGTATATACATATATATACATATACGTATATATACATATATATACATATATATATATATATGTATATATGTATATATATGTATATATGCATATATGTATATATATGTATATATGCATATATGTATATATATGTATATATGCATATATATATATATATATATATATATATAATCTTATAATGATTAATATGTCATGAGTAAAGATATGTTGTGCCTAAATTGGGAGACAAGCAAATATGAATCTATTTATATTAATATAAACACCATCCTTTCCTTTAAGCAATCATGCATAAGGTTGTCAAGGAAACATGTTAGGGAAGGGCGTTATAGGTTCTCTCATTAAGTACGCCAACCCTAAGTTGGATGGGATTGTCTTGGTTCTATCCACTTGGGGCCAAAGGGGGTATGATCCCGCCCTTGGGTTCAATTGGGATGAATAATGTATAGGTTCTCACATTGCAAGTATGCCAACCCTAAGTTGGATGGGATTGTCTTGGTGGGATGTTCCATTCACTTGGGGCCAAGGGGGTATGATCCCGCCCTTGGGCTTACTTGTGATGAACAATTTTTCTAGCACCCTATCATGCGTTTCTCTCTAATCTCTACCATGATTGGTTATTGAAAAGAATCTATAGATTGGATTCAAGTTTGTGTTGTCATTTTTTATTTCATAAATATTAATAGTTGATTTATTCTTAAGTTTAATATTTATTATATAATTTACAATAGAATATTATTTATAAAACAATTTATGTTGTGTCTCTTAAGGTAGATGCAGGCATACTCCTAGTAGGGGACATTACATTTTCTCACATTGCATTGCATTTGGAATCATTCTTGTTGCATTCAATTAATTATTAGTTAATTAGATCACATTTATATTTGGGAAAATACAAAAACATAGATTAATTGTTTGTTCTTTGCATGTAGTTCAATTATTCACTAATTAGTTTGACGATTCAAAAACATCAAGCAATTAAAGACCTCGCTAACAATCCAAGGAAAACAACCAAACTACAAAGCAAAGTAATGAAGCACTTGCTAACAAGACAAGGCAAACCAAGCAAAACAAGAATAATCAAGCAACAATCAAACATAAACAAATACCAAGAAAGTAAAAAACACAACACAATTAATACACTAGGACATTCATGTCCCCTTTCTCTCATCATTAGGCTCACGTGTCTCACAGTTAGAGAGGATTGGGTGGAATCCACCCTAAATGAGTTTAGAACAACATTTTTGAACATAGAAGTAATTGACAAAGAACAAGTTTAGGAGCAAAGTCCCATTTTACAGTTGATTTAGGAAGAGAAAACTAGGTTACAAACAAGAGAATTATCTCACCTCCAATAGTTAATTGAAGCTGATAACCACTGTCTAAACACCTTCCTTATCAACTCTCAATAGGAGCTAAACATAATCCGTGCTAACAACACACCCAACCAAAGGAGGATTAATATAACACCACCTCTTTAGAGGTTTGCTAGAACTCATCTTCACATTTGAACCACAACACCATGCATCAATACAATCATCTGCCATCTAGCATTCCTTCCTTGTGAAGAGAGTAGCCAATTCAACCGAACAACTCGCCCACACACAACCATTGTTGACACTCATAGGACATTCCTTCCTTGCAAACAAGGTAGTCATCCAAACACTCGCCCATGGCAGTGACTTTTGCCACTTGAGCAAGATTGATCCGTTCATATCCAAGCCACATGAGTGCAGTGTGTGTGCTGTCCCACATTCAACTGATACACAATAGTGGTGATTAGATTAAGAGAAGCATAGAATCACACAACCACAAGATCAAATGAAACAAAGTTTCAATCATCTAGAATCCCATAACCCATTTGTTTGTGCTAAATGAAAACAATAAGATACACAAATATCAAATTAGCAGCAACATTCTTCAAATCTGATAAAGCTTACTGGTAAGAGAACCTAAAAACAAATACAAAGAAAAAGTTATTAAAATAATAGAAATCAAACAAAAATCAGAATCTATAAAAATTGAAAAAATAAGGAAAAAAATCAGAATTAATTAGTAAATCATAACTAAGAAATTTCTATGAAATCCTAATTGTATTTGATGAAAAAAAGAAAGAGAATATCTAGCCACATTGAATAGAATTTTGTATATAGACCAAGTTTTATCTTACACTGCACTCCTTGCTGCCTTTCTTTGCCTTTATTGCCTTTGTTTGTCTTTATTCCAATTCATGCTCTGAATTGCTGGTTGAGAAGAAGGAGAATTGCAGGGGCAATGAAAGAATCTAATTATTTCCTTTGACGAGTTTTAAAATCGTATAATTTTGGTATATTCTTTTCAGTCATTGCTTACTCCTTTTACTCTTGTTTCCATCATGAAATCCCTGCTTTTGTCTAATGTTGTTTGCAATAGAATAATCGGTGTTGTTTTGTTTTTTAAAACACATAAATAAGTAGGCATTATTGAATCCAACCAAGTTACTTGCTTTGTTTTGTGCTTGTAGTAGCCAATTTCGATAATGATGTAGAGCTTATGTTTAGGGAAATGTAAAAGGATTTAGATGGGCATGTTTTGTGCTTCAGCAACATTTTTGGGTCTATTGTGCCCTTTATCATTGGCCTATGGATTTCATCAACCACTAGCTTGTAGATTTCGTTAGCCATTGGGCTAGTGACTTAGTTAGCCACTAGCTTACATGCTTTGTTAGCTTGTGCACTTCGTTAGCCACTAGCGTGCATGCTTAATTAGCCACTCTGCCAATAGACTTTGTCATCCATTTCCCTCGTAGTTCATTAGCCATTGTTTGCATGCTTCAACATAGAAGCAATTGGGTGTCCAATGACAAATAAGGCATGATGATGTGGTCCAACGAGACATCTGGAAGCATTTTGTAGTTGAGTTGGCAGCATATCATCTTTAAATCTATTTTTGGGCATATGAATTGGATCTTTTATTATTGTAAAAGACTATTTTATTTAGCTGAACTTCTTCCCTAAGTTTAGGGGATTGATAAACCTCTTTTATACTATTATCATATAGAATTTTCATTATAAATATGACCTCATAAGCCATGTAAAGGACAATGTGATAATAATATGATTTGTATATTTATTTGTACAAGATATTTCCCATTGTTGTTTATTTCTGTTGAGTTACATTTGAGTGGTAGTTTAGGAAGGAGAGGTAGTTTTGTTGGAGAGAAAGGATCCACTCAATGGCCAAACCAAACCTCAAATTCCTCTTCGTTTGTTTATTGTTGTTTGTATTTATTTACACTATGTAATGTGGTCTACTTATGTTTTGGAATGGATTGTTTTAAATATTTAATTTGTTGAGTTGGTTTGATAATTGAATAGTTTGAATAGAAAAATATTTTGTTGTGATTATTCCCACATGCTTTAGTCAAGAGTGTTTGTCTTTCCTTACACTTTATTTCTTTGAGATAGAATTTTGTTTTCATATAGGTTCTTAAATTGAGTACCTATCTAGCATACAATTGCCATGACACTATCATCATTTTACATCCCCGAGGTTCAACATTTGAGTTACAAAGAGTGTAGTCGTTTAAGTTTTAAATTTGATATCATTTGAATTACATTTTGATTAATGGAATTCATCGATTGAATGCATCTCAACTAGGTGCAAAATTAACTTGCAAAAGTGGACTATCACCAACTTGTAGAGGCCAAAAAGAATGACCATTTAACCTTCTAGAGCTGACCTAATGTTTTTGGGGCAATCAAAATATCAACAATACCTTTAAATCCATCACATGGTTGAAAAGATGACATTCATTTTTTATGACGTCATCATTGGGTATTTGATAGGGTATTGTGCACTACAAAAGATTCAATTACCCTTGCAAGTGAAGTGGAATGGTTTGAAGAGTACCTTGAATGCAACTCCCCAAATTCTTATTCTTTTGTTCACTTTGTGCTATTCTTTATTCGTAGATTTTTTATTTTTTTTTGAGATATGCATTATTGGAGTTTTTGAGATTTTTTGTTATAGAAAGTTGTGCAATGATGTTAGGGTAACCAAATAAACACCCTCCACAAATTTTTAAAATAAATGACCTGCAAGCTTCTCAATAAAGTTTTTCCTTATGAATAAGTAAGAGTGAAACTACCATAGAGTTTCAAGAAAAGAAGACCACTAACACCTTGAATTTTTTCCTATCGTTGATAAACGCTCAATCCAATGGCATGTGGATAAAGGTTCAATACAAAAATATTATGATGCTTGACAACAAATAATTTTTGGGGACCTTTGCACCATATAAAAGACAATAGAGGAGACACATGACACACTTGTGCAAGCTGGATAACTTGGAGGTCCAAAAGCCTCTCTAAATAGTGCAATTCACTGATCTCCCATGATAGCATGATCCAACAATTAGAGAACTCTCAAAAGATCCTTACCATGACTCTTGCATTCAATGCACTTATTTCATGTGGCCCGTTTCTTGTGGTCTTGAGGGAATTCAAAGATCTTCAGATCCGCTTTTGAGTTCCATGAATTCCTTTTGTGGATCTCCATTCGACATCCTCCTCAAATTAGACTACAACCTATCATTCTATTCAAATCAAGAGCATATCACACTAAATCATTATAGTTTGACTTTGTGGCCTAGTGTCCTTGTCTATTGATCTATTTCAAAGGATAGAATGCCAACATTTGATCTAGAATCTAGTTACCCCAAGTTTTCGGGACAGCGACAGCAGGGGACGGCGGGATGAGTCCCCAAGTTTCAGATTTTTGAGGCCAAAATTAGGGACGGCAGGGGACAGCTGTATAAAAATATAGGGAAAATTTAAAAAATATAGGGAAATTTTAAATATTCAATAGATAACATGGATAAGGCATGCATAATATACATTATAGAACATTAACATATAACATTTGTGTTCAACATTATGCCAATACTCAATACGCATTAAAAATTAACATACATGAATCATGAAACAACCTCCAAGTTATAATTTATAAACTTATATCAAAATGCCCAAAGGCTAAATTGCTGCCATATAGTTTTAAAGTTTGCTATGAAAATCAAAATACAATATCGTATGTCAATAATGAATACAAAATAAACAAAGAGCACTGCTGCCCCTAATCATCTCTCATAATCGCATCAAAATCAAAGTCATTCTCTGAGTCACTGCCACTGTGATGCTCCTCCTCATGCAATGGAAACCCAACCAAACCCTCAGTTGTCTCCTCCTCATCTAGCTGGGCCGTGTCCTTGGGATCAATATCCCACTGTAGAGCTGGAGTCTATCGATACTTTGGAGTCTGTCGATCTTGAAGCCGAAGAGCACTATGAACGGCCACTAGCTTCTCCGCTCGTCTAGAGGTAAGTCTTTTCCTCTTGAGGGAGTGGATAAAGCTATACGTGGACCAATTCCTCTCTGCAGCAGAGGAACTGGCAACCTATGCAAGAAAGGCGAGTAGCAAGTGTCTTCAACTGTGGTGTATCCCTCCCATGATAGGTCCACCATCCAATAGGGTTCGATTGAGCTAATATAGCTCTATCCAACCTCGCCTGTGGTTTACTCAAGTTTGGGCCATTAAGATTTGCAAAGTCTAGAAATTGTGACCGAAGTAGTGAAGCCTGCTCTGCTGGATAAATCTTTTCAATGGCTCGTGTGAACCCATCTAAAACCTCAGCATCATCACATGGAGGCACCCTACCATCCCTTGGTGCATACCATTTTGGATTTAGAGCAAAGGCAGCCATATGAAGCGGGGTGTTCATTGTATTCCACCTCCGCGTCACAATGGGCCTAATGTGTTGCTCATATAAATCCAAAGTGGGGTCCTTTGCCGAAATAACTTGCTTGATCTTCCCAAGCATACTGTCAAATGTCTCATATATCTCTCCAAGACTAGGAGAGTCTGTATCAGCATATCTATGACATCTACAATAGGCGAGATGAAGGAGCAAATATATCTACAAAATGCAAACAAAAAGTTCAAAATAATTAGTTGGCAAGTTAATTGACATGTTAGAAACTTCAAAAGTTGGAACATTGGACAATAAAATTAAAATATTAAAATCAGAAATTTAATATGAAAATCAGCCATCTAATATGTCTTACCTCATATTGGCCCACCAATCATCATCGAGGATCTTTTGTTTGATGGTCTTTCCTTGAGCATGTTGGCGTTTAAATTCGCACCTCTGGAATGCGGATTTGAAAACGGACAGCTATGCACAGATAAACTGCTCTTCAAATTAGGAGGGGAAGCTCCCTCTTGCTGATGGTGTTTGAAAGAAAGTAAACTAAAACTAAGTTGCCTATCTTTTTGGATCAGCTTAGAGCACAAGGTTTTTTAAACACAAACGCCGTAGCTGAGATTTTCTGATAAGAAGTTCAACTACGACTAACTTAAACTAAAGACGTTCCTAACCTCTCAAGTAATAGCAGAGCAAGAGAAGTTAGAAATTAACAAGGCAGATTTTCTGACAAAAATACTTTAACAATCTCTCTCCCAACAAACAACTACACACTTCACTGTAAGCTGAAATAAAGATCATAAAAGCATAACATAGATAACGGAAATCTGAGATTTTAGACCAAGGCAAAAGAGGCTCATGATTTCATTACTCAAATCTCTGAAACAAAAACTCCCTTCTAACATGCCTTGAACAAGAAATTGCAGCTAAGGAGGCTTGCAAACTTATTCTTAACACAATAGAAAACAACAATCTTACTAACTCCTTGTTGGCTAAAGAGGCTCAACAATTTGCTTATCACAACACAAATGAACAATACTTGAGCAACAAATAGAAGGCACAATAGGCTCAGCGTTTTGTTCTCACTATACCAGTTAAAGAAAATAAATGAGCAAAGGCTCTTATTTGAGAGGTAGGGGCCTAAAAATCTCCTTGCTTTCACAATCTAGGGCTTGCTGGCAAGCAAGCTTTATTACTAAATCTAGAAAGAAGAAACCCTAAAAAGCAGAAAAAGCGGGAACTGCCAACTATTACATCTTATCTTCTTTCTATCCTCAAAGAATGGATAAGGATTATTCCAAGAATAGAAAGAAAGCGGAAAAGAAAGCTTCTAGAAGAAAGCTGCTTTAAAGCTCGATCACATCCGCTAGGAAGTTGAGATTGTGTCCCGGTTCGGTGCATCTATACCATCAACAGCAAAACACCGCTTTTCAAGAATATCTTCAGCATCTGCAATAGATCTCTGGAAATCTTCAATCTCATTGGCCGCTTTATTGAACTTTGCTGACATCATTGAAACATGACCTATCCTTCCACCAACTGGGCTGCAACTATGAACAACATTCTGGAACTGATTTTGTACTTCCTCAAGCCCGACGTAAGAACCATCCTCAAGACTGTACTGAGAGGGGATCTCTATGACAAATTCGCTGATGAAAAGGAGAGCCTCAACCACCCTTTGTCTGTAGGTGATGAATTCTTCAGATATTCTCTCATAAGTTTTAATTTTGAAAACATGACGCTCTCTCCAAGCAAGGATTTGTCTTTTGTGCTCCTTTGAAACCGCTGAACCGTAGGCTGTGTCTAAATCAGCAATGATAATCTCATGCCTAGGTTTTACTTCAGCCAGTGTTTGTTCAAATCCCTGGATGCCTTGACGAAGTTCATGAGCGTTTTCTCTCAACTGGAACATCTGAGCCAAGATCTCCTTTCCTCTGACAATGAAGCTCTCGATCCACTCCTGAGTCTCTTTCCCACATATGACCAGCTGTCTTAACTGATGATGATCAGCTGGTGTCTCTAAGACCTGGGGCAGCAACTGAGTTGTTTGTGAAGAACCACGAGCAAGGTTAGAAATAAAAAGCTTAAGCTGCTGATTTTCGGCCTTGAGGGCTGCCTTGTCTTCTCCGTCTTTTAACACTCTTTCATGAAGGTTTTCAGATACAACTTTGAAGAGACTCAAATCTGCATGTCTGGTATTTCTACCGAGATTAGCCTTGACCATGACAAAATCATCCATGTTTACCTCATCCCTATTCTTATCTTCTGGGGGCACCGCAGTCTCTATGACAATCTCGTTATCGGGATTCCTATCAAAATGAACTTGCTTCTTTGCCTTTTTCTTAGGAGGTTCCTGATAAATGTTATCGAGATCATCAACACTCACTTGATATGAAGGTCTTCTCCTAACCCTTCCTAAGGAGTTCTCAAGCCAAGACACCGTAGTATCTTTACTAACTGCCTCAGGAGGTACTGCTGCAATCTCTTCATCATCTTCGATATCAAGATCAATATGAATTGGTGACGAACCCGTCAAAGGTACAGGAACATGTGTTGAAGGCGGCTCCTCTGCTTCATTCTGAGGTATGGGCTCGTCAAGAGGAACTTCTGAATCAATTGTAGGCTGTTCCTGTATGACTATGCCTGAGAAATCCATCCTTCTTCTTACATTTTTATTCGATCTACTGCCTTTGATGCCATCTTGAGACTGACTTTTACCCTTTCCTTTTGACTGTGCTGTGGAAGAAGAGGGAATTATCCTTGGCGGCTCTGCTACTGGAATAGAGTTCTTCCTTTTAAGCACTAGGAAAACCTTACTATACTCCACAACTTGTTTTGTTCTGTCTTCAACTGAAAGAGATTCCTTGTTTGCCCAATTAACTTGTGGAAGAGGCTGATCCTCGATTCTTTTCTGAGTGTACATTGGTAGAAGCACATCTTCATCATCATCGGAGAGTCCTTCAATGTCTTCATTCAAACAGTCTTTCATCTGATGGAGAGTCAACCTGCTGTAACTACGCCTTCGCACTTCAAACTCATCTGCACAGTTAGCCCAAAAATCTTCAAGTGCGGGTATGTGATTGTAGTTCTTCTCCAACCGGCCAGCGTAGACACCATGAGGATCAAATGACCGCCTCTCACTGTAGGATTTTAGACCAAATTTATCTAACTCTTCTCCAATTGTCTTGGCATCTGTAGCAGTCCTGCATGTATAAATACCCAACCCTAATGGAAAGTGAAGAGAGGGTTTCTTTCTATTTCTCAAGACTGTATGAACACCGTGAGCTTGCCTCAAGAATTCCATGAAGATGACCTCGTCTGACGGATACCTTGGCAACATGAGCGGGGCACCTGAATAACCATAAACCCTGAGATAGGTAAAGGTAGGAAACTGTATAAACCAATCTGCCCATTCTGCCATTGCTGCCCTGGCAACTGAAGAGATGCGGACGTGCAATTCATTGTCCAAGTCACGCACCGTGTACATCAAGAATGCCTCGTTCACCCTTTTGTAGTGGTGCAACGACTTTGTGAATTCCAACTGGGGATAATAATTATATATGTGTTGAACGCTCAATGACCCCTCGGTGTTCAATCCTCTGAATTGACCTTGATAGGCCACCAAATAGACTAGATATGACACCATGTGGAATACATGAAACTGAAAATATTCTGTTATTTGCTGATGTAGGCAGTCACTTATCAAAGTAGGCCAATCATAAAACTCAGTCTTTTTCATAATGTGAGGTATGGCATAAAACATCCAAGGTTGGAACTTGGTGGCATCTGCTGAACCAGTGACCTTGTTGAGCAAAGTGATGATGATGGCAACCTCGTCCTTGAACTCTCCTCGCCCGACATTCTTGGGCAATGTCTTATGTTTTTCTTTCATCCATCTCTGCGCAATCTTCTTGCTGTATTTGTCCTTATGCATGTTCCACATCTTTTCACATTCATCCCTCGAAAGAGTTACACTTTCAGGCCATGGGGGAATGGAAAAACACCTTTCGACATGTCAGGCTTTAGACTGCAAATCAACCTGCCATCCGCTGACTGGATCTCCCTAGTAGCCGGGTTGTAATGCTTAATGCAAGCGATTACGAACTCAAGGCTCTGAACTGATATAGGAATAGACGCTGCTGCGAGGAGTCCAGAATGACCCAGGTTCTTGATTGAAATGTTGCCTGCTCTCTCCAAGGGATATAGATCGAACACCGGCTTAACATGATGCAAGTCTGTCTCAGCTGTTTTGATGTAATTATGAAAGAGGGCTGATTCGGACTTGAAAACATTAGGAGTGTACTCCATTTCAGAAAACTTGAAGAACAACTGTAAACTCGCCTTGGTCTAGACAAGTCTTGTGCAATTTCTATTTTTAGAATGCTGATTTTTATGCTTCAACGGACGAATTTTTTGAGAATTTTTCTGAGATATGGGTTTTGTTCAGAATATCAATGCAAGACAACCCAGATCGTCCGTTTTCGAAAATCTTGAATTTTGACTGAAAAAGCAGCAAACCCTAATTTCTTCAATTTTTCCCGAAAAAAGCTGGCATCTGGGTTTTGTTCAGAATATCATTAGAAATGGACCCAGTTGATTAGATTTGAAAAACCCTGTCGTTTGATCGAAAAAGCAGCCAACCCTAGGTTTTGGAAAAAAGCTGCGATATGGGTTCTCTTCAGAAGACTGATTGGAAAGGACCCAGATGGTTGAAATTTGAATGCACTGAAGTTTTCACTGACATGCAAGATAAAAGCACTTGCTGCAACTTGATGAAGTTCTTGAAAAGTTCTTCAGAAGATAGAGGCAAAAAGACCCAGATGACTGAAAAATTGAAAGCCTTGGCTTTCTGCTTGAAAAACTTGATCTTCTGGAACAAAAAGCTTGAAAAAGCAAGGGTTTATGCTTGCTGGTCTGAAAAATCTGATGTAAAACCAGCAACTATGAATTCTTTAATCACAAAAATTTCTCAAACTTGCTGCTCCAACTTTCTCCACTGAAGGCAACCTGCAAAAATAATGAAAAATACATTGAAAAGAAGTGTTAAATAGACTTAGGGTTCGATTTTAGGTTTTGCTTTTTTTTTCTGCTTTTATTCTCAAAACCCTAAATCTCAGCCCCTCTTGAATTGGACGCCATCTTCTTCTCAAGCAAATTTTGAAATTTGAAATTTCTTAAAAATCTTCTAAGGCATGATATTTTGGGCGCCTTTCTCCAAGAGGGGCGCTCAACTTCACCAGACTTAGTCAAAATTCTCACTTTTTCAACCTTTCATGATTTTGACACGCCACTTCGCCACCGATTTCCCGTTGACTGACTGACTCGACAGGCGAGCTGAGTGATTCACGGCGAAGCCTGACTGATTCTGAAAAAGACGTTCTGGAGGCACCTCTGGCTAAAAACTTGATTTCGACCTCCGAATTCACGGGAGGCTTTTCCTTCTAGGGGCGCCCAGTTTCTTCAGTGTTAGCCATTTTTTCTAATTTCCAAGTTCTTCATTATCCTCTCTTCTACAGATGATTTCGTTAAATCTTGAGCTTTGGGCATCGGATTGCTGAATGTTTGTGCTCATCGCGAAGCTGACGAAGAATGAAGAGGGGTCTTCTAGAATGAACTTTGCCCAAAAGTGAGTTTAGGGCTTCCAAAAGTTTGGGCGCCCTTCTTCAAGGGGGGCGCCCAATTTCACCAGAGTTAGTTTTATTTTTTGATTTTCTGTGTTTGCTTCTGAATTTTGGTTCTCAGCTCTCACCGGACCCTCTGTTCAGCTCTTCGTATCTGGTGACTGCGAACTCCGATTGTCGTGCTGAATAGCTTACTGGAAAGCCTGTCGAATTCTAAAGACCTCCCGTTATAACTTTGACTGAAATTTCCTCTGTTTGCACCCTTGAAAAGTTGGGCGCCTTTCTCTTCTTAGGGCGCCCAGTTTCTCCAGACTTAGAAAAATTTCAATTTGTTCATCTTCTTCAAGTTCCAGATTTTCATTTTATACCTTGACTTCAACTTGAATTTGCCGGAGACTGGATCATCTGATGCTCTGACGGGGATATCCATCTCGAAGCTGACTGAAAACTGAGCATCTTCCATTGGAGACCCTAACCCTAATTCCTTCATCTGGTACCCTGAAAAGGTGGGCGCCTTTCTTCAACTGGGGCGCCCAAACTTAGCAGACTTAGAAAATTTTCATGACTTTTCACTTTTCTTCCTCGATCCTCGTGCATGCTCATCATTTCACCTTTCGCTGGAAATTTGAATGCTGGAATTGACGCCTGGCAGTCGGATGACCTCCATTGATGACCTCGAACTCCAGATATGCTTCTGAAAAAGCTGAATAGACCCGGTAAGGCTGATTATTTTAAGATTACATTGCTGACTGATACGGACATGTTTTGAGCCAATCAAAATCGATTCGGACCACTGTCGGACCAACTTTCTATTTTAGAAATTTTCTATTTTTAGAAAATTTTGCGGTATCCGTTGAAAAGAAAAACCCAGAAAACTTTACTATTTCGAGAAAATTTCTAAAAATAGCAGTTTTCCTAAAATTTAGGGATGAAAAACTGAGATCTGGGTTTTGTAGGTTAAGCTGCTCTTAGCAGACCCAGATCGTCAGAATTTGAAAAATTTGTGTTTTAACCCTCCATGTAAGACACGTACACCCAAATTTTGACCTTTTTCATTGATTTGACAAGACTTTTACTCATTTCTTCAAAATGTCTAAGTGTAACAAAAATTTTAATTTTGGGGTACAACAGAGCAGAACTCGCATTAGGCCATTTTGTCCACTCTGCATTGACCATCATCAGTTGTAGAGGCTCATGCACCTCAAGCATCCTCTCCAATAGGATGAAGTATGTGGCATATCTACATTCATTAAAAAATAAAAATTTAAAACAAAATCAGATTATGAATACAAATTGAAAGTGAAAAAAAATGAAGTAAATGGCAAACCTTGTCTCAACAGGTTTGAGAAACTCCTTTGAAAATGTTTTGAAGAGAGCAAGTGAGGTGTGGTGATTGCAAATGAACATTTGAATATCTCTAGCTTCTGCCACCATTTTCTTCACCCAATCCAACTTCCCTATGTCTTTCAATGCATTGTTCAATGCATGAACACAACATGGGGTCCAAAATATGTGCCTGTAAGTACCCTCCACCATCAACCTAGCCGATTTGCACACACGTGTTGAATCGGTGATCACCTGCACCACATTTGCAGCCCCAACCTCCTCTATGGCATCTCTCAAAATGGAAAATTGGAAGTCTTCATCCTTACGTCTCCTCGAACAATCTACAACTCTAAGAAAATAAGAACTAGCAGGGCATTTGACTATGACATTGATGAGTGGCCGATGTCTACAATCAGTCCACCCATCCATCACTATAGAGCACCCCGTCCTCATCCACATTTGCCTCATCTCCTCCATTAACACATTAACTTTGGAGTACTCTTTGTCTAGGAGGGTGGTGTGTAGCTTATGATTTCCAGGGGGTATGAATGAAGGACCAACAGTGGCTATGTCTTTCACCATTTTTTTGAAATAAGAGGAACGGGCCACATGAAATGGAATGGCATGGGAAAAAAAGAATTTGGAAATGGAGGATTCAATGGTTTCTCGTGCTTGGTTTTGAAACATGGACTCAATTTAGGCTGCCTTATCACTACCAATCACCTTACTCTTTCCTCTTAAGACAACACCACTACCAACCGTGGAATGACTAGGAGTACACATAGATGATTGTGAACTTGGGAAAGAAGGAGACCCACCTTGAACCCCACCATCACACTCCATTTGAATTTTTTGGCACTCTAAAAATAGCTCATCTGTCAATGCAAGACACATGCTAACTCCATGGTCCACCTCACTCAAAAAATGAGACCTAACTCTTATGTAACTGCCCCTAAACTCCTTTTCACAAACATGGCAAAACCAAACCCCACTCCCCCCTAAATTTTTTTGTTTTTCACTATGGCTGTCACATATTGAAGGAATAGTTTTTTTTTGTCTAATGGGTGTCTTGCATAGTCTTTCATGGATTTGGTATTGGTTGATGAAGGAGGGCATTGGGTAGGGTTTATTTGCTCTCTAGTTCTACTACCACCCTCACCACTTTCCCTTCTAGCTTGCATTTCAACTTCACTATCACTCCTGCCCTCACTGCTGGCCATGTTTTTTATTTTTAGAATGCAAGTTTCAACTGAAAATGCAAAAAAATAAAAAAAATCAGACAATGTATGCTTCACATTTTGCAAAAAATGCAAAAAAAAAATAGGGAAAGGAAATGCATACGTCTTTGGTGGATTTGCACTCCCAACAACACTATTTCAACCTCCTCTCCTCCTTCAAATTGCTGCTCCTTCTCCTTCAATGGCTGCAACTTCTTTTGCTCTCAAACCCTTGGCTGCTCAAACAAACAAAATGCATAAAATGAGGTTAGAAAGGCCCTTTTTCCTTCATAAAGGAGTCAAAATCACTTGGGCCCACACATGCCACGTAGGCAGGGGTGTTATTTTTTTATTTTATGTTTTTTTTTTTTCATGTTTTAAACTTGCAAAACGTGGGGGACTGTAATGAGCCAAACTAGATCTGACTCAAAACCCCATTTCTGTAACATTTCCCACGAATGTTTGCCCAAATTTCTCCAAGAGTTTTTCCCACAGAAGATTTAATAGATAAATTGCATGCAAACAGATTTCTATTTATCCAATAACTTGCAGCAAATTTCAATGTAAATCATATAATACCAATTTAGAAATAAGATCTAAAATTGAATATGATTATTGCCTTCAAAATCATCAGTAGAATAACAACAGAAATTTCCAATCATAGCCACAGAACTTACAGTCAGATTGGATAACCAAAAGTTTGAATCCGAAGCACAAAGTGAGACATCTAAATGAAATCTCCAACAGACAATTGCCTATCCACTCCATTCAAGCCTCTAGGGTTTCCTGGCCCTCAAACTTGCTGAAAGCCAAAGCTTCCCTGAATTCTCCAAGAGAAAGTAATAACCAAGCATATGCCAAGCATGTCCATAAATGAGCCCTGTGTATCCTTTTATATCTTTATTGGGGGAGCTCACACACTTTTCCAGCCAATGTGGGATAAAGATATATTTCCCACTTTACTTTATTTTAGTGACTTTAAGATATAATGTTTCATTTGAGTCACTTTATAAGATTAAAGTGACTTTATTATAACACTTAAATATTTAAATAATTCCTTAGTCACTTTAAAAATAAATAACTCCTTGAATAATTGTCCATTTCATGGGTTGTCTAAAGCAGGAGTTAACTCTGTCAATTCCCCATGTGACCTAGTGCCAGTCTAAAAATAGTGACCCTGCAAAGTAACTTACTATAAATAGTAAGTACTCCAAATTGAACTAAATAATCATCTGAAAAGCCTAGAACCTGAAACCGAAATTGAACTAACGGAAAATACTATCACCAACCTCATCCAACTGCCACCAGGACCCTCTTACCAGACATATTAGCCTACGAGGACCAAGAATAGGCTAAATCCACCAAAATCAACAATGGCTAAAATGGGGACATTACAGTCCGCCCTCCCTGAAATTGCTTGTCCTCAAGCAATCTCCACTGCAAAGAAACTCCACTCCTCAGAAGGCCCCCAAGAAGAACTGTGAAATGTCCCACACAACTCTAACTGACTCCTGGAGCATCACCAAAAACACTACTGCACAAGCTATCCCCGGATCCCAAACCCAGAATGAAGGTCTGTTGTGTCTGACATCCTCAGACTTCCACTACGCAAATGTAATCTCAACTTCACCATGCTGCAAATAGTGAAGTAACACAATGGAATCCATCCCATACATAGTGCCAAACCTGTCACCTCCTGGATCCCAAAAATACCAAACCTCACATCCATCTGTCATGCGGAGATAAGAACATCTTGAAGCATCTGTTACACCATATCTCTCTCTATCCTCTGCCAAACCCCCATGGATGTGCTGACAAATCAAGCCATCATGCCTACTAACGCCATAATCACCCGGTAACCATGTATCCGTATGAAATCTCTGTGACATAGAAGAAGCAACTCTTGTCGAGTATATATCAGCATGATGGATTACTGACTGTTGTCCCTGCAAATAATCTCCTACAAACAACAGAGTCGGGTACTTGCAGCCTCTAGTCCCATCTTTTGAAGATGGCAACTCCCCATCCCACAGTGGATGATATAAGTCCTGAGCCAATCCACACCGACGCATCAACAAATCCTCTGTATGTGGGCTAGAAGAGAAGTGATCAGCACTCCTCACCATGCACACCTCAGTAAACTCCTCTGCGGCCTCTGTCTGAAATCCCGATGCACTGGAAGGATCCCAAACGCCACAATCAATGCTCATCTCAGGACTGGGGTAAAGAGAGTGATCAACATCTAACTCGAAGAGCGGATTATCATATGACCAAGTAGCATTTGTCTCAAACAATGGACTGTAGATCATCTCACACTCCATCTCCTGATCCACCTCATGCTCTCCACCCAAATCCGCACTATAGTATGAGGTTGAGTCAACATCACTCACCTCATGATCAGCAACATCATGTGTGCTATCATCAACGCACACATCAACATCTAAGGCACTACTGCTATGTACCTCACAAGATGTCTCAAAAGATGTTGTAGAATCCACCCGTCTCAAAGCTTGAACAATTTTATCATCCTTCCCCGCCAAATGATCTTGTAAATCTTCCCACACCAAAAGCTTTTGTTCTGATTTTTCTTCATGTGTAGGTTTGGTGTCATCATTGGAATCAACTATCACACTCGTAGATGCATTGTGATTACCCATAACAATCCCATGCTCAACATCAAAGGAAGTTATGTTCATCTCTCCCATAGAATCCTCTTGTGAATCTTCTTGCAAAGATGGTGAAGCCTCACGTGAGTCTCTCCCCAATGACGATTGATTTTTGCATTCTTCATGATTACTTGTAGGCTGCAAATCAAATTCAAATGTTTCTTCTTTCCTCTCCTGTTCTTGTACCCGGAGCTCATCTTCTTTCTCAATGGTTGCTTTGCAATCTACAAGCATGAATGGTGGTACAGCATTGAGATCAGCCAATGGAGCACGTGTTGAGTTCATATCTGCATATGATTTATCAAGCATAATCTCCAAGTTGCCCACCCAAAGACTCTTGCATTCCTTTGTAGATATCTCATAATCTTTGTAGGATTTATCTGAATGCATGGCTGAGGCTGCTGCTGTGTTATCTTCTTTAAGCAATTCCTCATCACACGAAGATTCATGCACTTCTTTGGAGATCTCTGGGTGAACTAACGGGCTCACTTCTTGGGTTAGGCCATCCTCTTCAATTTTTGTAGCCTCATTTGTTTGTATGTTTTCAACACTACTTGGCTGCAATAGTTCCTTTTCCTTTCTAACTTCACATATGTGATCAAGTGACCAATGTTCCAAGCAAGTGAAACAAATCTCCTCTCGCCTCATTTGGTTCTTGCTCTTTTTGAGTGATCCTGGGGTCTATATACCCAAAGAATTTAGCTCTACAACTGTCATTTGTTCTTTGAACTTCCCAATTTTCTGCTCAACCAAACCTTTTGAGAAAGCATAAGCTGTGGGGGAAACACACTGCTCCTTCCTCCAAATGGCTAACAAGTCTGATTGCAACTATTTTTAGATATCATCATCCTCATCTAGGATTAAGGACATAATAGTTTGCATACAAGCCCTCACATTGTCTGGATGATGCTTCCTAATTTCAGTTAAGAAGCATTGAAACATTTGCAGAATCAATTTATCACACTTGAGATCCAACATTAAGATAAATGGTCTGAATTTTGCCATGATTTCTATAATCTTAGCCCTTTTACCAAAAGTAGGGACTTTGACATCATGTAACCCATACAGGCTCAACACAATCAGCTATAGAACCTTCTTTAATATGCCAACATTATAGGGTGCTACAGGAGCTATTATCCTTATGATCTCACTATGACAAGAAGCAATTGCAAGTTTCACCTTTTCACAAGGATGTTCCATGAACTTGTGCTGGAACAAAACGAGCATTGAGGGTTGCATAGCCCAATTCAGAAGCATCCAATCAGCCTGATCTACTTTGGACAAATATGTGTCTATTTCCTCCAGCTTAGAGAGAACATCATTGGTAGATTTCATGAACTTCAATTGTAATCCAATTACATAAAGCCAATTCCCTACTTCCTTTTCTTTTTGCAAGTCCCTTAGCTGTTTACCATTGAATGTATCATTGAATTCCTTTGAGAAAAGGTCACTTTTCAGATTTGCCATTGTCTTCATTTTATCTACTGCAAAGTCCCTTGCAAAACTGCTCTAAATTTTTAGTTTGCTCACTCAGAAATTTCGTCAAACAGTTTGCTGACGAGCTCTTTATTGCTGGTAAATGTTTCAGATCTGTTTGTTTCACTTTGAAAAGTTGTTTCATGCCAGTAAAGACTTACAAGATGTGGCAAATGATTGAAAATGCAATATAAAGCAACTTTCTGACTTTTCAAGAATGATAGATGACTATAAATGATACCTACAGCTTATTGACAAGAGGTCAAACACTTAGCAAGCAATGCAATTATCTATGCATATGTTTGCTTACATCAAGTAGAAATCTTAGTAAACCAATGTGTTGCAATGACTCCTCCTATTGCAGTCCTGAAAACTGATTACAATAATTGGCAATGGTTTACAAGTTCCAATTCAATGCAACCTTCAGCTACACTAATCATGAAATACCAGACTGCTATATTTCAAAGACTCTACCAATGCAATTCTTAAAGGATAATATGTAGATCTACCAAAGCGTCCACTTCTATAGACCAAAAACCCCTGCCCACAACGACTTCATGACAGCAATTATATTTATCTAAAATGCAATATGAAAGTAAGTGCACACAATTGGAGAAGAACCTGATGGACGCTTATTTCAGATGCCACGATTTCCTTCCCAAGACACCACAGCCAGCAAGAATTTGTCTCTTTTCAAGATGCGGCCAAAAGTTCAGAATCCTCCAAAATGTCTTTTTCCTGTTACCAATAGTCGCGCCTGGAAATGACCAGCGATGAAAGATGGATCTCTAGCTGCCACATAAATGTATCTGACTCTTCAAGCTATGTCTTGTTCTTCCAGACAATACAAAGTGCCTCCAACGTGTCAGCCAAAGCCCGCAGGAAGATTATTAGAGTGGCGTCAAACTTTGAAGAGGCCCAATAATTACCTTTGGAGAGATATAATGAAGGACGTCTCCTTTTAAAGTCATCCAGCAACAATTTTAGATGCCACATCTTCAGAAGATTGTCTTATTCAAGCAGGCTCTGACTATGGGCAAGATATCAATCATTTAATTTTAACCTTCCAAGCTAGCACCTCCCGATAGGTGAAACTGTTCGATTCCTTCCAAATAGTAATTTTTGTCTTATATGCAAGTGCGCCAGTTCTTAACTATGTGATCTCAGGCTTAAATCTGAAGCGTCTCTCCCTTATTTTTGACTTCTAGCGCTGGCTTATCTCTTCTAACTCTGACAATTTCAAAATAAAATATTGGTTGCTTAACAAAATGCGACTATAGCAAGCAGGTCCCGATATTAATTTCCTATAAGAAGTGCCTACTCCACTTTGTCTGTAGTGACTGCTTGCCACATCAAATTCAATTTGTCTTCATCGATTTGTCCCATGTATTGTTGGCGCTAACTCTACAAACTTGTTTCATCATTGTCTGTGTCAGAATTGACTAGAATGATAATCATGGAACCAATACAACAGTCAGAAGTTGGAAACCCCACCAATATTAAATTATGTAGATGCTATTACGGAAGGATCCCACTTCACAATTTCAAACGGCAGCACAGCCAGAGAACCAGAATAACAATAAATTATTATTGAATTCTGAAATCCTTTATAAAACAATACTCTAATTTTTGAAACCCTAATAGTCTGAAAATTTTCTTCCTGCTCATGAAATTTTAATTTCCCACACAAGATGGCAGGAAACCGCTCTAATACCACTGAAACATCCCCTGTGGATGTTTGCCCAATTTTTTTTTACCCCAAATTTACACAGAAGATTTAACAAATAATTTGCATGCAAAACAAATTTCAATCAATCCAATAACTTGCAACAATTTTCAATGTAAATCATATAACTATTAGTTTAGAAATAAGATCTGAAATTGCATATGATTATTGCCTTCAAAATCAACAATAGAATAATAACAGAAGTATCCAATCGTAGCCATAGAACTTACAGTCGGATTGGATAATCAGAAGTTTGAATCTGAAGCACAAAGTGAGATATCTGAATAATACCTCCAACAGACAATGGGTTTTCGTCCACTACCTCCAAGCTCGAGGGTTTCCGTCCTCAAACCTGCTGAAAGCCAAAGCTTCCCAGAATTCTCCCAGAGAATATAATAACCAAGCATAAACCGAGCATCCCTATAAATGAGCCTTGTAGATCCTTTTATATGTTTCCTGGGAGAGCTCACACACTTTTCCAGCCAATGTGGGATAAAGATATATTTCCCACTTTACTTTTATTTTAGTGACTTTAAGATATACTGTTTTATTTGAGTCGCTTTATAAAATTAAAGTGACTTTATTATTATAAAGTTACATTATAACTTTATAATAACATTTAAATATTTAAATAATTCCTTAGTCACTTTAAACTAAATAACTCTTGGAATAATTGTTCGTTTAATGAGTCGTCTAAAGCAAGAGTTAACTCTGTCAGTTCCCCATGTGACCAAGTGTCAGTCTAAAAATAGTGATCCTGCAAAGTAACTTGCTATAAATAGTAAGTACTCCAAAATGAGCTAAATAATCATCCGAAAAGCCTAGAACCGGAAACCGAAATTGAATTGACGGAAAATATTATCACCAACATTGTCCAACTACCACCAAGACCCTCTTACCAGACATATTAGCCTACGAGGGCCAGGAATAGGCTAAATCCATCGAAATCAACAATGGCTAAAATGGGGACATTACAGCAGTTTACAATAAGGAAGGATCAAACTAGATTGTGACGCCTTCATTCATACTATCTGAGCATTCAATAAGCTGGTCGTACATTCTTCTTTGTTGGTCGTACTTCATCCTTGGGAGGCATGTTGCTTCTAGCTGGGCGTGTGATCTGGAAGGCTGAAACGCCTTCTCTTTGGACCTTCTGTTGTTTGCAACCTGGATGCCTAGAATTTCAGGCCTTTTGATCCAATTTCTATCAGGGAGAAACCATTATCTGGAGGTGGGCGTTGCATTTCACCAATTTCAGCATATTTTGCCTAGCATGTACCAGATCTTTCTTATTTAATTAATCTGAGGATTTTCGGGTACGTTTGTTGTATGCAATTTACTTGTAGCAATTTCCAGATACTTAATAACATTGCAGTTACTTTATTATTACTTGTTATTCAGTTTTAGTACTGTTTATTACCTAGCGCACTTCTTTTTTTGTATAAAATTCTTCAAAACAAGCAAAAACACAAAAAAACAATACAGTTTAGTATCTAGGCAGAGCTTGAACCAGCAGGGTTCTTCACAGTAAACTTTATGATTCATTGCTATGCTTGCTTCCCACATCCACACTCTCACCTCTTTTCTCTTCTCTTAAAATAAACTGCAAAAAAAGAAGAAATGGAATTCAGGGGAAGAAAATGGAATGCTTGGAATGGTTGTGGCATGAGACTGAGGATTAAATTTGATAGGAAAAAAGCTGCTGGTCTGCGTGCATGGAAAGAACTATCTTCTTCATTGTTTGCAATTGTGAAGGAAATATTTTCCTCATTTAAATCTACATTTGAACATTTTTTTCTTCCTTGAGTCATGCTCGCATTAAATGGAGTCACATGACATCATTTTGTAGGAATGATTTGGAGTTTATTTTGTAGTTTAAATCTTTTGTTTTAAATTTTTGAACATGGGTATTTAGAGGCCAAGTTATGGCAAATTTTCCTAAAACCTTAAATTTTTTAAATTTGGGAAAAATAATTGCATAGATGTGTTGTTGTGCATTTTAGAATCAAAAGAGTACTCTTGGAATTTGGAAATTTCTTTTATTTCAAAAGCTGGAAAATTTTGGGGGTTTTTGTGATGTCGCCATCTTAGTCAGCGCAGCTGGTTATATGGTTAGCCTATTATTTCGATCCTCGTAGGCTGACAAATGTGTGCAGAGGATCATCTGAGGCAGTTACTCAGTGTTTTGTAGCTTCAGTGTTGCAGTTGTTTCAGGTTGGGCCTTCGCAGAATCTTTCTGAGTAGGTTTTCTGAGAGTTTCTATTTTTAGAAAGTCAGCAGGCGGAAGCTGCTATTTTGGGCGGGGGCACCTGGTTCAGCTATTCGGCTCAGAGTCGACCCAGTTCTTCAGTTTGATGGTCAGATGGAGAAATAAGGAGTATTTGATGATTATTGAATATTTAATATTTTGACTTTATATTAAAGTCACTTTATTAATATATTTAAATATTAATAATTAAATCATTTATTATAACGTATTTTTAATACTTTATAATAAAGTGATATATTTGACATAATGAATAATTATTATTCATTTATGAGACGTCATTTAATTAATTATTATTTCTCCTAAGTCTAAGAGGCGAATTTAATCATTTTATTAAATGATTATTAAAAAAGAGCTATTGGGTCGAATTTCTCAAAGGAGATATATAATCACAAGAAAGACAAATCGAACCATTATGATATGATATTCTAATTTGTCTTCTTTGCTCTGAGCATTGGGGTTTGCAAAACCTAGGGTTTCAGCAGACGATTCGTTTCTGGAGAACGATACCTCTTCAGGAATTGGCAGACTGAGACTGTGCAATACCAGTTGAAGCTTGCATCTTGGTGACTTCATTCAGGAGTTGCAGTTGAGCACATTGAGTTGATTTCAGGCAAGGTTTTTCAGAGAACTTCATCAGTTAGCAGGGGCGACCTATCAGAGGTTGATTCTACAGAGATCTGGCAACTTTCATTTGGGCCGTACCATATTCTTTTGCTGCTGCAGCAGGGCCGTACTTGTACCAGCAAGGCCATACTTTCACACTACAGAAAAATACGCCTTCTTCCTCAGCTTATATCATTTGGATCTTGTGCGCCTGGGGTCATTGGGGCTTCAGCATTGATTTTTAAAGCCTGAAGATTGCTCTTTCCATTCAGCCGTACTATTTCATTTGTCTTCTGGCGCCTGCAAGAAGAAAATCAGGTTCCTTCATAATAAATTTGTATTCCATTCATATATTGTTATTTGCCCTTGTAAACGCTCTGGAAGTGAAATAAAATGATGCGCCTACCTTCTCTGAACATTCTTAGAGCTTATTTAGAGATTATTTATTTATTATCAATTTATTATCAATTTTAGAGAGAAATCGCAGTTTTTCATGTTAATGCAAAAAACCACAAAAAAATTCAAAATACATAAAACTTTCAAAAATCGCCATATTCAGTCAAGGGTTTGGGTTGAGAACCACCAGGGTTCTTACAGTTTTGAAGGGTTCATGTGACTCCATTAATGGAGGCTTGAGGAATTTACTAGTTTTTCCTTCTTTGAAGAAAATTAGAAAAATTGCACTTTAGACCCCATATGAATTAGTTATCTCCATAAAAATTTTGAAATTTTCTATCTTTTAGCAAGTGCCATGAGAATTTTGCATTGTTTTCTATGCCACACCTAAATGGCTATTCAATGTGTGACGAATTTAGGATTGAGGCTTAGTGACTGGAAGGAGTGGCTCCTAACATTGTTGTTCCAAGTTTGGAAGTGATGCAGAAGGTTGCGACGGGCAAGGGTTATTGTAAACAAGTGATAACTAATTAAATTCATGGATAATTAAAATAAACCAAGAGATAAATTTCGGCAAAAGGCTGGAGTGCTCATAAAGACCCAACACAAATGTCATGTGGCGACATAGCTGAAGCACTTGCATAGGCTCAGTGTGTGTGTGTAGGACATCACACCACTATCAGGATGTTGGGTGTTGAGAGTATTTCCACCCAAAGCAAGGGTCATGTACTCTACCCCACAAATTTGTGGAGCTACTGTGATGACACTACTTGCCTCCCGCCAATATTCTCATCCTTGATGTCATTGAATTCTACATCTAGCGTGAGACCCTTCTCCAACCATGTATGTGATTGTGTGAGGCCTTGATTGTTTCATGCTCATATCTGTGTTGCATGTTTATGTTGGCATGCATATGTTATGTGCTATGGATCAGCTCTTGAAATATTCCGAGCCAAATTTTTTCGTTTTTTCAAATTACAAATTACAAACCAATGCACCCGTTAAGGTTAGCAGCTAAACCAAAACGATGCTGAAACAACTCTAACCAGAATGTACACCAGGATCCCGATGTGGGCAAGGTGTGAGCATTGGTCAGAGGATCTTAATCAAAATGCCTATGCAAGAACTCTAACCAAGAATGCGCTGGCGAACGATGAGCATGTGGTCAAAGGATCCCTAAAATCTAATATACTGAAAGCACACTCAACACCAAGTATGTGCTACTCAATCCATTACAGAAATGAGGCGACCATATGGCGGAGATAACAGGAATTACAATGCTTGAAAGAGAAATATGCTAAATTGCTGAAAGTAACTCGACACCCAGAATGTGCTTTCTAACCCAGAATGGGAAAGGAGCTACCATAGGGCGGAGATGTAAGATATTACAAAACAACCTTAGAATGTAAAGTGAACATTACAAATCAGAATTGAACGAGATTGAGAATTACTGACAGTACTACTGCCAGTTTACAAAATGAAGCTCATTCGCCTGCCAAGAGGATAGGGATTTGAAAGATTAGCATTACATCATATAAGAACTCTCCTTGGCTTGATTGAAGACGCCAAATCAATAACTCTCTCAAAGACCAAAATAATAATTCTGTTTTTCACAAATCTGCACCTTTAAATTAAAAACCAGCAACCTATGAATTTACTCATATGCTCATATCTCTCTCATAACTCACCCAAATGATCTCAAATCTGATGCAATAGACCCTCAAAATGATGGCGCCTAACTTGGTAATAAGAAATGGCATCTAAAAGTGGTTATTAATTAGTGACACGAATCCCAAGGCACTCTAGAAAGTACGGCCTTCAAGGAATGACGAATTTGCATTATAAAATCATAAACTTTGTATTAAAATCTGCAAATATTCATGAAGGGGCACCTCTAACAGGGAAACACAATGAGACAATACCCAGAATGACTCTTTTTGTATTTTTGGACTTATGATTAAAAACAACAATCTGCTACAATGAATGTGCAACTCCAGAAAACCACTAATATGCATAAAAATGATTTACCAATCCTCACAAAGACTAAAATGCAGAAATCTCACAATAAAACATTCAAACTACACTATCTCACCACTAGTCGCTATCTTTCAAGCGAGAAGCAATGCCCAAGCTAGGAGGCCTTCATTCCTCGAAGCAATCCCAAAGCCAATCCGGCAGCATAACATTCCTGTAGATAAAAGATGCTGAAATGAGAACCAAAGGCTTCCTTTTATAATTTGCCGTTGACCTTCTCGAAACCCTAATCTTCTTTTCAGAGTCAAACCCTAATTCTTCAAAAGATGGCGTCCCTTTCTTCAAAGTTGTAATTTTGACTTTTAATTATAATTTTATTCCTTCCTTGAAGTTGGCATCCAACTTATGCTTGGAATAAATCTTTAAATAAAGATATAATTAATTCTTTAAATGAGGCGCCCACCATAAAGAACATCTTTTAAAACAACTTAAAGTGAAGTTGCTAGGCCAAGGGGGTCAATGTTAAAATATAACATTAAACATGACTTAATTAAAAATAATCCAACTTATCTCTCCAGTTATGACCCAAAGCCCAAAATTGAGTAAGCCAGCTGAGTCGACTGAAGAGGAAGGTCAGCTGTGCCGAGACCAATATGACCACTGCCAGAAATAGAATTTACTAAAAATAGTAAATTCCAGAAATTGCTCAGAATGCCAAGAGAAACATATCACTGCGAAGCTCTCTGAAAACCCAGAAAGAATCCGCCATTGAATCAACCAACCTCAAGCAAGAACATCCTTCCAAACAAGAAACCCTAATTTTACCTTCCGAGTAGCCTACGGGTCTCCGGAATAGACCAACGGTCACTGAAAGGTGCAATGCTAAAAATGGGGACATTACAGCTCTTATGCCTATTTGGTGATGATATTTTCCTTGGGCATGTTGTGTAATTTGATGCCTTATCTTAATTGCTGCCATGTATATCATATGATGCTGCTCACTTTGATTGGCGAGTGTGCCATGTAATGCCTTATGTTTGATTGGTGTGAGTGTTGCCATGTATGCTTGTATGTGTGTGAGCCTTAATCTTGACAACAATGCATCCATGATCATCTTCTCCATAGCTCAAGGGTTGCCTAGAGTGGCATAGACATTTATTGCACTCGACGATGGTAATATGGTAGAGTGGTAGGTAGCCTTCCACCATTGGTCCATTTTGAAGACCTCACGAGAGCTGGAGGAGTTTTGGGTTTAGCATTTTATGTTATGCTATGTGATTATTGGAGCACCCTAGAGGTGACTCAGTATTGATGAAATAATATGCTTTGTATCATTTAGGTAAATGGAATGCAATCCCTCAATGTCTAGGAAGTAGCCTCTACCTTGTTATCATGTTATGTTCTTAATTAATTACTAAATGCAATCTTCTTAAGTTGAGGCCATGTGGCCTTTGTAATTATTGTATAGTTGTACTTAAATGTAATTGTGATAAGGGTTATGACTCATCCATGTTTAGGATGAAACCCTTTAAAGGAATAAATTTATTTATACCATTTGGCATTTTTCCAAACCTTGTCTTATGAGGCTGTTGGATGGTTGTAAAGCTGAAATAATTATAATTGTACAAATTTGGATTAAATGACTATCTATTAAAATTGTGATTGTGGATGTGTATGGATGAATCTATAATGTATTATCATAATGGTTGAAAACTTGAAAGTTCTATGATTGCTTTTGGCCCATTTTGACAATGGTGTTGAATGAGCATGGATTTCCATATCAGTTTTCTCATGTTTCAGTGTGTAATTCCCTTCCCTTGTGTTAAGGAGCTAGTGTCGGTTTCAATCTCATTCCTTGGAAACTGTGTCCTTATAGAGGTTCTCATGTGGCCAAGTTGGTGTCCACGATCCCTTGCCTCAAGCCATTCTGAAACAACTTGTAAATCAAGGAATTTATGCCTCATCAAGTTTGAAAGTTAAGCTTGTTGGTTTTTTGCGCCTTAGTGCATTTATGGGCTTTCCTATGTATCAAGGTATCAAACTTAGGAGAAATCTTGTGTTACACAGGGACACGTCCCCTGTCCCAAAATGCACTATCCCTGTCCCCAGCTGTCCCCAAGACGGGGGGATGCAAAGGGGACGTCCCCTTGCCGTCCGCAAAACAGGCCAGAGAGTAGGAAACGGTAGGAAACATCCCTACCCGTTTGGGGACGTCTCCCCGTCCCCAGTATGATTGGGGGACGTAGGAAACGTCCCTCATCATACTGGAGGCGGCTAGCCGTCCTCCACGGACAAGAAACTTTCAGCATTAAAAAAAACATTAAATTTTTTTTTTAAATTTATTTTTGTTGTTTAGGCACGTGGGGGGCCCACAATGACTCCCAACCCTAATATAAACCCTAAAATGCCAAAAGAAGTTAAAACAAATTGAAAAATGAAAGATAATATTGCACCTTAATAATCTAGGCGATTTCATGGAAAGTTCTATAGCCATTCACATTGTTGTTCACAATTGTTTCAAAAGTCGTGGGGCTCTCATATATTCCTTGCATTGGTTTTTTCCATTGACCTGGGTGTAGTTACTAAAATATGCACTATGAGAGAGATGACATAGACGATCATGAGGATGCTATTCAGATTTCAAATTCATAGTTCAACTATACATGCTTACAAATTTACTTGTGAATTCTTTCTAATTTCTATAGCGTAGACTGTCTGCTTATCTTTAGTGCATATTTACATATTGATGTTATCAATTATTGACATATCTCTCTCTCTATAATATATTGGAAAAATTCATATATATATATATATATATATATATCACCATCCCCTAAAAATGGCCCCCTCGGAAACGCCCCGGAAACGCATCCCCTGTCATCCTCCCATCCCCATCCCCAAAACGCCATGGAACATAGGAGAAATCCAATACCAAAGTGCATTTTTGCTTTAGCACATTTTAAGGTTTTTGCCTAAGTGTCAAGGTATTGGACTTGGGGGAAGTCTGATACTAGCATGTTGGGTATCAAACTTAAGGGAAGTCTAATACCAGTGAGTCGATATCCAATATAGGAGGAATCCAATACCTAGTATCGAACTTAAGGGAAGTCCAATACCAACGAGTAAGTATTGGACTTGGGAGGAATCCGATACCAAGTATTGAACTTAAGGGAAGTTCGATACCAATATGTTGGGTATCAAACTTAAGGGAAGTCTAATACTAATGAGTCAATATCAGACTTAAGAGGAGTCCAGTTCTAGGTATCAAACTTAAGGGAAGTCTAATATCAGTGAGTCAAGGTATCATACTTAGGCAAAGTCTGATACCATAGTGTTGGGATCGGACTTTATGAAGTTCGATACCCTGTCAAGGGTCAAGCATTAAGAGTGACCCTCGATAAGAGGATAAGGTCTTTGGTAGTTGGCTTTTCCAATTATTGCACCCCAATGGGATTTGGAGGGTGGTTTGGTAGAGATAATTGGATGATGTGCCAATGGTTTTGGGGATCCTATCTCTCCTCCATGCCTCGTTTTTCATGCCAACATGGTGTTTTGTCCCATGGTGTTCTCAAGTATTTCACTTGTTTCACCATGCCATGTGCATTGGTGTGTGTGCCAAGTGTGTCACCACACATTATGGCACCTTAAGCACATAGTTGGGTGACTGTAATGTCCCCAAATTTGTGGTAAAGTGAATTAATTTAATTGATTAAGCTGTCCAAAAATTAATATTATTTCAAAAGGATGACTTTATTTGATTATTTTAATTAAAATAAAGTGGAAATAATAAAATATTAAAAAGGTCACTTTATTAAATAAAGTATTCTTTTAGAAGCTAGAGTTAGTTACAAGTTGGTTTCTTTTGGATGATTCACTTGAACCTTTAAAAGGAGTTGAGTGCAAGGCATTTGGGCATCCATTGTTGAGTTAATATTTCTGATGCATTATTGCAAAAGCTTGAATCTCAGATTCAGCTAAATCTTTGAGGAAGAAAACCTTCAACAGATTGGTAAAGGGTTGGACGAAAACCTAACTCTTTCGAAGAGTGGATTCACAACGGAGTTCACATTGGGCTTATTGGTTACAGATTTGAAGCTTCAACGAATACTTGCTAGTAGAGCGAGTTTGGGAAATTTTGTGTCTTCTTTGAAGACAAAATTTCCAAGTTTACTGAAATATGCTAACCAATTTTTTCAATAGATTTTTCACACAATCAACACTTCGCCAATTGAATTAGCGTTAGCATCAAAACTGAAATCCAAGCTTGAAAGAACTCAACGCCAAGAATGCACACTCAATCCCAAGGAAGGATAGGTTGTCATATGGCGGAGAAACTAAAAACAATACTTGAAATGAGACAAACTCAACGTCAAGGAAGTGCACTCAAGATCCCACTGAGGGCGAGGTGCTCACATATGATGGAGTTATTAATTGAACTGAAATAATTAGGCGGATAACCAGCCATGAAGATACATCTATCTAATTCACCCGCTGCGTCGGGCATCCACTTCAGAGTGGGGATTCACCACTTGGGAGTGGGTACAAAGAGATATCAAATGTTCATTTTTCCACACTAGCCGTAAACCATCCAAGGGTAATTAATATGGAATTAAACAAGTAATTGCAGAGACTTAAAACGGTTGGATTAGTACTACTAAAATCTCAACCTTACAATCACAAATCTGCAAATTACTAATTACAATGATAGAGAACATAGTTAAGAAGAGAAGAATGAATACTAGCAATGTTCTTTTGCTCTTCCAATGATAAAATAAAGACCAAAATTGAAATCATATGAATCTGATATAAAACAGTGTTTTCTGGAATTTCTGATCAGCAAACTAAAACACCATAAAATGCTCATAACTTCATCAAATTACCTCCGTTTCGAATGAAATCAAATGCAATGAACAATTGGAAGGTAGGCGACCAAGTTAGGATGAAGAAACAGCAACAAAGACCCTCTGTGAATTAAGCACGCATTCCAATGCACTTATGAAAAGGTACAGCCCTCCTTGAAGGGGTGATTTTCATTTAAAAATCAGATTCTCAAATATAAAATCTCAAACTTAGCATGATAAGTCGCCCAAGATCAACAAATCCAATGATGAAATACCCAGAATCCTATGAATCAAAATCACCTTCAGCTGTAGATGAATCAGCAATACCCAAAATTGATAAATCTCCAAAATTCTTCAACATTCGAACTCAATCTACTAGTCTGGATGAGAAGCAGTCCCAAAACCAACTAGGTGTTATCTTTCAAACACAAAACTGGATCAATGCTAAGAGGTAAGCATTCCTCGAAGCTAAATTCATGAAGTCATTTCGACAGCATAACAATATGATAAGCATAATGGATACCAAGGCTGGAGCAAAATCTTCACTGAATAGAAGCTCACAAAACTCTTCAATTTCCTGAGAAGGCACACCAAAAGACACAAGAATCTTTTCAAATTCCAAAAACAAATAATTCTCAAGATGGCATCCCTTTTGCACAATTATGAACTTCACTTTATTTTTTTAAAAAAACATCTCCTTAAAGTGGCGTCCACTTTTTCCCAAGGCATTAAGACAATATTTAAAAAATATAAACACCTCATGAAGGTGTCCCCCCTTCCAAGACCACCTTTTAAAACAACTTCAAGTTATACTCCTAGGCCAAGGGGTCAATTGCAAATTATAACATTAATGCCTTTATTCACCAAAATAAAACCTTTAGAAGCCAGACTTGAATTGCATTAAATGCTCCAACTGAAAATGAAGACCTTGAAGACTAATAACTGCATACTGCCAAAAATAGAATTTACTATAAATAGTAAACTCCCTTAAATGCCATAGAACCTCTGAACATGGAAACCCTAATTTACCTCAAACGAGCCTACAGTATTCCGAAATAGGCTGATGAATGTCAGAACAGATCACTGATGAGAAGGGGACATTACATTTACGCAACAAATCAGGTGCAATCAATAATTTGATATTTTGATAAATGGTGTTCTAAAGTCTTTCGCTTGTGTCACCATGCATATGCATTGATGTGTGTGCCATCACATGTTGTTATTGCGCCTTAAGCACATAGCTAGGTGACCCATGGCGTTCTAAAGTGTTTTGCTTGTGTCACCATGTCGTGTGCATTTTGTGTGTGTCAAGTGTGTCATCACACATTATGGCACTTTAAGCACATAGCTGGGTTGCGTGGCTTCCTGAATCCCAATTTTGTATCTCGAAAAAACTTGTTGGTCCAAGTTTTGTCCGTTAATGTCCTACTGTAAAAGCCGAGGTATTACAATTCACATACTTATGATATAGGATTGCTGCATCTTTAGTATAAGGTGGAGATCGTCATACAAGCTGGGAATAATATTCTAATGCTGCTTTGAGTAATGTTTGGTATGTTTGCATCATATTTGAGCTAGCATAATATTATTTGATAATTTGGTGTTTGTTCATAATATTTTGGGAAAGTCTGAATTTGCTATTGTAAAAGAATATGTTGGAAAATTCTAATAATATATGCCAGCATTGAAGAAGAATTAATATTTCACAAATATTGCAGTTTGGTTGTATAGGATTTACCAAATAGCATTTAAAATCTCTTACAAGGCACCACGGATCAAGAACAAGTAACTAAAATAGTGGTTGTATCACTAATGGCAATAGCTGAGAACCAATCTTTTCATTTTTACCTCTTGTAAAAATCCAACCCTCTACGAGATGCAGGGCTTTGATCAGGATCAGGATGCAACATGAGAATCGGGCCCATGTGGGAAACCCTATCGATATTGGGCAGAAAAACTAGCACGATATGGCTATGGCAGAAGTTTGGGTCCTTAATGGATATATCGAAATGCCATCACTATTCCCACAAGGTCCTATAGACCTTCTGGTCCCAGCAAAACACCATATGCAAGATATCGCCTTCCATCAAGCCACACGAGAAGTCAGCACCCTACTACCTTTCCTTCATTATGTCTTGGCCTCGACACTTGTCAGGAGTTGGACTCCAATCGATTTTGCAGGGAAGTGCAACCGAACTTCCAACTTCACAATACACAAAAAAAAAATCCAATCTATACGGAAAGTCCAGTCAATGATGTCAACATGACATCATCAAGGTACAAATACGAGAAAATCAATGACTTAATCTAGTTGAGCAACAAAGTCTCTGTGTTCATACAAAAACATGTAACAACTACAACTAAGGTGATGCATTAACCAACACACTACAAAAGACTAGGTTTTCCAAAAAGCACAAACAAGCTGGGCTCTACACACATTCAGAAAAACCACAGATAGTTGCAGAATATTAAATGGGTCTACTTAGTAATCCATGAACAGACCCATACACTTCCATTATTGTTCTGAGAAGATATCTTGCAAAAGCTTTACAAGAATTTTACTGTCATCTAGCAGGCTAAGTAATCAAAAACACATCAAGAAATGGACACCATGCACATGGAGATACTCAATCAAGGTTGAATTTTCCTTTAATCACTTGATCTACGATAGTTACAAGTGTTATTACAAATTTGGAATAAACCCAAATCATTACAATGCAAAAATATCTATACCCAGAACTAGAAACTATGAACCCTCAAGTTCTATTGTGTAAGTTCTCTCTGTTGGAAGGTTGGTGCCTTCATCCCCTTGGATAGGTTGGTGCCTATCCAACCCACCACGGATTCGTGACATGGCTTGACCGCCTCTCATGGATCTTGTATAAATATGGCATTTGTATCGATTGTTAACAAATCAATCTTTTGGCACGATGGCAAATCCATTGCAACAAATGGGTATCAAAGCGAGGTCATGGGTTCGAATCCCACAGTCGCACTGGGGGGATTGTTGGAAGGTTGGTGCCTTCGTCCCCTTGGATAGGTTGGTGCCTGTCCAGCTCGCCGTGGATTCATGACATGGTTTAACTGCCTCCCATGGATCTTGTATAAATCTAGCATTTGTATCGGGCATTAACAGGTTGATCTTTTGGTACAATGGCAAATCCATTGCAACACTCTCTACTACGCTCCAAATTCCAAAAATGTTATCATCTTCCTCAAAAACTAGTTGCCAAGGCAGATATACCCACAGCAAGAAGGTCTACAGAATGTCAGAAGCTCATGCCACATGGTAAACCCTAGCCATAACCCCCACTAGCACACAACAGCCAAGTGTCCATTGCATATCTGATCTAATTGACAAGAAATGTGAAAGAACATTTTTCTAACCTATACCATACATTTGCATTGATGATTCATGGGTTTGAGTGTAAGAAACAAGAGAAATCGCCCACGAAATCCACTAAAGTTCCGTCTTGGAGGTAAGTTTTTGCAGATAATAAATGAGATGTGGGCATCACTTCTCTTCTTTGAATTCTCACCAAATAGCATTTAAAATCTCTTACAAGGCACCACGGATCAAGAACAAGTAACTAAAATAGTGGTTGTATCACTAATGGCAATAGTTGAGAACCAATCTTTTCATTTTTACCTCTTGTAAAAAACCAACCCTCTACGAGATGCAAGACTTTGATTGGGATCAAGATGCAACATGAGAATCCAGCCCATATAGGAGACCCTATCGATATTGGGCAGAAAAACTAACCTGATACGGCTATGGCAGAAGTTTGGGCCTTTAATGGATATATCCAAATGCCATCGCTATTCCCACAAGGTCCTATAGACCTTCTGGTCCCAGCAAAACACCATATGCAAGATATTGGCTTCCATTAGGCCACACGAGAAGTCAGCACCCTACTACCTTTTCTTCATTATGTCTTGGCCTTGACCCTTGTTGGGAGTTGGACTCCAATTGATTTGGTAGGGAAGTGCAACCGAACTTCCAACTTCACAATACAAAAGGAAAAAAAAAAAAAAAATCCAATCTGGATGGAAAGTCTCGTCAATGATGTCAACAAGGTGGGATGATGTCAACATGACGTCATCAAGGTACAAATACGAGAAAATGAGATGGAACAAGCTTGCGGACAAAAGTATATGAACCGGATGAAGAACTTTGGAGGTAGAAGTTTAGATGAATGGGAAAAGTCCGCAAAAGGAAGATAATGTCACCAGGTGCAAATGCGGAGAAATGGAGTGGAAGTGGATATGCAGGAGGATTCAACTGAATTGGATGAAATAATTTGAATGATGAAGTTCAGATGGAAAAGGGATCTCTACAAAGAACAAAGGGTTAATGTAAAGAAGCAACCAAACTGCACCATGGGACAATTAGCCAATAAACAGATACACAAGAAGTTGGCCTCCATCGGCCCGCAAAAGCATGACCTAGCCAATTTTGGAATCAACTGCAAATGTGGAAAAACTATCGACAAGTGGAAATCCAGAAAGTTTATTGGAAACAAGAAATAAGATGGTTTACATGGGAATGCCCACAAAATCAGATGAGCACATTTTTCCCACAAAGCAAAAAAATCCATGTGAACTGTATAAACATTGAAAAGTGCAGTTCAATTAGGCATTGAGATCCCACAAGACTATACTTAGCCAAATTTTTACATTTTTACTACCTTTTGTAGGGATTTCCAACTGAACTGACACTTTGTAGAAAAAAAGCATCTGAATTGCACTTGGGCCAATTGGAAGGAGAAAACTTGAAAAGGCAAAACTTTCGCCCCTTAGCGAATTTCACAAAACTGTAAAAGGCAACTACGCCTAATTTTTCATGCTCTACCCAATTGTGCCTAGAAATTTGGTAAAGCACATCCCAAATTAGATATCTCAGATCGGTTATCAATAATGGGTGATGAAAAGTAGAAAGTAGACGACAAGGTCAAAACAACACAAAGTGGAACACAAAATTTTGGGATGCCAACACATAGCTTTCCATAAGGTAGTGGGAGAGGCCTAAAAGGCAAAGGGATTGCCAGGAAATTTGAAAACCTCCCATATCCAGTTCATTTCAAGCCAAAAGAATTTAACCAACCCAGTTTAGAAAGGAAAGATTGTCCATAGCATTGTGTCTTCTAGCACTAAATACTTGAACCTAAAGCTTTCTAAAAATGTCAAAATAAAGGAAGTCCTATTTGACATTATCCTTTTCCTCAATAAAAGTGAGGAAGGAGTCATCTACAAAGTAGCCATTAACAAGTTGGTTAGATGAACCGCGCAAGGCAATGCCCTCAACTAACTTCTACAAGACCACATAGGTCAAAAGATAGCCAAAGCCTTCAACAACAAGCACATAAAGTGCAAGGGCTAAAGGGCATCCCTAGAGGATAGACCAAAAGAGCCCAAAAGAATTGGATTGCTGACCATTAATGGTGATGAAAGAAAAGGCATTGATAGCCTCACAAGTGACTGAATTACCATTAGAGCATATGTATTGGGTGCAACTTTCCCAAAACATCATTAATGACCAAGATACAAATTAATGAGTTATATTTCAAAGGAGTTGTGTGAATGTGTTGGAGCTACCTTAACCCCAAGCACAAGGTATCACCCTCAAACAAATGGGCAAAAGAACATTGTCTACAAAAGTGTAGAAGAATATTTGAGAAATTATGTTTCAGATTGTCAAGCTTCTTGGCCAAAATGATTGCATTGGTGGAGAATTGATATAATGTAATCTATAATACATCTATTGGGATGTCATCATTTAAGGCATTGAAAAGATAGGATCGTCCCTTGTTGATCAATTGATCAATTGAAGACACACATATGCCAATGGAGATTTGAAGTTGGTCATGAAAATATATCATAATTCAGTCAGTTGATTCAATGAATTTTACTTCTTAGTTTGAACTTTGTATTACTAACGAAATTGTATAAGACATGTTTTCACTCACTAAATTATATAGGATAAGGAAAAAATAGAACGTAAAGTTAATCAGAGGCAGAACAACTATAGAAAAAGCCTAAGGATGAACTAAATGTCAATAATCCCACAACAAAGAAAAACAATATGTACGAATTTAGCATATGTTGAATTCAACACTTTTTGTATGTATTCTTGGTGCAGGGGCACCATAGGTTTTCATGCCCCAAGAGGGGTCAAAAGTTGATATTTTGTGTTGGTTGAATCATTTGCATGTAATAAGGTCTACTTAGACCATTTTGTGTTGGTATGGGTCTCGGTAGGGTCCTAGGAGTAAAAGTGTTCAAAGTTTGTAAATATTGCAAACGTTGCAAATGTTGTAAAGCAACTTTGCATTTTTTGGTCTTGGTGGGTAATATGGTGTTTGTTGAGTTTTAAAACTTGAATGTTGGTTATAAACAGTTGGAAGTTAAATGGTCATGCCTCTTAAACCTTGTGTCATCAACCAAATGTTGGTGGTTGAAGTTTTGTTCAAGAATAAGCAATTGAAACCTCAGTTTTCTGCATTTTTTGAACGTTTCCTGTCTGATCTGGCGAATAATACGTACATGCACAGCCTTCTTATGGCCTGAAACTTGTTAAAGATTGTGATGTTGTGTGTCCTCTAAATCTTGCCTTTTGAAGCACTTAATTTCATTAAGTTTGGAGCAAATAGGAGCATTTTTACCAAAAACCGTTTGAAACACTAGGTTGGGTGTGCCCTGAATGAAAATAATGGTTTCCTCTCCATTCCATAGGTGAAAACTGCTAAAACTTAGTGGAATGGCTTGGAATAGGGTAGGTTTTATTGTCTTAAAGTTGCAGGAGCAGAGGAGAAGGTTTGCACATGCTGGGTTAGATTGAAGGTCTGAAATCTTCATGCATTAGACCAAAGAGACCATGAAAGGAGCATCAAAAAGGTGTTAGAAGAGTTGGAAATGGATTGGTGGCTATTGGAACATGTTAATGAATGTGTGAGGAACCTATCTAAGTCAGGGAGTGGCTTGAAAATCTCTGGAACCCTTTTTGTGTGAAAGCTCTAGTTGCAATATGCTTAATTTTGCCCTTTGAGGCCTATTCCAAAGTGGGACAGTCAAAATTAGGGCCTTGTGTTCCAAAACAACTGAAGAGCACAAAAGATTTACTGAGAGGGGGGGGGGGTGAATCAGTAAATCAATCACAAACTTTTTATTTCTTAATCTTTTTAAACTTGTTACAATCAACATTTTTTATTTGAATCAATTTCCTCAAGTTGACACAACTTTATTGAAATGATAATTTTTTCAAAGTAGGCACCAACCTACAGATTTACAACTAGATGATTTAGTAGAATGAAGTCTACAAGGAACACCTAGACCTCTACAAAATTTAGTAGACACCTGCCTACAAGGAGCACCAACCCCTAATGCAAGGCACCAAACCTTGACTTGATGGAAGTGAGATTGCCTTCAATCTGATCTGCACAATGCCAACTCTCCAAACTGCTCTATGTGATCAATAATATCACCTTCAGCCCACACAAGGAGATAGGAATCTGACTGAACTGCAAACTTCAACTACAACCACACTTTCAATTTTGAATGGGATTTCAAATATATATGTTGCTCAAGGGTTGCATACTTCCAATGAAAGAACACATCTATTCTTTATTTTAAAAAATCTGCTTCTTCAAAAGACTAATTCAAATTTGTTTATCTCTGTCTTTAGGCACACAACTTTTATTTTATTTTCTATTGATTCTTTCAGCATTGTTTATTGCATGTGTAAAAGAATAAATCATATCTCTTCACACAATAGAACATATCTTTTTAAAAAACAGATTACGTCCTTTGAAAGAATGAATACATCCTTTCAGAAATTACTTCTAGCCTTTTGATTAATAAAATCTGTTCTTTGACCATAAGTCGCCTCCCCTTTGATAACACATCATGTAATGTCCCTTTTTGCAAGCATCAAAGTTCGTAAGGATTAGCCTATCATTTGACCCTTGTAGGCTGACAAATGTAATGAGAGGGTCTTCCTTGGCAGTTATCCAGAGTTTCAGGACGTTACTCCTTCAGTTGATTCAGGTTTGGGCCCTAGCAGATGTTTCCAGAGTGATTTACAGATACTTACTATTTATAGTAAGTCAGGCAGGCAGGAGTTGCTATTTTTAGCAGGGCACCTGGTTCAGTTGTTCAGCTCAATTTCAACCCAGTTTGATGATCTGATGAACATACAGTGTTTACTTGGGCATTTAATATTTATTAAATGTTTATTAATTTGACTTTATAATATAAAGTCACTTTAATGAAATATTAAAATTATTAAATGGCGAGTTATAAAGTATTTAATACTTTATAAAAGAGGGGTTAAAATAATAATTAAATGAGCATTTAATTATTAATCAAAAAGGGGACGCCATTTATTAAATATTTGTCCTAAGTCAAAAAGGGCAAAATTAATCATTTATTTAAATGATTATTAAAAGATTGCTTTGGGTCGAATTCTTGAAAGGAGATATATATATACTGCCAAGACAAATCGAATTCATTATGATATGATTATTCAATTTTGTCTTTTCTCTCTGAGAACATTTGGAGTTGGAGAAACAAGGGTTTCTGCAATTAGGTTTTGGAGAACGACAACTCTTCAGAATCAGACATACTGAGGCTGTGAAATACCAGTTGAAGATTGTCAGTTGAGTGGCTTCACACAGGAGTCATTACAGAGCATATTTGAGAAGTTTTATTCAAGTTTCTTGAGCAGTTTGAAAGGGTTTGTTGGCTGCTACAGTACCCGCTACAGTGCACGTGAATAGTAACGCTACAGTACGCGTGAACAGTGTCGTGCTACAGTACCACGTGAACAGTGCCTCGCTACAGTAATCCGCTACAGTGGCATTCAAGTCTGGAGGGTTTATGGTTGCTAATCTTTCCTTTCCTGGGCATCTAAACTGCTAGGCATTTCCTTACCAAGTTTGAGTAATCAGAATACATGCTTGTTTCTTGTTGTATCAGTTCTTATGCAATGCACAGAAAACCTTTGTATTTCTGAATATTATAGTTGGAAAACCTTTGTATTCTGGCTGCAAGTTAATCACAGAAAAGTCTGAATCAATCTGAAACTTTGTGCTACTGTTATCACATTCCGGAGTGCTTAGAAATGTCTTTCTAATTGCTGTTAGTACTCAGAAAATGTTTTGAATCAGTCCCAAAATTGTTTGTAGACAAAAATCAGTATTTATAAACTGCTGCGAAGGAACTGTATGCTGTTATATTGGTGAATCACCTTAGAATCTGAACTGAGCATTGTATTTAAAGTTGATTTTGTTACCAATATCGCCCAGAATTAAGTATTGTGGTTCCCTATGTGATGTAAGACAACTTTGGTACTGTAGATTTCTTTCAGAAGTAGTGATATGATAAATCAGTCCTAGATACATTTATCAAAGCTTGTAATCAGCTGGTAATGAGTTTATGCATCATACAATAAAAGAGTTGGAGCTGCATATCAAGTAATTGTCTTTGGCTGTAGATGATAGTTTCAATCTGAGTCAGAATCTGATTATGCATGCCGATTGTTCGTAATAATGTCTATCAGCTGAAGCGTATATTTCATGTCATTTTGGCCATAGATCTTCATTGAAAGTTACCAAAAGATTGTTGCATTGCACCCTCAATTAGTTCGGACTTTGGCATATGTTATTAGCATTTCATTTCAGTTATTTGCACCTTACTAGGCAATATATCATTGAAGGTAAACTCTTTGAAAAAACCAAGAAAAAATATAAGGCAGAAAACTTGGTTTTAGCAAGTGTCCACTTGGGGTGGTACATTATACATCACACTTCAAAAAGCCACGCCTTTAGATGATTCACGTCTGTCCAAAAAAAACACGTCTCTACAGACTTATGTTAAAAATGCATCTTTTGTTTGTTAACAAATCTGAAATCTTTAATAGAATCGCGCCCCTTCGAATCATTTGGAATAATCGCATATTTACATTAATACGTGTCTTCTTATTAGAAGTCGCACCTCTTCATAAGATACGCATTTTAGTTTATGACAACATGTTTTCCAAATCACGCTTTTAGTAAATACGTTTTTCATACTGTTAAGAAAATACGTCCATCAAATACGTCTAACCATGCATAGACTGAATGCGTTATGAAGTTCCTCCTTGTTTGATTGTGAGAATGTTTTGTGAGGACCGACTTCAATATTTAACTATTGATTCTGAAAATCGAATGCACTTCTGTTAATGCTTCGTAATGTTCATCAATCTGATTAATCAAATTAAGAGAATGCTCTAGAAAATCTGAAGAACGAACAAGACCATAATCGGAATGTATGATGTCTGTGCAGTCGTTCTTTTTGTATCTCCATTTTCATATTTTTGAAAATTGACAATCTGTAGCATCAATCATAAAACAGATACATATTAATTCACATTAGTCACTATGCATCTAGGAATATCGAACTTGGCTGTATTAATGATGTCTTTGTATAAGCCTCTTTGATCAAAGGATCAATCATCAAACAGATACGTATTATATATTTAAGTTCTTCAATCTAATTAGGCTCTTTGTCTTGACATCAATGACAATTCTTCTAACAATCTCCCCCTTTGTCATTGATGGCAACTTCTCCAACAATTGCAACTGGATCCTCTGTTTGCTCCCCCTGTGTCCAATTTCTCCCCCTTTGACATCAATGGCAAGGGGTCTTCTAACAAAATATCAGTTCCATGAAATTACAAAAATTTTGTGCATAGCTCCCCCTAAATACATGCTTCCATTAATTAATTTGATGGCTGTGAAACAACTCTCAACTTGTCTCTTAGATATTCAAATGTATCTCTTGGAAGTGGTTTAGTAAATATATCAGCAGTTTGCTCTTTTGTAGTTATGTATTCTAAACATACTTGTCCTTCTCCTACTTGTTCTCTCAAAAAATGATCCTTAATAGGGATGTGCTTGGTCCTTGAGTGCATCACTAGATTCTTGGAGATATTGATTGCACTAGTATTATCACAATAGATAGTGCAGGGATGATCATACTCCACTTTGATGTCTTTTAAAGTTTGCCTCATCCATAAAAGTTGAGTGCAACATGCTGCTGCTGCAATATATTCAGCTTCAGCTGTAGATAGAGAGACTGATTCTTGTTTTTTGCTTATCCAAGATACTAGATTTCCTCCAAGAAAAAAGGCTCCTCCACTTGTACTTTTTCTGTCATCCACATTGCCTGCCCAATCAGCATCTGTGAATGCTTCAAGAGTGAAATCATTGCTACTAGGGTACCATAGACCATATTCCATTGTACCTTTCAAATATTTGAATATACGCTTTACTGCATGAACATGTGTCTCTTTTGGTGCTGCTTGAAATCTTGCCACAACTCCAACAGCTTGCATTATGTCTGGTCTTGTAGAAGTTAGATACAACAAACTTCCAATCATTGATCTATAAAGTGTTTGATTCACTTCTTGGGATTCAACATCTTTACTTAGCTTGCAACCTGTAACCATAGGAGTACTAACAGCATTGCAATCTTCCATCCTAAACCTTTTTAACATTTCTTTCACATATTTGGTTTGGGAGATGAAAATACCTTTGCTTAATTGTGAAATTTGCAGCCCAAGGAAGAAGGATAATTCTCCCAACATTGACATCTCAAACTCTTTTTGCATATATGATGAAAATTCTTTGCACATTTTGTCCTTGTTTCCACCAAAAATGATGTCATCTACATATACCACCACAATCAATAAGTGTCCATCCTCTTCTTTGATGTATAGATTGCTATCTACATCTCTTTTGAAACCTTGCTCTTTGAGATATTTTTCAAGTCTAGAATACCAAGCTCTTGGAGCTTGTTTAAGCCCATAGAGAGCTTTCTTTAACTTGCACACATAATCCTTGTCTTCTGATAATAGAAAGCCTTTGGGTTGTTCAATAAAAACTTCCTCCTCTAAATCTCCATTAAGAAAAGCAGATTTGACGTCCATTTGATATACCTTAAACTTCTTGTGACTTGCATAGGATAAAAACATTCTAATTGCTTCAATCCTTGCAACTGGTGCAAACGTTTTCTCAAAATCTACTTCAACTTGTGCTTAGCCCTTGCACACTAACCTTGCTTTGTTCCTTGTGACTTGACCATCTTCATTTAATTTGTTTCTAAAAACCCATTTTGTGCCAATTACATTCTTATCTTTTGGTCTTGGAACAAGTTCCCAAGTTTCATTTTTCTCTATTTGATCCAATTCTTCATTCATTGCACCAATCCAACATTTGTCTTTGCTTGCTTCTTCAAAAGTTTTGGGCTCAACTTGAGATAGAAATGCTGCATAACAATCTTCATTTTAATTCACCATTTTCCTTGTAGATCTACATCTATCTTGAAGAATCAAATCTTCAGGATGGTTCTTTTGAACAAACTTGGAAGGTGTCTTTGGTGTCTTCATGGGAGTCTTTTGTGGAGATTCTTCTTCCCTTGTCTCTTCCTCCTTTTCTTCTTCTTGGGAATCCTCATCCTCTTTATCTTCATCATTTATAGTTTGAACATGGTGATCATTTTGTCTAATGCTTTCCTTCATCAATTCTTACATTGGCACTTTCAACAATTTTGTGAGTTCTTTTGTTGTAGCATCTATATGCCTTACTTTTTGATGAGTAGACAAGAAAGATTCCCTCATCTGCTCTTGTGTCAAATTTGCTCAAATCTTCTTCATCTCTTCTAATGTAGCAAGTGCTTCCAAAAATTTTGAAGTATTTGACAGTTGTTGGTCTACCTTTCCAAAGTTCATATGGTGTCTTCTCATTGTTCACTCTTATTTGTGCACGATTCAAGATGTAAACTGCTGTATGAATTGCTTCCTTCCAAAAACAATCTGCTATCTTGGTTTCATTTATCATTGCTCTTGCCATTTCTTGAACCGTCCTATTTTTCCTTTCTACAACCCCATTTTGTTGAGGGGTTCTTGCTGCAGAAAATTGCCTTTTAATTCCATGTTCTATACAAAAAATTTCAAATTCCTTTGATGTGAATTCTCCTCCTCGATCTGATCTAAGACATTTTATTTTGTTGTTTGCTTCATTTTCAACCAGCTCTTTGAAAGCTTTGAATTTATCAAAAGCTTCAGATTTTTCTTTCAAAAATGCAACCCAAGTCATTCTTGAGAAGTCATCAATCAGCAACATAAAATATCTTTCTCCATTCATGCTCTTGGATTTGGTTGGCCCACAAAGATCTGTATGTATGAGTTCTAATGGCTTTGATGAAGAATGCTCCTTAGACTTAAAGCTTGACCTTGTTTGCTTTCCAAGTTGACACTCTCTACAAATGATATTAGAAGGTTTTGTTATCCTTGGCATATCTCTCACAGCATTTGATTTGCTAACTTTGACAATATTATCAAAGTTTAGATGGCCTAGCCTCTTGTGCCATAACCAACTTTCATCCTCTTGTACTAAGTTGCAACTTTCACAACTTATCTCCTTTAAGACATACAAATTATGTTTCCTTTCAGCTTGAGCAACCAGCTTTCCATCTTTCTTGATATCACATGTATTAGAAAGAAATGTGATACTATGTCTTTGATCACAAAGTTGACTAACACTTAGAAGATTTTCTTTTAGGCCCTTAACATACAAAACATTTTCTGTTTTTGTTCTCCCATTATCTAGACTAAGTGTTCCTTTTCCTTTTATTTGTTTTCTTGTATTATCACCAAATCTTACTATTCCTTCATCAGTAGGTTCAAGAGAGATGAATTTGCTCTTGTCACCTGTCATGTGCTTTGAGCACCCACTATCAATGTACCATCTATCCTTCTTACTTTCAGCATGTAAAGCTGTTTGGATGAACATTGATTTCTCCTTTTTCCTCCACACTTTGATAGGTATTTCTTTCCTTTTAATGGACTTATCTACTTTCTTGTTTTGTTTTGAAGAGTCATTAAAAACTGTCCTACAAGCTTGTGCTTTGTGCCCAAGGTTATTACAATTGTAGCATATACTATTATAGTCCATTAATGGTGTGAAAGGATTATAATCTCTCCTAAGGTAGCTAGAACTATTTTTCACTTTATTTTTACAATTTAAGGCCTTGTGCCCAAATTTGTTACATAGAAAACAATAGCCATTAAATGCATAGATGTGCCTACTATTCAGTCTTCTTTTAGAATCAGCACTTATCCAATCTTCTTCACCTTGCTTTGAGAAAGTCTTGAAATCTTCTTTGGAGTTAGTGACCTTCTTGGATTTTTCTTCAAAACTACCTCCCATTTTGTTTTGAAGAAAATCTTGAGCCTTCATTAGCTCAATCAGCTTGCTGGATTCTTTATCAATCTTTGAGTGTTGAATCTTTGCTTTCTCCAATTCCAACTTTATCATTGCTATCTCTTGCTCCAGCTTGTCACAATTCATCTCCTTTGTATTGAGTTTGTTTTTTAATTCTTCTTCATTTCTTTCAACTTCCATGATTTGAGCTCTCAAATCTTCAATGGTTTTGCTTGAATTCTCCAAGTCATTTGTCATCTTTTTAATCTTCAATTTGTACTTAGCAGCCTTCTTCTTCAAGTCTTCATTTTTCTTGTAAGCATAGTGCAATTCTTCTTCAAGATCTACTTCTTCTCCTTCATTTCCATTTTGATCTATCTCTTCTTCTTCTTCACATTCTTGATCAACATTTTCTTCACATTCAGCCATAAACAATATTTCATCTTCCCCATTGCTTGAGCTATCTTCACTTTGTTATTCGGAGGTGCTGCTATCTTTCTTTGAATAGAAACTATTCTTATGTTTTTGAAATTTCTTCTTTGAATTGAAATTCTTCTTTCCTTTTTTCTTATTGCTGATTTCATTTTCTTCTTCACTAGAGCTGCTTTCATTTTGAAGACATTTTGAAGCATAATGTCCAACTTTTCCACAATTGAAGCATTTAAAAGGGAATTTTCCTTTGTATTTTCCTTTTCCTTTCTTAAGTTTACCCATGAAGTAAGCTTCTACTTCATCATTTGACTTTTCATCCTTTTCTTCATGCTTGTTCTTGTCATTTTTGGATGCTTTGAATGAGACTTCCTTTTGTGGTGATCTACCTTCAATCCTCATCTCATAGGCAGCAAGGATCCCATGTAATTCATCCTTTTTCAGCTGATCTAGATTTGTTAGTTCTTACAATGCTGCAACCTTGGCCTCAAATTTTGTAGATAGTGATCTTAGAATCTTATCAACAATGAAAGTGTCCTCAATTTCTTCACCAAATCCTTTCATGATATTTACTATTTCATCAACACGAAGAAAATATGAGGCAATATCTTCATCATCCTCCATTTTGAGAGTCTCCAACTTCCTTCTATGAGTTTGCAACTTTGCCTTTTTAACTTTTGCATCTCCTTCATAAATATTTTGAAGTTTGTCCCAAATCTCTTTTGCTGATTTGCATCTCATGACTTTTGTAAATTCAGAATCTGTTAGGCTGCAAAAAAGAGCATGCTTTGCTTTTGCATTGTTTTCACTTCTCTTTTTGGCTGCTTGATCCGTTGGAGGGGTAGCTGGAGGAGAATACCCATCAACAACAGATTGCCACACATCAAACCCAAGTGCATTCAAGTATGCTTCCATTTTGATATTCCAAAAGGCATAATTAGTCCCATCAAAGATGGGTGCTTTCACAGTGTTGCTTAGATTTGCCATATGTGCTCTTAAGGATCTCCTTCAAGCGATTAAGCTTTCAAGAAGGACCTTGCTCTGATACCAATTGAAGAGCACAAAAGATTTACTGAGAGGGGGGGGGTGAATCAGTAAATCAATCACAAACTTTTTATTTCTTAATCTTTTTAAACTTGTTACAATCAACCTTTTTGATTTGAATCAATTTCCTCAAGTTGACACAACTTTATTGAAATAATAATTTTTTCAAAGTAGGCACCAACCTACAAATTTACAACTAGATGATTTAGTAGAATGAAGTCTACAAGGAACACCTAGACCTCTACAAAATTTAGTAGACACCTGCCTACAGCACCAACCCCTAATGCAAGGCACCAAACCTTGACTTGATGGAAGTGAGATTGCCTTCAATCTGATCTGCACAATGCCAACTCTCCAAACTGCTCTATGTGATCAATAATATCACCTTCAGCCCACACAAGGAGATAGGAATCTAACTGAACTGCAAACTTCAACTACAACCACATTTTCAATTTTGAATGGGATTTCAAATATATATGTTGCTCAAGGGTTGCATACTTCCAATGAAAGAACACATCTATTCTTTATTTTAAAAATCTTCTTCTTCAAAAGACTAATTCAAATTTGTTTATCTCTGTCTTTAGGCACACAACTTTTATTTTATTTTCTATTAATTATTTCAGCATTGTTTATTGCATGTGTAAAAGAATAAATCATATCCCTTCACACAATAGAACATATCTTTTTCAAAAACAGATTACGTCCTTTGAAAGAATGAATACATCCTTTCAGAAATTACTTCTAGCCTTTTGATTAATAAAATCTGTTCTTTGACCATAAGTCGCCTCCCCTTTGATAACACATCACACTTCAAAAAGCCACGCCTTTAGATGATTCACGTCTGTCCAAAAAAAACACGTCTCTACAGACTTATGTTAAAAATGCATCTTTTGTTTGTTAACAAATTTGAAATCTTCAATAGAATCGCGCCCCTTCGAATCATTTGGAACAATCGCATATTTACATTAATACGTGTCTTCTTATTAGAAGTCGCACCTCTTCATAAGATACGCATTTTAGTTTATGACAACATGTTTTCCAAATCACGCTTTTAGTAAATACGTTTTTCATACTGTTAAGAAAATACGTCCATCAAATATGTCTAACCATGCATAGACTGAACGCGTTATGAAGTTCCTCCTTGTTTGATTGTGAGAATGTTTTGTGAGGACCGACTTCAATATTTAACTATTGATTCTGAAAATCGAATGCACTTCTATTAATGCTTCGTGATGTTCATCAATCTGATTAATCAAATTAAGAGAATGCTCTAGAAAATCTGAAGAACGAACAAGACCATAATCGGAATGTATGATGTCTGTGCAGTCGTTCTTTCTGTATCTCCATTTTCATATTTTTGAAAATTGACAATCTGTAGCATCAATCATAAAACAGACACGTATTAATTCACATTAGTCACTATGCATCTAGGAATATCGAACTTGGCTGTATTAATGATGTCTTTGTATAAGCCTCTTTGATCAAAGGATCAATCATCAAACAGATACGTATTATATATTTAAGTTCTTCAATCTAATTAGGCTCTTTGTCTTGACATCAATGACAATTCTTCTAACAACAACCCTAACCCAATTTTTGATATGTTGTAGAAGAGTCAAATGGGTACTCAAATCTGCCTTCAGGTTTTGATTTCAAGGTCTGCTCCACAAGTTAGGGTAGAAAAGGCCAGTTTGGAGGGCTACTAGGCCTAGGGGTGTCTAGGAAGGAAAACATTAAAGTTTGAAGTTTCCAAATCAGAGTATAGCTTTGTTACATTGTACTTGGTGTATCTACCCTGTGTAGGGTCCTCCTGGTGTTACTCAAGGTGGTTGTTTTGTTTTGTGCCTCTTATGGAGTTGTGGTCTAATATGCACCTATGAGTGACTTTGATCATGGAAGCTTCAAGCTTTGTTTTGAGATGTTAAAACCATTGAATCCTTCCCTACCTCTGCATCAAATTGGTATCAAAGCAAGCAGTTCTGAGCATGCGGATAGAGTGCCGAGAGAGAGGCAATTCGCATCAGGACCTGCAAATGAAGAGGGAAGTGAGCAAAGGTTTCGAGGGCACAAGCAAATCGCCGAACGTGAGGCAGCTTGTGACAGAACCTATTGATAGTGGAAGCGCAAGTGAAGTCCAAAAGTACCGTTGCAAATGTAGAGTGATTCAAGACAGTCATATGAGAGTCCAGGAGAGACAAGTAGAGTTCAAGAACAAGCTGCAGATTCAAGAAGTGGATTTAGAGGAGGTCGATCAGATTCAAGGGGCAGATTTGGAAGCCAAAGAGGAGGATCAAATGGATTTACAGGGAAATGTTATGCATGCAACAAATTTGCGGGCCATCAAGCATGGCAATGCATTGAAAATCAGTCCACTACTTCATTTGGAGGAGAAAGAAGAAATCAGTTTGTACAAGAAGAGGACAAAGAGAGTGTAAACTCTCCATCACAACATGTTGGTCCAGAAGTTGGTGAGTCTCTCATGGTGAGAAGAACTCTAATCAAAGTACCATTGGAGAAAGAACCTCCACATAGGAAGTCTCTCTTCAGAACCACATGTAAGTGTTTGGGTAAGTGTTGCAAAGTAGTGATTGATTCAGGTAGCATTGTTAATTTGGTATCTGTAGAGATGGTAGAAAAGCTTAAGTTGAAAAGAATCCCTCATACTACTTATACTGTTTCTTGGCTTAACAAAGGTCAGCAAGTAGTTGTAAATGAACAAAGTTGTGTTGATTTTCATATAGAGGGATACAAGGATAGGGTTTTGAGTGATATAATACCAATGGATGTGTGTCATTTGCTTTTGGGAAGGCCTTGGCAGTATGATAGGAGTGCCAAATATGATGGCAGAAAAAACACATATGTTATAGAAAAAGATGGAGTTTCCTACACCCTTACACCATTGAAGGATGAAAGCCAAAACCCAAAAGTGGAGTCTAGAGTGATGACAATGGGTACAAAGGAGTTTTTAAAGCCAATAAAAGAGGAAGAGGTAGGTACAATGGTGAGCAAACCTAGGACTGTTCTGACATCAACAAGCATTGAAGAGTTGCCTTGGGAAGTTCAAGATGAATTGAAGGATCATGTAGACATAGTGGTGAATGAACTTTCTGACTTTTTGCTTTCAAGGAGAGATGTTAGTCACCTATAGTTTTTGTTCTAGGGGCTGGTCTGTCCTGTACAGCAGCCTATGACAAACAAAATAAACAATGGAATGTGTCTCAAGAAAGGGGTGGTGTCAACACAAATGATGTACTTGTTTGGAAGATTGCAAATGAAGGGAATTTTGATGCTAAAGGCAAGAGGATTGTTTTGAACGAGATTGCAAAGTTAAGCAAGCAACGTTTGAGGGGAAAAGGAAGTATGGAGCAGCATAATGATCAAACTGAGTTGCAGCTGGAAGATGTACAGTTAAACAAGCAGCCACTACAAGTGGAGCAGCAAAAGAGAGTTGCAGATGTCAGTGACTGTAATGCTGAAGATACCAAGGTTAGTTATGATTTACTTCTTTCAGAAGAGGGCAGTAACACTAATCACGAATCCATACTTATTGACATGATGGTTAGAGACAAAGAGAGAAGAGAAAGTGCTCTTGATGAGATTGCAAACTTGAGAGACAAGAAACCTAAGGTGAAAATGAAACAAGCCATTGCAGAGGAACAAGGTACTGTTGGAGTGCATGACAGCCATCAAGGAAAAAGGGATCAGTTACAAGGAAGAGGTGCAGATGGGGAACAGGTTTCTATTGACAAGTTCAACTACTTTTGCCAAGTGTTCAAGAAACCTAAAGTGAAGATGAAGCAAGCATGGAACTGTTCCAAAGAAGACAATGTGCAGAGACTTAAAGACATCAGGCAAGAGATTTCAAGCATGGTTCTCATCTTCCTACCATCCATTCAAGTGGAGCTTGAATCTTTTCTTCCTCGGGAGTATGGTGCAGGGGCACCATAGGTTTTCATGCCCCAAGAGGGGTCAAAAGTTGATAGTTTGTGTTGGTTGAGTCATTTGCATGTAATAAGGTCTACTTAGACCATTTTGTGTTGGTATAAGTCTTGGTAGGGTCCTAGGAGTAAAAGTGTTCAAAGTTTGTAAATATTGCAAAAGTTGCAAATGTTATAAAGCAACTTTGCATTTTTTGGTCTTGGTGGGTAATATGGTGTTTGTTGAGTTTTAAAACTTGAATGTTGGTTATAAACGGTTGGAAGTTGAATGGTCATGCCTCTTAAACCTTGCGGCATCGACCAAATGTTAGTTGTTGAAGTTTTGTTGAAGAATAAGCAATTGAAACCTCAGTTTTCTGCATTTTTTTAACGTTTCTTGTCTGTTCTGGTGAATAGTACGGAAATGTACGGCCTTCTTATGGCTTAAAACTTGTTAAAGATTGTGATGTTGTGTGTCCTCTAAATCCTGCCTTTTGAAGCACTTAATTTCATTAAGTTTGGAGCAAATAGGAGCATTTTTACCAAAAACCATTTGAAACCCTAGGTTGGGTGTGCCCTGAATGAAAATAATGGTTTCCTCTCCATTCCACAGGTGAAAAATGCTAAAACTTAGTGGAATGGCTTGGAATAGGGTAGGTTTTATTGTCCTAAAGTTGCAGGAGCAGAGGAGAAGATTTGCACATGCTGGGTTAGATTGAAGGTCTTAAATCTTCATGCATTAGACCAAAGAGACCATGAAAGGAGCATCACAAAGGTGTTAGAAGAGTTGGAAATGGATTGGTGGCTATTGGAACATGTTAATGAATGTGTGAGGACCCTATCTAAGTCAGGGAGTGGCTTGAAAATCTCTGGAACCCTTTTTGTGTGAAAGCTTAGTTGCAATATGCTTAATTTTGCCCTTTGAGGCCTATTCCAAAGTGGGACAGTCAAAATTAGGGCCTTGTGTTCCAAAACAACCCTAACCCAATTTTCGATATGTTGTAGAAGAGTCAAATGGGTACTCAAAACTGCCTTCAGGTTTTGATTTCAAGGTCTGCTCCACAAGTTAGGGTAGAAAAGGCCAGTTTGGAGGGCTACTAGGCCTAGGGGTGTCTAGGAAGGAAAACATTAAAGTTTGAAGTTTCCAAATCAGAGTATAGCTTTGTTACATTGTACTTGGTGTATCTACCCTGTGTAGGGTCCTCCTAGTGTTAGTCAGGGTGGTTGTTTTGTTTTGTGCCTCTTATGAAGTTGTGGTCTAGTATGCACCTACGAGTGACTTTGATCATGGAAACTACAAGCTTTGTTTTGAGATGTTAAAACCATTGAATCCTTCCCTACCTCTGCATCAATTCCTCACATGCTGAATATGCCTCATTTTTTGTATGTATTTTCATGTGCCAATTTTCCTATAAAAGACAAAAATGACAATCAATCACCAAGAATAAAAGTTGAGGAATTTGGAGTCTCTGCACAGTTCAACCCTATGGGATCATGTATTGGCAATCAAGAGATGAAGAATGATTTAACAGTTAGATGCATTGAATCCTTCCCTACCTCTGCATCAATTCCTCACATGCTGAATATGCCTCATTTTTTGTATGTATTTTCATGTGCCAATTTTCCTATAAAAGACAAAAATGACAATCAATCACCAAGAATAAAAGTTGAGGAATTTGGAGTCTCTGCACAGTTCAACCCTATGGGATCATGTATTGGCAATCAAGAGATGAAGAATGATTTAACAGTTAGATGCATTAGTACAGCATGTTGTTTGAGCAAGTTTTCTTAGTGAGGCAAGCTTGTAAAGCATTGTAGAAGTGTCGTGAAAGTTTACAATTTTCATGAAGGCTCAATTTGACTAAATGATTTGTAAATATTGCATGATGATAATGGAGAGGAAGAGACACAACCCAACTCTTCCAAATTTCTTCCCACATTGGGTTTTTTAAGGTATATTATTCTATTGATTCTCTCTTCCATGCTTGCTTTATTCTTTTACATGCAAAGTTTCATTCCATACAACTACTTGACAAATTCCAGCACTTAAGAAAGCATATAAATTTAATTTTTAATTGATAGCAATCATAGTTCTTGATTACAACAGCTAATAGATGTAGAATTCAGTAATATACAACTTGAATGAGCAAATTTCTTTGTTACACCATTGATTTTGTGGATTAGAAGAGTCACATATTGGTAGTAGCATAAAACGGGTGTGAAATTTAATTTATTGTAGGTATGTATTTGTGCACCAGTGTTCCACAGGCACACGCCTCTCCAATCCCCCCTGCCACAATCCCCATGTTTCCGAGACAAGGTGGGGGAGACGTCCCCCCACCTTTCCGCCACCTCTGTCAGGATGCCCAAGATGCCGCCAAGACGACGGGGATGCCCAGGCGTCTCCCATGGGCAGCAAGGAGGAAAAGTAAAAAAATTAAAAAGAAGTATAATTTTTTTTGGTTTGGGTGCCCAAGGCTGAACCCTAATGGCAAATGGGGCCCCACCAAACCCTCTAAAACCCTATAAGACACCCTCAAATCCTCACAATCACTCACAAATTCATTCCAACAGCAAGGTTGAAGAGGAGCAAAAGAGTGAGAGTGAAGTGTTGCAAGTACAAGAAAGTTGAGGAGGAGCAAGAAGAGGGATTCTACACCAAGTTGGGAGGATTTTTCAAGCACAAGGTAGGATTCCATGACTGGTTTTTTTATTTTATTAACTAGTTTCATATTTTAATTTTGTTCATAATTTCATAGACATGGCTGCAAGTGTATTAGCAAATAGCATATTAAATTTTAATTGTTCCATGTTCATTGTTCATATTGTCATCAAGATTTAAACTTTTGTCAAACTAGGATGAAACTTTTGTGTATCCTCTACTTTTGCGCTTCGTGCGACCTAAAGTAAGAGAAACAAAAATGAAATCCTTAGTTGACAAAGATTTTTATTTGTGTATCCTTTGCTTCTACACTTCGTGCGATCTAGAGTAAGAAAATCTTTGTGTCTTAATCCTTTGCATTATGCTACGCAGTTGCATGCATATTTTGAATTTTTAATTTTAATTTTAGAATTATAAACTTATAAATTTTATATTGTTCATTGCAGTGTCACAATGAGTTCTCATGGCATGAGTGAGGATAAGGTTGAGGTTCACTCTCACAGTGAAACTGAATCTGATTATGCACCTGAGGCTAATGAAAATGTAGAAGCAAAGAGGGGTGACCGTGTGACCCAAACCTCAAGTTCCATGGCCAATGCAACTGCAAATATGAATTGCCCCTACACAATATTGGCAAATTATGCTAAGGGTCCCTTTGATCCTAAGTCTCCCTTGAAACAATTTGCAACAAAATTACAAAGCAAACTTGCAACATATGGAGGCACAAGGATGTGGAAGTGCCACTTTTGTGACCTTGAATTTGAAGGCAGCATTACCAGAGTTAATTCCCACCTCCTTCATATCTGAGGAAAAGGTGTGGAAATATGTGATTTTTTGGCGTCACAAACTAACCTAAAATTCAAGGCTAAGATATGTAGGCTATGGGGTGTTGGTGGTGACAATGCACCTGCAGTTGCACCTATATTTGTTTCTTTGTCTCATAGCCAAGGGGTAATCAGGGCCAGCCACACGGTTCTACTTCTACTTTGCAGAGGCAATTTACACGTATGCCATCTTCTACTTCAGGGACCCATGCAGCAAAGGCTAGGGGGGAACGCAAGTTGACAACTGATGCTCCTAACCTGTAATGTCCCCTGTGTGTGGCTGGGTGCGTCCCGACAGCTACACGTTCAACAAGCTTGCGTAAGACCCCAGATTCTCCGGTGGTGGCTTCGGTGGCGAAAGCTTCCTCCCTAGTTGTCGCCCTTAATACCCTGGGTAGTGTTGTGACCTAACTCACACCTCGCCCCATTGCAAATGGGGACCCTTGACGTTTGCTTTTTAGGGTTTTGCTTTCGCGTGCCTCGTTTTGTCTGCTCTCTGTTTGGGGGTTTTAAGTCTTAATTTTGAACGGTCACCCGAGTCGAGTCAATGAATTTTCGCCTGGATCACTGAATAAACGTCACCATCGTGCTTAGAAGGCCTAGGAGACGAAGATCGACTGTCGTTTCGATCGATTCTGACACTTCCAAATTTTTAGGGTTTCTCACCCCGGGCCCCTATTTTTTAGGACCTACCTTTTTGTCACTTTTGGGCAATTCTGGGATCCCTATTTTTTAGGGTCTATTTTTGGAAAGTTGCTATTTTTGGAAAATTTCTATTTTTAGAAAGTTTCTATTTTTAGAAGGGCCACGAGTTTCGAAAACGCACTCAGAAGTTCGAAACGAGCAACGAAACTCTCAGAAAATCGATTCGAAGGTTTTTTGAAATTTTGGTCAAAAATCTGGAAAATCATAAAAAAAGTTCAAAAATCTGGAAAATTCGTTCAAAAATGGTGAGAAATTCTGGAAAATCACAGAGAAACCTGGTAAAGAACATCGAAAATGGTGAATGAGAGGATTAATTCATCAAGAAATTGGTGAAAATTCATGAGATTCGTCAAGAAATCTGAACATTCATGGGAAAATCTGAACACAATCATGGAGAAAACTGAGATATACGCCTTCAGCTCACAAGTAATGGTGAAGTACAGAAGAAATGAATGGTAAACACCTTCAGCCAAGCAATCAATGCCATAAAAATCTGAGCAATGGCATAAAAATCTGAGCAATGGCAACAGATCTGGTAAGTCCGCCCCTATCAAAGTGTGCAATGGCAAGGCACAAGCTGAAGTCCGCCCATGGAGAAGAGGGATTTGCCTAAGGGAAAGAGGAAATGGCAAGAACATGTATCAAGTCCGCCCTTGTCATGGTCAACCACTAGCTGAAGTCCGCCATCCAATGGCAAGGAAAATGATGAAGTCCGCTTTGAGACAAAGGTCTAATGGCAAGCAAATGGAGCAAGTCCGCCAATGGGAAAAGAAGAAAATGTCTAAGGAAAGGAGGCAATGGCCAACCAAAGCTCAAAGTCCGCCCTCTTCAAGAAGTCAATTGGCAAGCATAAGGTCAAAGTCCGCCCAGCAAGAGATGGTAAAGGGCAAGCTCCTAAGCCAAGTCCGCCTTAAGCTTTGGACAATGGCCAAGGATATGATAAAGTCCGCCCAAGTCAAAGTGGAAAGTGGCAATGAAAACCATGAAGTCTGCCTTAGTCTAAGAGGGAGTGGCAAACAAATGTAGCAAGTCCGCCCTAAGCAAAAGTGACCAATGGCGAAGAATATGAGGAAGTCCGCCCAAAGCAAAAAAGAGATAAATTTGGCTAAGGCATGGACAAAGACAAAGTTGAAGTGGCCAAAGACAAGCTAAAGTCCGCCCTATGGAAGAGGAGATGTCTAAGGCAAAGAGTGAATAGTCAGATCAAAGCTGAAGTCCGCCCTTGTAATGGCCTAACACAAGATGAAGTCCGCCTAAATATTAGACCATGGCCAAGGAATCAACAAAGTCCGCCCTCAGCCAATAAGTTAAGTGGCAACAAAATGTGGAAAGTCCGCCCAAGGTAAAAGAGAAAAATGGCTAAGGCATAGCCAAGGAAAAGTGAATGGCAAAGAAAATGTTAAAGTCCACCATGTGTTAGAGAGTATAAAAAAATTAAAATTTGCCTAAGTCCAAACCTTTGGAGAACTAAAATATGCATGACACTTTGAAGATTCGCCCAAGTGGCTAAATAAAATCGCCATGGCTAGGAAAACGGTGAAAAAAATCAAGCAAATGGACAAAATAAAATTGAATTTGGCAAGGAAAATTGCGGAAAATCAAAAGAATTTTGGACAAGAGACAAGTCATGGCTAGAAAATTATTGGACATGGCTAGGAAAAAGTTGGACATAGCTAGAGAAAAGTCGGACAAGAGACAAGTTATGGCCAAATAAAATTGGACATGGCCAAATATTTTTGGAAAACGGTTAAAAAATCATGGCCAAACCAAATTGGATGCTAGAAATTTTGGCGAGAAAAATGGGACAAAGATGAAAATTCGCCTAAGGCATTGGCAAGGAAATTTTCGAAAATCAAGAAATTATTAGCCATAGAAACGAACGGGTTGGAATGGACACATAAAATAATTATTTTAATTATTTTAATCATTTATTTTCCAACACCAAAAAAGAGATAAGTCTTGAAAATTTCGAAATTGGAAAGAAAGATAAAGATCTTTGTTAAACTGGAAATGAAATTAGAAACTTTCCCGGACGAGTTTATTGAGGATAGAACTTGCCATTCGGAAGCAAAGTGAAAGATGAGTTCGAACTTGATTCAAAGGAAACATTGCAAATTTACTAAAATGATCGACCCTCTCACTTCTATAAGTGATTTCGTTTTTCATTTGTGCAATCACTCGATTTTGAGAAGAAAAGTTGTGAGAAAGGAATTGTTTAAGGCAAAAGGTTGAAGAAATTTGCAGCAAAGTGAAGGAAATAATCTGTTATCAGCTTGCATTGCTATCGTGATCACGTCTCCAAGAAGTCACAAGGCAGATTTTTCTTGTCCATTTCATGTTAACATGATACTTCACCATTTATTTTTCTTTCCAGCTTGTTATTTTTCGCGAAGTCTAATCTGATTACCAGCTGGAATGTTCTTTTAAACTGATTTTAATGTCGAATTCTGATTTTCCTTTCTTCCTTCTCTTGCAGATCTATTTTTCAAAGCAGCCAAGATGAAATTTGCAAGCAAAGGTGTCCAAACTCAATCAAAGATTAAGTCCAAGTGGGAGCACGTTCTAGACACTGATCTTGGCCACGTTGATCTTGAAGACTTCCGGAAGAGAATGTACGGGACTGACGGACGTCTGCCTACACCAATCGCCATGAGGATGATGCGTAACGGAATCGTCCATGCAGCTGGATTTCCACAAGCAAAAGAGTGTCCTGAGCTGATGGCAGAATGCGCACTACATTACAATGCGCAAGACAGACAGATAGAAGCTCCTGACGGAAGGGTCCTTGCCTACTTGTCCGAGCCAGCGATCCAGGAAACTTTTGGCATTCCAGTGTACAACCGAACATCCTATCGCACCAAGCACGATGCACTCAAACTTTATCAAAGTCAGAAGGATCTCTGTGCATCCAACATAAACAAGAATTGGTTATTAAAACCAAAGCCTACTGCAAGCAAGATGCCGAAAAAATTGATCAGAACCCACTTCAAAGAAGAGTATGGTGATATTGTTCTGCTACTTAACAGAATAGTAGGCAGTGCCCACGGTGCTCCTTTCGAAGAATGGATGTACTATTTTATTGATGAAATAATCACTGGAGTCAAAATGTTCAATTGGTCCAGGATGATTAGTGACAGCCTGCACGAACAGTTGGTCAACTTTGAGCAGACCAAAAGTTTCCACATGAGCTCATATATTGTATATTCACTCGCAAGATATTATAAGTATCCTGGCTTGACATGCAAAGGCGTGGTAGGCAATGGCGAGGGGAAATTGAAAGTCTACGATTGCTATCCGCAACTGCAGCTGAAAGAGAAGTCTCATTTCCGGAGGGCTCATGATGCATTTTTGATGTATATCACCCGGCTTCTTCAAGGCGGAACTCACCAAAGACTCTCGCATGAAGCCAAGAGCCTGATCAGCCGGTATGGATTCTGGTTTATTCAATATCCTAAGTTCACCTACATCAAAATCCAAGGATTTTCCGGAAATCTTTATAGGCTGCTTGTCTATCCGACTAACAGGATGGTATTGCTAGAAGTGCTAAGGCAACTAGAAACATATCAGAATATCCAAAGGCCTAAGCAGAAAGCTGCTGTTACCTTCCCGTTTTTCATCAGCAACATGGAGGAGTCATGCCCGACGGCACAAGCAGCAGAGGTTGCTCGACTGGAGATTCAACAATACCCTTTCATATCATACAAAGCCAGGAGCAACTTTGACCCGCTCCATCACATCAAAACGGTGGACGGAGAAAGATACAAACATCGAGTTGACCTAGAGGACTTTTGGGCCAACGCAGCTGATGAATATGATGTAAGAAGGTTATGGTCAAGGCTACCATTAAGCATGATAAGGGCGACAGAGCTCTTCAAAATACCTGACCAACTGGAAGATGATGGAATATACGTGCAGCCAGGCTTCAAGGAGAATGAGCCACTTCCACCAATAAAATGGTTCGAGCCTGAGATGGCTGATCTAGCCACTTTGATGCGCCCTATTTTCAAGTACTCTCATTGGTGGATAGATCGGCAAGTGGAAGTCTTAAAACAGAGAAATGTGCAATTTACCTACGAGTTGATGGGAGACACTAAGTCATGTTCTTCGAACGCCGGTGCATCTCATGCAGATGGACAAGCAGACGCTGCCAACTCAAAGAAGAGGAAAGAAGCTGATGCAAGGCAAGACAAGGGTAAAGAGATAGATGAAGGGCCTTCGCGGAAGAAACACAAGTCCAGACCCCTCCAATCGGCCACTTCTAGGAACATAGAAGAAATGCTTGCCTTGGATAAAGAATCTTTGGAAAATGCCAGGATCCCTTCTCCAGTTGAAAATATAGAGCCAATTCAAATAGAGGATGATGATCAACCTTCTCCAGCAAGCACAGAGATCTTGGAATCGGGTAACGACACAGACATCGAGGATGGAGAATTCGAGGGAGGAATGATTTCCGCCCTCAAAGGCATTCAAGAGGACCCATCCGTCCAAGAAATCCAGGGTCTGCAGTTAGTCCAAGAAATTCAAAGTATGCCCGAAATCCAGGAAGAACAGGACATGCAGGTTGCCCAAAATCAAGAGGACATAATTGAACAGCCTACAGTACCAGAATGGCTGAGGGAAAGATTGAAAAGAAAAGCACTAGTGGAGGTCCCTGAGAAGGACAATGACACAGATTTTCTGGCCAGATTAGAGCAAACTGTCCCAAGGAAGAAAGCCAAAAAGTTCTCTACCATCCAGAGAGATGAAGCTGGAAATCGCACGGTGCAAATTGCAGTGCCTACAGCCGACAAGTCTCAAGACGAGATTGCTCCTGAGGAATATGCTATCACAACTGTCGACATGGGTCCAACATCAAAAGGGCAGGAAGTCGAAGACTTGGATAATTCCGTGGCCACCATCAAGGCCAGGTTAGAAAAGGAAGTTGCCAAGAAGAAAGAGTACAAGAAAGAAATCCAGCGCCTAAAGGACTACATCCAGCACTTGACAAAGCCACTAAACGAAGGTGAACAAGTGGCGCCTTTACCTCCAAATGCTTCACAAGAACCAAGTGCAAACTTTGAAGAGGAGTTGACAACAGCGAGGGAAGCTAAAAGCTGGATGGTTGGAAGGAAAGAAGAAGCGTTGGTGTTTGCAGAAAAGTTGGCACATATAAATGAACAGGCTTCCTTCATGCTTTCACGAATTGCAGAACTTGCGGAGTCATGGAATAGTCTTGAGGATATTCAAAGCAGGATCATCCCATACATTCGGGAACTGAAGGGCATTTCTAAGCAAAGATTGATCGAAGACAAGGTTATTGAAGCCGGAGCAGCATATGACTTCAACGGATGGTACTATGCTTTGATCTCAAGGAAAGGAGTCCTCGAAAAGGTGAAGCAGGACAGTGGTAGAATTGAAGAACAAGTAAAAGAAATTCAAAGAAAAATCTATGAGATGGCTGCAGATATGCTAGACAAGGAGGTTGTCCGAAGGAAACACTTGCGGCCAAGGAGTTTGAAGGAGCAAGTACAGAAAGTTTTCTCCACCACCGGGCCAATTATGAAAGAAGGATTCACCAAGGTGTTCGAATTCATGGCCATCAGAAGTTCTTTCTTGTTGCAGGAGCCGGCATGGGCGACTATGTTTGCAGAATGTGCCCAGAACTTGGATTTGCTGGAGTACAACATCAGCGTGCTGCCCAACATTGCTCTGGAGGAGGTCGACCTGATAGTGTCCAGGTTCGCTGAACGTGAGGCTGCACAAGTGGATAAGGATGACACTCCAGTTGTCTAGTGTTCTCTTCAGTTAACTAATTGTGGTTTTGGAAACCCTAATTAGGGTTTAGTTCCATTTAATCTTGGCCATTGATCTTGAATCAATCTCGGTCGTTCTTTGTAATCTTGAAAAACTATATAAACCCCCCCCTCACTCTCTCAAAAAAATTAGAAAATCATTAGAAATTCATTAGAAGATTAGAAGGTAGAGATATAGAGATTAGAGATTAAGAGTTAGAGCAGATTTAAGATAGTTAGAAATAAAGAGAGAGCTCTTATGAGATTGTTGTGAAAAGCTACTTTGATAATGAAGTTCAAATGCATGAGGTGCTTTGAGTACTTGATTGTTGAATAGTTGCATGGTCGCATGTTTTCTTTCTCACTTAGCAGATTTGAATTAAAATGTATGTTAGAAGAATGATTGATTGATAACGGAGATTAGTGAAACCGAGCTCATACTTTCTTTGGGTGGATGATTTCACTCGATGTGCAAAGTTAGACTGAGCTTTACTGTGGATGCTTAACTTCTGTTTTAATAATTGTTGTTCAATCTGATGGCAATTATTTATCACGTGAAAATCAAAAGCACATTCCTAGAAGATTGCACTTGCTCTGCGTAGTTGTCGTTGAACGTGGCGAAACAGAGTATGGTTTATTGGGTTTCACTTAGTCTTCGTCTTCTCTTGATTTCTTAGGAGTAGCATAAAAGTCTCTAAACCCTAAATCTTTTTTCATTTTTTTTATAAAATCAAAAAACCCCAAAATGGTACTGCATTTATGTCTCCGCTTTTTCGAATGACTTGCAAAATCTTACTTGTGCCCACAGCAAATCACATCCATACCACAGAGCCTATCCGCGTTCATCTTAAACATTGGAATTACCCTATGATCTCACTTGCAATCTTAGCATAGGAAGTAGTTTTTCAAGAGAGAATAGAGCGTCTGTGACACTTTGTTCTAAAATGTTTTGTGTGTCATAAAACATGCAACAACAGGTAGCCGCCCTTACTAACAGGCCGGTCTTTTGGTGTAGTGGTTGGGCCTTAGATCTTTGGTCTACAGTACTGTTATGCTGCCGGTTTGGCTCTGGATTTGCTTCGAGGAATGAAGGCCTCCTAGCTCGGGCATCGCTTCTTGTTTGCAAGACAACAACTAGTGGTGATTCAATCTAGTTTGTGAGTTCATTGAAATTTGTGCATTGTAATCAGCATTGTAATTCTTAGTTTCTGCTTTCTGCATATTAGGGGTTTTACAAAATTGCATTGTTGCTTCAGCCGATTTAGATTTTTATTCATATCTCAAAAAAATACAAAAAATATAGTTCTAGGCAGTGTCTCAATTCATTAGTCTGTCAAGGGCGAATCATTAGTTCAAGTTTCAGATTTTTTAGTTGAGTATTGAATTTTTAAAGCAAGGTCGAACTTTTCAGCTGGGCCGTACCATTGTGTACTGTCTTGGAATTCGTGCAGATTGAATCTGAAGTATTTTGTTCAGTTTTAGGGGTCAATCTTGGTCGCCTAGGTCCTCTGAGTGCATTGCATTTAATGGCATGTCAATCGGATGCTTATTGAAGAAGTTATGAACATTTCTTTGAATTTGTAAGTTGCAGGTTACTCATTTGTAAGTGCAGATCTGTGAAATCAGACTTATAAATCTGGTTTTTTAAGAAAAGTCATTGTTTGGCAACCTTGAACAAGCCAAGAAGAAACATTTATCTAAGGTACTGTTAATCTTTTATGTTCCTATACTCGTGGCAGGCAAACAATTCTTACTTTGTAAACTAACAGTAGTACTGGCAGTCATTTTCAGTCTTGTTCACTGCTGATTTGTAATACTCTCTTCCATTATGAAGTTGTTTTTGTAATAAGTAAATCTCCGCCCTATGGTAGCTACTTTCCCACTCTGGCTTAGCAAGCACATTCTGGGTGTTGAGAATTTCCAGTTTTCAGCATTTTATTTTCAAGCATTGAATTTTGTAATCACTCTGCCATATGGTCGCCCCTCACTCCGTTCTGGATTGGGTAGCACATACTTGGCGTTGAGTTCCCTTTCAGCTATTAGAGTAGAAGATCCTCTGACCATATGCTCGCCATCATTGGCGCCATTCTTGGTTAGAGTTACTTCTTGCATAAGCATTTTGTTTCAGATCCTCTGACCAATGCTCACACCTTGCCCACATCGGGATCCTGGTGTACATTCTGGTTAGAGTTGCTTTTGCACGTTTTGGTTTATCCTCTAACCTTAACGGGTGCATTGATTGTAATTTGTAATTTGTTAAAATCGAAAAAAATTGGCTCGGAATATTTCAGTGGTACTAAGGCCCAACCACTACAGCAAAAGACCGGCCTGTTAGTAAGGGCGGCTACCCAGGGTATTAAGGGTGACAACTAGGGAGGAAGCTTTCACCACCAAAGCCACCACCGGAGAATCTGGGGTCTTACGCAAGCCCGCTAAACACGTGGCTGTCGGGACGCACCCAGCCACACACAGGGGACATTACATAACCCAATAGCTGAGTTATTCAATGCGCAGATGAAAGATGATGCAAATGATGCCATTGGCAAATTCTTCTTTTCCAATGGCATTCCATTCCATGTGGCTCGATCTCCTTATTATAAGGAGGCGATGGCGAGGGTAGCAAAGGCAAGACCTGAAACAATTTGCTATGAAATTGCTTGTTATTAACAAAGAAGATGATTACAATTTATAGAGGAGGAAACCTACTGTAGACATTAAATGTCTACCTACTAGCTACCTAACAACTACTGTAGCTATAATTGACCATTAACATAAGTAGAATATAATATTCTAACACCCTCCCTTAATGGTCAATCGTCTAATTAGCCTACAGAAAACAATCTGCAGGTCCTTGGTCACAAATTCTTTAGAACACTCTGCTGCTATGGAGACCCTCCCTGGATCTGCAGAATGTTGGTGACCAAAAACATCCAAAATAAAACATAAAAAGCTCTGCAACAAGAGACAAGAGTCTGCCACTAACTCTGCCACGTGAGAGAATTATGCCACCAACCCTCCCAGAAACTACATAACTGTTGACTAGAAGTCATCACAAAGTGTCCAGAGTTGTCCGTCTCTAAAACCAGAGACACACTGAGAACAGCGGCCACAATTTTGAGGATAAATCGGCAAACCATCAAGACTTTTGCAGAGGAGCACGACACCCGAGAACAGACTGCAAGAAGCCAGTTGTGTAGTGTTCGCCCCAACAACTTGAGGTGCAACAAAGACAGACTGCAACAAACCACGATTTTTGAGGAAAAAATCGCCAAACCCAAGATTACAAATCATCGTTTTTTCGGAAAAAACGGTAAAAACCAGAGAGGAATCCCACGCATTTTGCGAATTACAGAAACCCAAAAAGTAGCAAAGGATTCTCACGCAACACTGCAAATTACAGAAGCCCAGAACAGGTAGCCATCAATTGTCGACTGAAAAACAGAGGGTTAGGAACCCTAGCCGCCAGAACAAATCTGCACAGAAATCGAGGCAGGAAAAACGAAGCACCCAGAAAAATTAGAGGACAACCCATTTGAGATCTCGGAAAACCCACCAAGAATCTGCAATCAGAAAATTTATCCAACTTGAAACTAAGGCACAAAGTTTGAGGCACGAACTTGGAGACGCCCAGAAAAATTTGAGACCGACCCATTTGAGATCTCGAAAAACCCAGAAGGAATCTGCAAACGAAAAAAAGCCCTAGACGAAGTCGCAGAAAACCCTAGTCACCATTAAAAACCAGAGAAATTGCAGAAAATAGTAGGAAAGAGGACGACTTGCAAAAAATGTCTGAAATCACGAGTCACGCGTGGTAAAACATGAGCAAAAGAGCCGTCCATCCCACCAAATAAATCAGAAGTCGCCATCAGAGTCGGAATCGCGTAAGCTTACAGGAGCAAATCGCGGCAAAACGCATGCCCAAACAAAACGACCTTCATCAGAAAAAAAAAAAACACGCCCAAGAAGACTGAGGAGGAACACGCGACTAGTAAAAAATTGCGGGATTTTTCTCAGACAAAAAACGCGTCCTCCAAAACCGCACAGGACACGAACGCGGATGAAGAAAAACGGGTCACGCGCGAGCATGAACTCCAAACGCGAACTCAGCAAAACCCTGGTCGATGGAAAAACAAAAATCTTTTGCAATTTTTATTTGCAGACGCCAAAGACGCGGCCAAAGAATTTTGACTCAAACCCACAAAATGCTTCTAGAAGTCGCACGGTTTGCAGATTCACGTTTTTCAGAAGAAGAAAATTGTGCTCAGAAGAAACACGCGCCCAAGAACAAAGGAGACCACAAAAAAATCCGTGGGCCTAGGGCACGATTTTTTCCTTTAACAGAAGCACGAAAATCTCAAACCAAGCAGCCACGAATTTACCCAGAAACCCTCCTAGAATCCTGAGCCCTCCCGTGAGGGAGACGAGCTCAGTATGGCTCTGATACCATGAAACAATTTGCTATGAAATTGCTTGTTATTAACAAAGAAGATGATTACAATTTATAGAGGAAACCTACTATAGACATTAAATGTCTACCTACTAGCTACCTAACAACTACTGTAGCTATAATTGACCATTAACATAAGTAGAATATAATATTCTAACAAGACCATCATATGTGCCACCAAGGGAGACAAAATTGAGGACCACAATCTTGGATAAGATCTATTCCAAGATAAATGTGTTAATGGAGAAAATGAAGGAATGTTGGGTAGCAAATGGAAGCAGTATTGTCATGGATGGGTGGACACTAGACGAACATTAGGCAATGTCCACTCATCAATATCATGGTTACATGTTCAAAGGGCCCATATTTTCTTAAGGTAGTTGATTGTTCAGGGCATTGCAAGGATGCCAATTTTCAGTTTCAAATCCACAAGGATGATATTGAAGAGATTGGGCCACAAAATAATGTCCAAGTAGTGACAAATGCAGTTCACGTGTGCAAAGCTACAAGGAAACTGATTGAGACAACTTATAGACACATTTGGTGGACTCCTTGCGTGCATTCCATGAATAATGCACTCAAAGATAGGGAAAGATTGATTGGATCAAAGTAGTGGTCAATAATGTTAGAAATGTGCAAATGTTTATCTGCAACCACCACATTTCACATTCACTCTTCAGGACCTTCTCTAAGAAGGAATTCTTGAAACCTGTTGAGACTAGATATGCATCCTATTTCATTCTCTTCGAGAGAATGCTTGAGTTGCAAGAGGCATTGCAACTAATGGTTATGATAGCAGAATGGAATCGGTGGCCTAAGTCCAAGACAGAGCAGGGGAAGAGGGCGAAGGGTGTAGTGAAAAGTGATGTTTTTTGGGTTGATGCAAAATACATAGTCTCCAACATTACTCCATTTTTCTAGGTCATTAGATATGGGGATGCCAATGCACCTAGCCTTAGAGAGGTGTATGAGTGCATTGATTCTATGCTAGGCCAAATGAAGGTTGTCATGCGAGAGAAGGGCCCCAAATTAGCATTCTACAATGAGCACACTCAGCCAATCATTCAAAAGAGATGGGAGAAGCTCAACACTCCCTTGCACATGGCTGCCTATGCATTGAACCCCAAGTGGTACATGCAAAGGCCTGGTAGAGTTACACCCTTACATGAAGCTGGGGTGAAGGCAAGGTTCTTTAGGGCCATTCAAAAGATGTATGATCCTATAGAGGTTGGCATCATTTGTACTAAGTGGACAAAATTTGCCACTCTTAGGGGTTATTCTAAGGCGGCCAAGATGGATATGGGAAATATGGCACAGGAGGACCCAATTTTGTGGTGGAATTGCCATGGACCGATTTCTTTGACTACCATTCTAGCCATTCAATTACTATCTCAAATTTCTAGTTCTTCAGCTACTGTGTAATGTCCCCTTCTCAAGCATGATCTTTCCAGTGACTGTTGGCCTATTCCGGAGACCCGTAGGCTACTTGGAAGGTAAAATTAGGGTTTCCTATTTTGAAGGATGTTCTTGCTCAGGGTTGGTCGATTCAATGGCGGATTCTTTCTAGGTTTTCAAAGAACTTCGCAGTGGTATGTTCTTCTTGGCATTCTGAGCATCTTCAGGAATTTTCTATTTTTAGTAAATTCTATTTCTGGCAGTAAACTGGTTGGTCTCAGACACAGTTGACTTTCCTCTTCAGCTGACTCAATTGGCGTATTCAAACTCAGGCCTCGGGATGCAGTTTGAGGTGATAAGTTGAATTATTTTAAAGAAGTCATGTTTAATGTTATATTTTAACATTGACCCCTTGGCCTAGCAACTTTACTTTAAGTTGTTTTAAAAAGAGGTTCTTTATGGGTGGGCGCCTCATTAAAAGAAGTAATTGTGTTTTTATTAAAAGATTTATTCCAAGCAAAAGTGGACGCCAATTTCAATGAAGCAATTAAGTAATAATTAAAATATTGCTTGGGAAAGTGGGACGCCATCTCTTGGGATTAGGGTTTTGACTCTAAAAAAAAGAAGGTTAGGGTTTCGAGAAGGTCAACAACAAATTATAAAAGGAAGCCTTGGGTTCTCTTTTCAGCATCTTTTATCTACAGGAATGTTATGCTGTCGGATTGGCTTTGGGATTGCTTCGAGGAATGAAGGCCTCCTAGCTTGGGCATTGCTTCTCACTTGAAAGATAGCAACTAGTGGTGAGATAGTGTAGTTTGAATGTTTTATTGTGAGATTTCTGCATTTTTAGTCTTTGTGAGGATATGTAAATCAGTTTTATTCATATTAGTGGTTTTCTGGAGTTGCACATTCATTTTAGCAGATTGATGTTTTTAATCATAAGTCAAAAAATACACAGAGTCGTTCTGGGTATTGTCTCATTGGTTTTCTCTGTTGGAAGCGACCCTTCATGAATATTTGCAGATTTTAATATGAAGCGTATGATTTTATAAAGCAAATTCGTCATTCCTTGTAGGGCGCACTTTCTGGAGTGCCTCGAGATCCGTGTCATTAATTATTAGCCACTTTTAGCTGCCTTTTCTTATAACTAAACTAGGCGCCATCATTCTATAGGTCCATTGCATCAAACTTGAGGTCTTTTGGGTCTGTTTAGGGTGTTATACGAGCAATTTAGTGGGTTACAGGCATGCTGGTTTTACAGTTAAAGGTGCAGATCTGAATAAATCAGAATCTTAAATCTGGTTTTTGAGAGAAGGAAATCAGTTTTGATATGTCCATTAAGCAAGGAGAAGTCTCTATTTTAATGCTCGTTGAATTGTTCTAACTCTATGCTCTTGACAGGTGAATTCTCTATCATATTGTAAGCTGACAGTAGTACTGACAGCAGTTCTTCCATCTTGCTTAATCATGTTTTGTAATGCTCATATTTACATTTTGTAATTGCAATTGTATTTCTTTATCTCCGCCCTATGGTAGCTCCTTTCCCATTCCGGGTTAGAAAGCACATTCTGGGTGTCGAGTACTTTCAGCATTTTAGCTTACTTCTCTTCCAGCATTGTAATTTTTGTTATCTCCGCCATATGGTCGCCTCATTTCCGTATTGGATTGAGCAGCACATACTTGGTGTCGAGTGTGCTTTCAGTATATTAGATTGTAGGGATCCTCTGACCACGTGCTCGTCGTTCGCCGACGCATCTTGGTTAGAGTTCTTGCATAAGCATTTTGATTAAGATCCTCTGACCAATGCTCACACCTTGCCCACATTGGGATCCTGGTGTACATTCTGGTTAGAGTTGCTTCAACATCGTTTTGGTTTAGCTACTAACCTTAACGGGTGCACTGGTTTGTAAACTATTATTGAAAAAATTGAAAAAAAATTGGCTCGGAATTTTTCAGTGGTATCAGAGCCAAGATCCTGCCATCCTGTGCCCAACAAAGTTCATTTGACAGATGAGTGACAGAGATACTAGATACTACGTACAGAAAAAGATGACTACAGAGAAGTCACTACTTGAGTTAATGCATGAACTGTGTACGCTAATGAAGGATCCTGACATAAAATGGGGAGTCAGAAAGATTTATGCTAAGTCTGAAAGTCGGGATAGAAAGGTGCATATGCCACATCAGAATGATCGTGAGCTTGATGAAGATACCGTGGCAAGTGAAGAGTTAAGAGTAGAACCCCGTAATACTTCCCTTGACTTGCATGTAATAGGAAGTGATGAAGATCAGCTTGGTGAAAAGAACAGAACGACAGTCTTGAATCCTAATAAGGATTCAACCTATGAAGGTCTAGAAGCTAAGGGCTTCACTGAAGATTTTAGTAGTACTGTTGTATGGGATGAGTTTGCTGAAGAAGAGCAAGTAGAAGGAAATACTTATGGTCCCGTTGAATCAGCCTATGAGCATTGCCAAAGTGATGAAGTTGGTAATGTTTCCAACATGACTGTACCGCCTTGTGTTGAAGAATTGGTGGTGGATAGTGTTGTACCCAAAACCAAAATTTTTGCTTCATCAAGGCATTTTGTTTAAAAGTCTAAATCTTGCTAAAATGTTGTAGAATACAGTCTTGGGCAATATCAAGCATGGAGTTTTTGTCAATAGTTTGTCAGTCAAAGTCAGTTATATTGAACAGAACCGAAGCAGAGACTCAGATAAGAGCTTTTCACAATGGAGGAACATCTCACGACGGCGTTTCACATTGCACATGGTCATTTCAATGATCAGAACAGAGTTTTTAATGATCAAATTATGAAGATTTTTCAGAGGAAAAGCTCAAAAGTGCAAGTATAGCCCAGGGGCGCCCAACTTTTTGAAGGTTAAGATCTTGCTGAAAATGTTCAAGCATCCAGTCAATCTCTTCAGAATCAGTCTGACTATCCGTCGAGCTATTCAGCGAAGCATTTCGAGACCCACAGCTCCGGTTATCAGCGACAAAAGTTGAAATCCTTAAAGTTCCAGATGTGAGAATTTTGTCCTTTTCAGGCAAAAGCGCGCCTCTAGCCTGAGGGCGCCCATCTTAAGGAGGGGGTAGATTTCGACAGTTTCAATGCCGGATGCAGTCAATCTGTTCACAACTAGTCTGCTTATCCAACAAGATATCAAATACAGTCATCCGACTCTCAGAGTTCAGGCAGCAGTCATCCAAAGATCAGCTTAAAATGGAGTTTTCACGTTTACGAGCTTCTCAGTTTATTCAGGTACGGTATAGGCGAGCATTTGGTTAAGAGACCCTCGAGATAGTATTGCGGGCGGAGTCTTCTAACATCGATAATACTCTAATTATCCGCGTACATCATTAACCTTGTGATCGGCGTTTAATTAGTGGTAGGAGATTCTACCAACAAGTAATTTTGCAGGCGGACCAACAAATGGTTTCGGTGTGTTTCACAGTCGAGGCATACAACTTAACTTTAGGCATGTCGAGATGAGCCAGTTCGCGTTGAAGTCATTCCGACGGTGGCGTTATCATTTTATCGCTCCATGAAACACGGCCAGAAGTGTCGGTAGCCGGGATTTATGGCGGTCATTTCGTCGTCTTTGGTGTATCTTGCAAAGTGAGACGACCGGAAAAATAGCTAAGTCACAGGAGTGAAGGCGTAAAGTAAAATAAAATATGCGGGTTTGAGGTCTTAGAAAGCAGAGTTTTCTTGCCTCGTCATCTCAGAATTCTCTTAGGCCTTAAACATCCGTTAAAATTAAATAGTACTGAATTAGATTGTCCCGGCTCGGATATCAGGGGTGAAAGGCTGCCAGATGATACCGTTTTGATCAAAGCGTCAAAAGAAGTGCAACCTATGAGCGAGGGGCACTTTTACTTTTAAGGCCCTTAACACAACTTTTAGGTGTTGTGCATACAGTCGTTGGATGCAGAATATCTCCAGGCATGTAGTGAGCTTCATTTCCTGTCAACAGGGTTCACCATTCGCCGTCAGCAGCCGTTTGAAGTGTCAGATGGCAGTTTAGGAAAATGGCCAAGTCTGGAACTCGTAAAGTAATTTAATCAGGGGCGCCTAATTTTTCAAAGGGTTAAACGATGGATTTTCTGTTGGTGGTATATACGGCGGACATTCTTCCTTGTTCGATTAAGGCTTTCAGATGAATTCCATAGGATGGTCACCAGGCATACCGATTACTTCAGAATCGATTAATGAAGTTGGCGGTCGTGGCGGTGTGGAAGTCGGCTATTAAATAGGGAGTTAGTAAAAATGAAGTATCTTGAGCAAATGGGCGCCTATGTGCTCAAGAGATGACTTTTCGGAATCAATAAAGTCAAAAGATGAATCTCAGAGCTTCAACCAGTTTGTCAACTGAAGTTCAGAATTTTCTATTTTTAGCGCCTTTGCATGATAATAAATATTTTATTATTATTTTCAAATTTGAACTTCCAGTCAGTGGCAGTCGAACTGAAAGGCAACCAATCAGAGGATTTCTATTCTTGTCAGGGTTTTGAATTCTTGCAGTTGCTCAATTGGTGCGAATTTCTTCTTATTCAAGTATGGCGTCATCATTTGTTATTCACAGAGCTTTCAATAAAATTCGTATTTTTCAAAGAGAAGATTCAATCTCAAGAGAAATTCGCAATTTTCAAAGCTAATTCATATTTTCAAAAGAAATCGAATTTTGTTAACTTTCAAAGCAAACTTCAAAGAGGTTCGTATTTCTTCAAGAAGTAAAGGCGCGCATCTTGAAGGGAAATTCATAGTTTCAAGCAAATTTGCAAATTCCTCAATAGCCAAAGGCGAATTTTGTCAAGGGAAATTCATAATTTTGAAGCAGAATTCGTTTTTCTTCAAGGCAAAGGCGTATTTTCAAGCAAAATTCGTTTTTCTTCATTCACAAGGCGTATTTTCAAGGGAGATTCGTATTTCTCAAACAAAGGCAGATTTCTCATCTATTTGCAAAGGCGATTTCTCCAATCACATTCTTTTGCAGGTTAAAGTTCACAGTTCTCAGCAATTTGAAGAATTCAAGGGCAATTTTCACAGAAAAAGAGCATCATAAAAACGTCTTTTTCCTCCTTGGTTCTCAGATTTCTCTCAGTTTTCAATTCGCATGTTCCTGAAATTGGCAAATTCAACAAGTCTCGACATCACGGATCATTTCTGCTTTAAAACGCCAGTGCGTCGTCGCGTTTGATTTTTCGAGGGAATTTTTAACTCTAGAGCATTAGTTCTCGAGTTTCGAATTTTCTCAACTAAAATTCTTTGCATGGTCGAGGAGTAAATTCGGATTTTAAGCATTCGGCGTTAAGGTTAATCTTAGAATCTTTTGGACGTATATCTGCCTTTTTAAGCTGAAAATTGACCGATAGACTATTACAACCTCGGCCGAGGCTATTACAGCTTTGAAGAAGTTGTCAGAATATAGCCGTGTTCACAGTCAACAAGCGAGTTTTTCAGAGTACAGTACACACAGACTGAGTTCAAGACCAAATCGGTCTTAATTCATGATTTCGTCAGAAAAGCTGAGACCGATTTGTATCAAGCTGCATTAGAGATAGTCGCCATCACTTCAGTTACGGAGCCGCCAAAGTTACCAGTCATTGAAATGCTAGTTTGAGTGTGCAAAGATTGCTCAGATTGCTCAAGTTGCTGACATTCAGATGTTGACGCAGTTAACAATCTCGTTGAGGGATTGGTTGCTAGAGATCGCGACCAGTAGACTTCAGTTTCCACCTCTCAGGATAGACATTACACACAGGAGTTAACTTGATGTTACCCTTTCAAGTTAACTGGCTGTCTCACCTCATGCATATCTATTCTGAGATTCATCTTGTTTACTTGGAGTTTCATTTAGGGTTTTCCGTTAACTGATGGTAGTCTTCCAGTTAACTTGCTTTCAATAAGGACATGCATGCTCGCACAATTGTCCATTTTTAGATTAGATGTTTCAGTCAAACTGAGGGTAGTTTCGGTTAATTTATTATAGTTATGGTAGGGTTTGGTAGCATTGCTTTGCGCCATTAAAGGAACTATAAATTGACACAAAGGTGATTTTAAGGGTTCCCTACACCTTGATGTATATAAATAAGAGCTTATGCTCATTTGTAAAAATAACTTTTGCTTGAGAGAAATATATGCTGCGCCTACCTTGCCCTCAATATTGCTCTTTTTGTATTGGTTCATGTGTCTTCGCTATTGCAATTAATTGTTATGCCACATAGGGTTTCATGCAATTGTAATGGTGGATTCTTTATGTCTTGTGAATCTTTTATCATTTCAATCAAGTGTTATGCCACATAGGGTTTCGTTAGATTGTGATGATAAAATCGTTTTGTGAAGTCTTTACTACTTTCAATCAAGTGTTATGCCACATAGGGTTCCATAAGATTGGCGTGGTAAATTCCTCCCATAGTTAGATCTGTTTGAACATATTTACCATTGAGGTCAATTGTTATGCCACATAGGGTTTCGAGAGCTTGAGATGATAAATCTGTTTTGTGTTAATTTACCATTGTGATCAATCGTTATGCCACATAGGGTTTCGAGAAATTACGGTGATAAATCTGTTTTGTGAATCTTTATCATTATAGTCAAAGGTTATGCCACATAGGGTTTCGTGAGGTTGTAATGATAAAGGCTGTTTTGTGAAGACTTTACTATTTCGATCAAGTGTTATGCCACACAGGGTTCCATAAGGTTGTCTTAGTAAATTCTTAAATCTGTTTTGTGCCCAATAAGCTTGTTTAGATTGAGATGATAGTTGCGCCACCTTGCCTTCAAGTAGAGAATCTAAACTCGTTTATAGATCAATAAGTGTCATCATTCCTCATGCTCCACCGTTTTCGCCGGATACAAAGATTAGAAATGAAGATTCAGCTTTTCAATTTGTAGTTAACGTCTGTGAAACCAAGAAATCCTTAGCTGCAAGTTCTTGGTTTCTGTGCCTTTCTTCGGTGAGAACAAAAAGATAGGACTTAGGTACTTTTCTTTTCATGCATTCCAGCACAACGAGGGAGCTTCCCCTCCTAATTTGAAGAGCACTCATTGCGTAGTGTACATAGCTGTCCGTACAAACCTGCACTCCAGAGGTGTTAGATTTGACGCCAACAGATAGTTTTACTCTTGTTGCTGTCTCAACTCCCCAAGAAGTTCCACATGAGGAAATCAGCGACATACTTTCTCATGATGGTTCCATAAAAGATATTGAAGGTGAAGTTTTTGAAAAAAGCAGCATCGAAGAATCTTCACTTCATGTTGGATTTGGGTTTGACCAGCAAACCAAACCATTGGAAGAAAATGTTTTTGAAGATATCAGCTTAAGAGATTCAGGATCTGACTTATTCATTGAGTCAATACTTCCAGTGAAGCATGAAAAACCTCTTCCTGTTAATCATCTCAGTCAACCCCTTGGTATTTGGGATCCAGGTGTGTTGGCCCCGAGGTATAACAAGGTACCTTTGTGGGATGAATTTCCCTTTAATCCTGATGAAGACCAAAATATTGTCTGCCTTGCAAGCTATGAGGAGGCCGAAGGAGAAGTTGTTTTTGATGAAGAAGCTTACTCTGAAGAGCTCCATGGTGATCCCTTCAAGTTGATTGCAGCCACCAAGGAGGATGTTGTTACTTCCAAAACTTTCAAACCAGCATTCAATGATTGTTCGTTTGAGTCAGGGGCTGCCATAGCCTTTGATCAAGATGGCAGTAAGGTGGATGAAGAGCTTGAAGACCTTACGGCTTTTGAAGAAGAAAGGTTCAATGTGGTTTTAGAACACAAGGCTGATCTACCAAGGCAAGAAGCTGATTGCAAGCTTGAGGACGAAGAAACTATGGAGTATGTCCCTCTCCATGACACTGAACATTCTCTGTTAGTTGAGGATGAAAGACAAGAAGGTCGGAGCAGCTCTGAGGACAGCGATGTCACAAAACAAAGTTCTGATTTTGAAGAGCAGCCAACCAGCAATTCACCATCTTCACATTCTTATGAGTGGGAAGGACAATTCAAGGTGTTCGTTGACAAGGAAGTGCAAGCTCTATCCCTGTTTGACTACGCACATAGCTTGGTTGAAGAGCTTTACTGGAAGGCTCAGCTTGAAGAGAGACGTAGAGGAGTGACCGATGAAGTTACTCGTCCTAATTTGCAACTTATCAGAGATTCCTTGGAGACCTTGAAGTCCAAGTACGTACACTCTATTGGAGAACGGGATCATGTCATTGAAGTTGCAAAGAAGGCCATTTCTGCTTTTCATGAAAAGGAGAGTATGATTGATGAGCTCACTCTGGAGCTTAAATCAATAAAGGACGAGTTGAAAGAAACTCAGTTGGAACTAACAGAGGTTGAAGACCAGTTTGCAGATTTCAAACTTTTCAAGGAGCAAGAGGATGCACAAAGAGCTGAAAAAATCAATCAAGTGATTGGAGATCTTGACTGTCTTCAAGAGGAGTTTGATCTTGAAAGCATTTCAAGAAAATCAGAAGTTGCATGTACAGATTTGGGGCAGCGAGACGAAAGGAATGGCTTCCAAGTCTTTGACAATCCCTTCTTTCAAGTGGGTGTTGAAGCAACTTATGACAATCCTCTCTTTGTTTTGAAAAATGAGGTCAAGCATGAACACCAATCTAAGGATGCCTTGATATCACTCCATGAGGATGTGCCACGTATGTTGAGTAGTAATGGATGCATAAGTGGGTTTGAGGATGGAGTCTTTACATGGGAAGTGTTGATTCGAAGAGATTTCAACATCCTCGACACCAAGGTGTTAACAAAGCAAGACTTGGTAGCTGCTGATAACTTCATTACAGCAGCAAGGAGCAAAGATTTCAGTTTTGTTACTCATGAAGTAGGGAAGAAAAATGGACTAGAACTCGGTGTTTGTATGCTTGTCAATCCATCCCTTGGGTTGAATGATGCTTTGGCATTTATTAGTCCATTTTTGGAGTTGGCCTTGAGGTCATTTAATATTTCATGCTCCATTGTTGTTGAAACTTTCATAGATAGGCTTCAAGGGTTCAATAGAGGAGGCATCAATCTCTTCAGTATACACTTGATCCTTACTAACTCTTGGGGATCCATTGAGATTACCTTGCATTGTGTTGAAAATCATTTTCAGTTGGGTATCCGTGCTTGGGATTCTCAACTTGGCTTGATAAGGCTTATTACATTTGGAAAGGGCTATTGGAGGAATAAGGATCAAATTTCCAAATTTTTTGATGATGTTGCTTTCTTTGTCCGCCACTTGATGGGGTTATTTGATCATCAACAATTGGGTTGGAGAGAAATTTTGAGTATGGGTTGGAGAAATGAACGATTGGTTGCTCTTGAGAGCATTTCTCAGCTAAGACATGGACAGATTTTGATACTTGAGCTTGCTGGTTTGAGGCAGACCAGCCACCTTACATGTTGCGTTTCTCGCATTCAGGAGAGTTGGTTCATCACTCCTGATCAAAGAAGTGGTAGTTTTCTCATGGAGATGGATCTAGCGTGTTTTCCAACCACTTTGGAGGTGTCACCTTGCAGCGCGATGGTCATCTCACATGCTCACGCTTGGGATTTTGAGTGGTGTTGTTTTCCTTTGTGTAGGACTCGAGAATCAGATTGCACTACGCTGATCCTAGCCTTGATCAGCAGCAATTATTTGTTCCTTCACACCTTTCCTACCCTCCAAATTCATATTATGATGGTTTGTGATGTAAACTTTGACAGTTTACTCTCAGTATTGATTCAGGACAGCAGTCTCCCACATGCTTTGGTTCACCATTCTGAGACTCATGGGGCTGGAACTATGAGTGTTTTCTGTAGTCTTCATGGTTGTGTCAGTATAATTCAGATGAGGCATAGTAGCTTCATGCAGAGACATGAGTATGAGTTTGTTTAGCTCTTGCAAAGGATTGCTTTCCTCCTTGCAAGAAGATTTGTAGATGTCACATTTGCAGTCATGGTTCCGTTTGTTACCATGTGGAGGTCTGCTGAGGAGTTCGATTTTGATTTGAGTAGACTATCTTTCCTATTGCTTAGAATTGTGATTGACAGTAGTATGGTTGATACTGTTAATTCGGGGCATTGTGGACATGAGATGTTGCATGATTTTGATCCCCCTCCTTTAAGATCTTTCGGTTTGAGTATCATGGATGGTAACACTTTGGGGTTACAAGGAAGGTTAGTGCAGCATAGGCATGATGATTTCACGGATGTGATCAGAGTGGTGCAGCATCGGCATGGTGGGTCCTTCTTGCGATGGGTTTGGGAACCAGGGATCATACTTGTTTGCGTATGGATTAGTTTTAAAATTTCTGGAGTTGTGGTGGTATTGCTTGAGGACAAGCAATTTTGGGAAGGGCGGATTGTAATGTCCCCTTCTCGAGCATGATCTTTCCAATGACCGTTGGCCTATTCCGAAGACCTGTAGGCTACTCGAAGCGTGTACCCAGGGTTTCTTGCTAAGTTACCAAAAATCGCCCTGCTTTATCCGGCCAGATCCGCACGGACGCGGTTGAAACTGCATACGCTGCTGAACCCCGCGAAGTTTCAACGGTCGATATTTTACGCTGAAACCGGACGGATTTTAATCTTAAACGCTTTTAAAATGACGTACGCTTTTATGGGCTTTCAAGGTGTTTACGCGAAAAGATCGAAAACCTTTGGCAATGTTTTCGGAATGAAATAGAACCCGGACAAACACTAAATCGTTTCATTTCTCGTTTCAGTGATCATTTTATTTTATCGCTTTTCCGAGCGGTAAAACCTATGTACTGATTTGTTATTTCTCCATTGCCGTACTTTAATCACCGCTTGCAACTCCGTTGCAGGAAGGCTAATTGAACGCGTGAGGAGTGGTTGCAGCAGTGTGAGGCGTGGTTTCCATTGACGCGGCAGGTTGCAGGTTGCAGGCTCGAAATCCTCCATTGACGCGGCTCCACTCCAGGTTTTTTATTTTTTCTCATTTATATTTGTTTATAAAGTTTGTAATATTAATAAATGAAAGATTAAAAATTTAAAATTATATAGATTATATTATAAATTCATAGGTTTATTATTGTTTATAAATTTTAATTTAATTTTATAATATATTTGATATTTCCTAAAAATTTATAATTATTTTAAAGTTTTTTAATATGAATGAAATTTGAATCATTTGAAATTAAATTTTAATTATTAACTATTTAGTATTATTATTAATTAACTATTAAATTATTAATTTTTTATTTTTTATTAATCTATTAATCTATTAAGAATTATCTATTATTATTAATTTATTATTAAAATATTAATAACTTAATAATTCTAAGTCTTTATTTATTATTTTAATTATTAATATCTATATTTTAGTTATTACTTATTATTTAATTTAATTTATATTAATAATAAATAATAATATATTAGATTAGTAATAAATTAATATAATCAAATTTAATATACTAGACTTAAAAATTAGAAATTGTAAATTATAGAAGTGTAATTGAAATTCAAATTTGAATATATTGATAGTAGTCTTACTAATTGCAGTTTACTATTTAACATTTATTGTTCAATAATTGTTTTTTTAATTTTTTGTAGCTGCATAATGGCAACTAGTTCTACTTCTACTTCTCGACCCACCTTTAAAACCGACCCAAATTCACCTTTATGGAAACATGTGCAAATGATACAACAAGTGAAAGGGGGAGGAACATTTGTTTGGATATGCAATCATTGTAAAGTTCAGTATACTAGCTCATACAGTCGTGTGAAATGCCATTTATGTGCCATTCCTAAACAAGGAATTACAGTATGTCCAGGGGAAAATGGTAAAGAGTTAGATCCTGACAAAGTAGCAGCATATATTAAAGAGCAAGAGGAAGCAGATGCAAGACTTGGTCGTGCCACAAACCATCCTTTGTTGAGAGGAAGAGGAAGTGGAAGGGGATCAAAGAGGCCTCCTCCTTCTCCAACACATAGTGACTTTGCTGATGTTGTAGAGAGCCACCCAGTTTTGGGTAGAAGTGAAGATCCTGTTGGTGTGAAGAGAAGTAAGGGGCCATTAGAAAAAGCATTTAAGCTTGAAGCTAGAGAGCTTGCAGATCAAGCCGTTGCAAGATGTCTATATGCAAACGGTTTGGCATTTAATGTTGTAAGATCACCATATTGGCAGGATATGTTGAGAAAGGCAAGTGACTGTCCACAAGGGTACACAGGGCCAGGTTATGAGAAGGTGCGTACCACCTTACTAGCAAAGGAGGTAAAAGGCATAAACAATGCATTGGCTCCCATTAGAAATTCATGGAAAAAAACAGGGGTGTCAATTATTTCTGATGGATGGAAGGATGTCAAAAACCGGCCATTAATCAATGTGATTGCAGTGTGCCCTAAAGGGGCAATGTTTTTGAAAGCCGTGGATTGTGAAGGACAAGTGAAGGATGCACAATTTATTGCTAACATCCTTATACAGTGCATTCAAGATGTGGGTCCTGAAAATGTTATCCAAGTAATAACAGATAACGCAAAAAATTGTAGAGCTGCAGGTATGTTGATTGAGACACGATTTGAGCACATATTTTGGACACCTTGTGCTGTTCACTCTCTCAACCTCATGCTACAAAAGTTGGGTGTGAAAATAAATTGGATCAAACAAATGTATGTTGAAGCTGAAAAGATCCAAATGTTCATCACAAACCATCAAATGTCACAGGCCATTTTTAGATCATTTTCAGCGTTGGAGTTGTTGAAGGTAATTGAAACACTTCAACTTTTAAATTTTACATTTCACTTTAGTAATTACTAATTACTAATTTATTTTTTAAACTCAAGAATGCCTTCTTTATATTTTAATTTTAATTTTAAATTTTTGAATAGGTTGCCGAAACCATATTTGCATCAAACACGATTGTCTTGAGGCGACTTGTGAAGGTGCGAGGGGCACTTTCTAGCATGGTTATCAGTCAAAGTTGGTCCCTATGGAGGCAATCCAATACTGAAAGGGCAACAAATGTAAAACGGATGATCCTAGATGACACTTGGTGGGAACGAGTAGAATATCTTCTTAGATTCACTAAGCCCATCATGAGTATGATCCGTTTTACTGACATGGATAAGCCATGTTTGTGAGAGGTATATGATGGCATTGATACAATGATCGAGCAAATGAAAATTGTCATCAACGAAAAAGAGCAAGACCCCGAAGAAACTTTCTTCAAAGAGGTGCAAACAATTTGCGTTGAGCGGTGGAACAAAATGACCACCCCACTACATCTTCTTGCATTTGCATTGACTCCCAAGTTTTATAGTGATGAGATTCTTGCTTTGCCATCAAGAGTGCAACCATATTCAGATCTAGAAGTTGGTGTTGGGTGTAGGACATCACTTAGTAGACTCTTCCCCGATCAAGAAACGGAGTATTTAGTTAGAGCTGAGTTTGCTGATTTTGTAGCCGGCGAAAATCAAAGTATTGGTGCTTCAATTGACAAGTATAGGATGGATGCTCATTCTTGGTGGTATGTCAATGGCTTTACAACACCACATCTCCAAGCTCTTGCGATCAAAGTTTTATCGCAAGTAAGTTACTTAGTTTTTATTGCACTCTCTAAATTTATATTGTTTACTATTTTAAAAATAATAAAATGGTTAACTTCAAATTTAAAGTTTGATTTACAGCTTTATAATTATAAGTTCCTCTCACTTTGTTTCAATAGGTTGCTAGTTCCTCTTCAGCTGAGCGAAATTGGAGTACATACTCCTTTATCCACTCAGTGAAACGCAATCGATTGGCAGCAAGTAAGGCAGAAGAGCTTGTTTATGTGCATTCCAACTTGCGCCTTCTTACTCATAAAAAGAATGAGTATAAGGAAGGAGGCACGAGGTTGTGGGATGTAGATCCAGAGCGAACTGATTTGGATTTTTCAGCTGCCACACAATCTTTACTTTCTGTGGAGTCGGATACCCAACATGCTTCCAATGAGAGTGCTAGTGGGGCTGCATGTGGTTCTACTTATTTACCTATATCATCTAATGTCAATGATGATGTTGATCTTAATCTTCCTGATGAGCCATATGATGCCTATTGTTAATTGTATTACTTTGTTTTGAATGTTGAACCGATGAACAATGAATTCAATATAATTATATACCTATCGTAACATTCAAGTTTTGAAAAATTGATATCAAATTAATTTAGTATAATTGTATTTCAGATTTGTTATATTTATGGTAGTTCTAACAACTATTTAGCATATGCATGATATGTGGTATTCTAAATTTAATTCTTTTTTTTACTTTCTAGGCTGCAAATATATCTATATCTATGATTTTTATATGTTTTATGTACCTGACATACCTTAAACGCATTCCACCACCCCAAAAAAAAAAAATTTGTTAAAAATTACTGCATCGTGACCTTTTCGCAGACCGATTCGGCAAATCAGGTTTCTTTTGTTTTGAAGGGGATGCTCTTGCCTCGAGGTTGGTTGATTCAATGGCTATCTTCCTGGTTTTCTCGCGAGAGCTTCTACATATGTTCTTCTTGGCATTCTGAGCATCTTCAGGAATTTACTATTTTTAGTAAATTCTATTTCTGGCAGTGTTCCTGTTGGTTTCGGCATGGTTGACTTTCTACTTTAGACTGATCAGTTGGCTTGCTCATTTATGGCTTCGGGGCACAATTGGAGAGATAAGTCGAATTATTTAATTAAAGTCATGTTTTAATGTTATATTTTAACATTGACCCCCTTGGCCTAGCTCGTCACTTTAAATTGTTTTAAAAGATGTCTTTATGGGTGGGTGCCTCATTGAAAGAAATTAATTATATTTCTTATAAAGTAAAGATTAACCCAAGCTCAAATTGGACACCAATTTCAAGAAGGAAATAAAGTATTATTAAAAGTCAAAGTTTGCTTGGAAAAGTGGGACGCCTTCTATTGGAGGATTAGGGTTTGGTTCGAAAAGGAAGTTTAGGGTTTCGAGAAAGATCATCTGAAAATTATAAAAGGAGGCCATTGGTTATCATTGAGATTATCTTTGGTCTACAGTATTGTTATGCTGCCGGTTTGGCTCTGGAATTGCTTCGGGGAATGAAGGCCTCCTAGCTCGGGCATTGCTTCTTGCTTGCAACACAGCAACTAGTGGTGAATTAGTATAGTTTTGTGAGTTTCATTGGGATTTGTGCATTGTAATCAGCATTGTGGCTATTTAGTTTCTGATTTTGCATATTAGAGGTTTTCTAGATTTGCATTTTAGTTACAGCAGATTGTTGTTTTAATTCATAACTCAAAAAATACAAAAAAGATTGTTCTGGGTATTGTTTATATCCCTCTGTCTGGGAAGGGCGAATCCTTATCTTAAGTTTCAGATTTTTTAGTGATGCATGGAATTTTTAAAGTAAAATCGCCCTCTTGCTGGGCCATACTTTTCAGATCTGCATTGGGTTTCGTGCATTAAATAAATAGGGTCTTTTGAGTGAGTCTCAGTGTTCTATTTTGGTCGCCATCATACTAGGACCATTATGCAATTCGTCTCATGAGATTTGATGAAGTTTTGAGCAAGTTGTGAGTAGATTTGTGAAGTACAGGGCTGCTGTTCGTGCACAAGGAATTCTGGACTGTCATAAAGCAGATTTTGAGGTTGGTCTGTTTAGTGCAATTTCAGATCTAAGCTTCATTCATTCAGTAAAGGAAACTCCTATATATTGTTGCAACTCTAGTTATCTGTTGATTCACAGTGAGAGCAAGTTATTAACTTATTATTGTAAGTTGGCAATAGTACTGACAGTAATGGTTATCTTGTTTATCATAATTTGTAATGCTCAGCTTTCCGTTCAGTAATTGCAATAGTATTTCCTTTACCTCCGCCCTATGGTAGCTCCTTTCCCACTCTGGGTTAGAAAGCACATTCTGGGTGTTGAGTACTTTCAGCATTTCAGTTATTTCTTTCAAGCATTGTAATTTGTAATACTCCGCCATATGGTCGCCTCAACTCCATACTGGATTGGGTAGTACATACTTGGTGTCGAGTTCCCTTTCAGTATTTAGTGTAGAAGACCCTCTGACCATATGCTCACCATCATCGGTGCCATTCTTGGTTAGAGTTCTTGCATAAGCATTTTGATTAAGATCCTCTGACCAATGCTCACACCTTGCCCACATCGGGATCCTGGTGTACATTCTGGTTAGAGTTGCTTCAACAACGTTTTGGTTTAGCTGCTAACCTTAACGGGTGCATTGGCTTGTAATTTGTAATTTGAAAAACGAAAAAATTGGTTCTCGAATATTTCACAGAATCCTAGGCTGAAGCACCTAGTCTTTGAAGCACTTAACACCCCCAATGTTATCGCCTAGAGTCTTCAAACCAATATCAATCACCATAAGGGTGCACTTTGGGGTTTGTGATGAGTTATGTGATGAGCACACACACTTATACTGAGAGGGGGGATGAATCAGTATAAGATAAAATTTCACTTATTTAAAATCCAACAACCAAGAAAACAGCAATCACACAAGACCTACCTTCTAAGAGACACAAGATTTACGTGGAAACCTTTTCGGGAGAAAACCATGGAGAAAGATTGCTTGGATCTACTATCTAAATCAAGTCACAAAAATAAAATTCTTTTACAAATCTTAGCACCAATCCCCACTACTAAGGACCAACTTAGCAAGAGACACCAATCTCTTCTATTAAGAGGCACCAACCTCTAATGAACAAAATTTCACCTTCTTGAATATAGTTTTTTCAATGGATGATGATCATTTGAGTTTCCTTCATAAAATCTGCTCACAACCTCTTCATATATATTCTCTTCTTCAAAAATCTGCTGAAAATAGGAATAATATTTCTTTTATTGCTTGCTTTTATATACCCGACACACAAACTTCTATTTATACCTTCTTTATGCCTCTTCACCCAAGGGAGGCGATCCTTCAAGAAGGGTAGGCCAAGTTTGCACATGAAAAAAAGAAAAATCATTTTTTTTATTTTTCCCAAGTTGGGTGACCACATCAAGAGGGTAGGCCTATGTCAAAAAGACCTTGGATAATATTAATTTTAATTTTCCTCAAGAGGTCGTCCATCTCAAAAAAGGCTTCAAACAATATTAAATTGGATTTTCACAAGGAGGTCCTCCACTTTCTATTAATTGCAGCGCTGCCATGATTAAATGATCTCACTAGAATGATGTGATCTGCCTTTAATAAGGGAAACTGATTTTCTTCTTTAGTAACAACAATATTTCCAACATTACGATGACTTTAAGAGGGATTGTACTATTGTACAAGTGCATTTCAGACCGACACATGTCTGATCTAAGTCACCAGATTGATACTCTTCTTCCAAGATGTTGTGGTGAAGTTTGGGTGCACATTGAGGTGGAGTTTTTGCTTATGTTCAACTTTGGTGTGTCGGGTGTGAGTTGTTTGAGATTTTTGGGTGATTATTCTGGCTGTATAGACCTGTTGCAGCATGTTTCAGAGCATTTTCAAAGCTGCACCAGCTTTCCTACTCATCCGTTAAAGGTATCATATTGTTACTTCACAACTGGGTTGTCGGGTACATGTTATTTGGCACTCTTGTGGGGGTTACAGCAGTTTTGTTCATCATCAGCACTTAAATCAGCAATATTTTTATTTATCAGCATTTTACTTACAACACATTCACTTATGTTCAGTATGGTCACATGTGAGCTAACATTGTAAACACTAGATGGTAGCGCTGCCAATGTATATAGCAAACCTTATTTAAATCATGTACTCTCCCCACTAAACAAGTGGTTATTTTGTAATAATCGTTCCCACTGCAAGTGGAAGTGCCTTCTTGATTACCCACTGAATAAGTGGATGTTTTGTACTTACACTCTACTAAATAAGCGTGAAGTGTTTTTCTTTTCAGTATTGCATTAGCACTTTGTTGAATAAGTGGTATTGGTTCGCTTGCCACCAAGTGCATTTCCTTTCAATTGCAGCATTTCAGTTTAATTGTAAAATCTTGAACACTGTATTCTCTCACCTTGCCCATCCCGAGATGTGGGTGATCAGAAAATGGAAAGGAACTTGCATTGCATATCACCTTTAGTTTAAGATAATTTCAAAAAAAAAATAGGGGTGTCTATTACAGTGGTATCAAAGCTGGAGATCTTGCCACCCTGTGCTTCTAATCTTATCATGCAGCTTGTTCTTGTTGGAAATATTGTTGTCATTGACGTCAAAGGAGAGATGAACATGATCTCTGCCATCATATTGCTGCTATCAAAGGAGGATCATTGCTGAAAACATATGCTAAGGAGAATAAAAATAAACGGAAAATATTTCGTAAGTCTTAAATGTAAAATTTTGAGTTTGATGAGCTGGCCAACCTGTGGACTTTTGGCGCCCACATTTCTTGTAAAATTAAAAATTAAATTCAATTTTGGGCACCCACATTGGGTGGATTCGCCCACCTTTGTTTTGGGGTGACCATGCATAATAGATTGCCCCCTTGGGTGAAATAAAAAATTTAAATTATTGTTTTTGTTTGGGCCGACCCCTCTTGGAAGGATCTATTGGAAGTTGTCATTGATGTCAATGGTAGCAAGTCTAGTTGTCATTGATATCAAAAGGGCAGTAGGGCAGCAATTAATCAAGAGCAGCAGAGCAGCAATTAATCAAAGGAAGCAGAGCAACAACTAATAAGGAGCAATTAATAAATGAAGACATAAATATGGGCCCACCTCCTAGATAATTCATGTTATTATGAAATAAATTTAATTGTGTTATGGGCCGACCCTCTTGATTTGGGTGCCAAAATTAAATAAGCCTAAGTTGCCAGTTTGGGTACGGGACCGGGCACGGGTACGGGATACGGGTATGCCGGTACGGCAATTTTTTTCCCTAAAATACGGTACTTTTGGGTACGGCTCTATATATATATATATACAAAATTGTAAATAAATTTGATAGTATGAACTATGAGTCTATGATACTTCATCAATCATCAATCATCATTAAATCTAAAATCATTGATCAATGCTAGTGATAAACTACAAGCCTATAAAGATAAATCATAAATGCCAATTGATAGTTCAAAATTCCAATACATATGTCATACTCATATATTAATAATAAATATCATATATGTCTCTCTAGTCATGATTCAAATGAAAATTATTACAATTATTCGTCAATCATCAAAAGGATCTAGATCATCATCATTTGGTTCGACATTATTTGAACCACAACCAAATGCATTGCCAATGCCACTTGTAGTAGTTGCATCATGTGCAAGAGTCTCAGCAGCATCATCATCATCATCATCATCATCATCATCTATAGTGACTCTAGCAAGCTCTGCAATAGATGCATCCAAGTTGGCACACTCAGGGGCTATGTCCCAATTCTTCATTGAACCATCCTTGTACTCATCTTGCTTATGTGATAGAAGATGCAAGTTGGAATGGATATAAACCAAGTCTTCTGCATTTTTTGCAGCCAACCGGTTACACTTCACTAAGTGGATGTAGGAGTATGTACTCCAATTTCGTTCAGCCGAAGAACTTGCAACCTGTTGAAATTGGAGAGAAAACCAAAATAACTTAGAAATAAAAAATGCAAAATAAATTAAAGAATGGTAAGTAGTAGTACTAAACTTAAAGTTTACAATACAAATGTTAATAAAAAAATTAAAAAATAAAAATTACTTGTGATAGAATCTTGATTGCAAGAGGTTGGAGGAACATAAAATCTTGCCCATGGAGGTACCACCATGTACGAGAATCTACTGTGTATTGGTCTTGAATAGCACAAAGACTATGATTTTGTCCTGATATGAACACGCCAAACTCTTTCCTAACATTTTCCGCCATTTCTGGATCTACGAAGAGTCTTCTGAATGCTCGCTTGTACCCATTAGCAACTTCACTATCTCTATATGGTGGAGTTCTCCTTGGAAAAGCAAGTATCTATGAACTATAGTGTTTGGGAGATAATGCATATGCAAGGAGATGCAAAGGTGTGTTCATTTTGTCCCAACGGTGGTGAATGATTTTTTCAACTCTATGAAAAAATGTTTCTTGGGGGTCATTCTCTTTTTCTGCTATTATCACCTTTATTTTTTCTATCATGGAATCAATACCATCATAGATTTCCCCCAAACATGGTCGATCTGTATCAGCAAACCTAATCATACTCATGATAGGCTCAATGAATCTCAAGAAATAGGCCACACAATCCCACCAAATGTCATCTAGGATCAATGACTTGACCTTTTGGGCCCTCTCTGAACTTGATGTTTTCCAAATACTCCATTGATTGCTAATAACCATGGCACCCAATGCCTCTCGCACCTTCACAAGTCGTCTCAAAACGATTGTGTGTGATGCAAATCGAGTCTCAGCAACCTAGGATCATGTAAAACATAAGTTAATAATAATAACAAATTAAAATATAAATCCATAAAATTAAAAATAAATTACATAATTGATAATTAAATTAAATTTACCTTCAACAATTCCAATCTTGAGAAAGTCCTGAAGATGCTTTGTGACATATAGTGGTTTGTCACAAACATTTGGATCTCCTCAGCCTCTTGGTATATATCTTTCACCCATTCTATTTGAGTGCCAATTGCTTGCATCACCAAGTTAAGGGAGTGTATAGTGCATGGTGTCCAAAAAATGTGTTCATACCTTTGCTCAACCAAAATACCTGCAGCCCTACAATTTTTTGCATTGTCTGTAATGACTTGATCAACATTTTCCGGACCCACCATCTCTATGGACTCAATGAGGATTTTTGAAATGAATTATGCATCCTTGATTTGCCCCTCACAATCAACTGCCTTCAAACACATAGCCCCTTTTGGGGACTGCAATAACATTTATCAAAGGTCGGCTTTTGCAATCCTTCCATCCATCGAAAACAATAGACATTCCTGTTTCAACCCAAGAATCCCTAATTGGTTTGAGTGATGTCTCTACATGATTTTTTTCTTTTACTAATAAGGTGGTGCGCACTTTTTCATACCCAAGAGATTTGAAACCTGAAGGTGCAGTATTGATTGCCTCCACCATTTCACGCCAATATGGTGATCTCACCAAGTTGAAAGGAAGACCATTGGCATAAATGCAACATGCAATTTTTTCCTCTAAGATGTCACTTGCTTCATTTTGAAAGGCCCTATCCAATGGTCCTCTTTTGCGAGAAGAAATGGGGTCTTCTACTTGGACAGAGGGTGTCTCCAAGAAAGGATGTTGAGAGGCCACTGCTGAATCTGCAAGCAAAGTCATTGATTTTTTCTTTGCTAAAGGATGATTTCTTAATTTTGTTCTTTCAGCCATAGCATCAGCGTCTTCTTGTTCAGCAATATATTTCATAATTTTATCCTTTGACAACCCCTTCTTAGTTGGCCCTCCATATACTCTAATCCATTGCCCACCTTGTCCACAAAGGTGAAATCTCACTCGACTATATGAGCTCTTAAATTGGATTTTACACTCATCACAAATACAAACAAATGCCCCACCTCCTGGAAGTTGTTCAACCATCGTAGTATGATGCCATAAAGGAGATGCTGCATCAATTTTAAACTTTTGGTTTTTACCAGCAGTAACACCCATTGCTTGAACTTGTAGCCATTTGAACTTTGATTTTGTTGTTATAAGAAATATAAAGTATTGAACAAATTACAAAATGAACACCAAAACACATTGAAACAAATAGCAAATCCTATTTCTTCTTTTCTAAAAAAAAATTTGAAAAAAAAAAATCTTCAAAAACTTGAAAGAATCCATCATATACTTGGAAAAATGAGTTAAAATGCATACCTTAGGTGATTAGATCTCCTTTGTGCAAGCTATCCTCACTTTCTTTTGCACTTGATCAATCTCCTTCAAAAAATTAGCAACCTACAAAATGAGAAAAATGGAGGGCAAAATGTGTTTGTGAGAGCAATGAAATGACAAAGGAGTGATAGAGTCATGTTATAAAGGCATTTTAGGGTTTTTTTGGCACTTTAAGTGCTTTAAAAATTGAATTTTTTTTTTGTTTTCATTGCCCAAAGTCCGTGGGAGCATTTGGGCACGCGCAGGCACGGTTGGGAGCGCCCATCCATAGCAGCATTAATCATTTGGGGAAAAAATCGGCAAACCAAAAGTTCAGGATTTTTTGAAAAAATTGGGAAAAGATCGGGAAAAAATTGGATTTACAAAAAAACACAAAAAATTGAAGAAAAACAGTCGAAACTACTTTTTTAAAAATTTAATGGCATTTCCATAGCATCAGACATTGAGAGCAAATAAAATACAAAGTTCAATCCATGAATTATAGAAAATAGATTTTTGTTGGTTATATTCATATCTGATTACATTGCACAAAACATACTACAACCGCAAATATCGGATGGTGAGTTGTCTATGCTACCACATTTTTCATACATGTCTACCAAAGCATTTTATCAAACAATTCATGCCTTGCTACTATGGCTAAAAGCCTAAAACAAGTGCTTTTGAACAAGTTATGGATGATTGGAAAAAATCTATCAAAGCATAATAGTAAGCAATAGCATAGACAAGGCAGTGAACTATTTCAAAAAATGCCTCAAAGAAATGTGGTCTCATGGTGATGGAATGCCATGACAATCCATAGCAATTTGCTTGTCATGGCATTCGTTATGGCATTCCATCACCATTGTTAATGAATGATAGCTTCGGTCAGATATGAAGGACGATTGCTGCAAGCATCATCGTCATTCATACTTGATTAGAGTTTATCTTTTATTTTGAAATATTTCTGGAAATCATATTAATCGAATTTATGAGCATTCATATATAATTCGAATTATATATGATATATTCTGTAATCGGAATTTATCTTCTCATCCGCCATCTAGTATATATGAGTTATACTAAACAAATCATTAACTGTGCTTATCTTAACCCATGCTCTAAAGAACACGTCCCATGAGTGGACGTGTCTCCACTTGTGGAGACACGTCCTCTCATGAGACGTGTCTCTTAGAGGCAGGGTTTCCTCACATATTTATGGCGGATCCTTCCTTGATATGCAGATATAGAAATCGAATAATGTTCTGCAATCAGCACATTCAAATAACAAATTAAATCTGGAAATTAAAATCTGAACACAGAAGTCTGAGTAGTTTTCTTTCAATTAAGATTTTCTTAAGTCCCTTAGTCTCCCATTTTGATTGAAGATTTGTTTACATTTATATGGTATCAGAGCCAGATTGTGTGAATCCAAAACAAATCTAATATCAGTTTGCTCTAGAAAATTCGTATTTTCTAAAAATTGAATTTACATCACATTCTTCATAATGTCAAGTGTGATCAGATTTGAAGATCGCCTTGCAGGAGCAGACAATTTCACATCATGGAAATTTAGAATCATGATGATCCTTAGAGAGAATAAGCTAGATTCACTTGTGAGAGAAAACTTGAAGGAAACAAAGTCTGAATTTGAGAAAACTCAATGGATAGAAAACAATGAAAAGGCCATGAAAATCCTAGTAGATGCAGTTAGGGATCATATAGTGCCCATCCTAGCAAAACATGAAACTGCATACCATATGTTCAAATCTCTTGAGAGTACTTACGAGATCAACAACACCTGCAGGACTCTTGCATTAAAGAGGCAAATCAACAATGCTCAAATAAACAAAGGAGAGTCCATTAATGCATACTTCTCGAGGATCATTGAACTAAGGGATCAATTACCACAATTGGATATCAGATTGATAGCAAAGAGTTAACTCTAATTGCACTAGGAGGTCTACCAAACTCATGGGAGTCATTTGTTCAAGGAATAAGTGCAAGATCTAAACTCCCTAAGTTTGACAGGCTAAGAACTAACTGCCTTCAAGAAGAAACAAGACTCTCCTCAAAAGAAAACAAACAGAAAAACATAGATGAAGACATTCATGTACTCAACACATCGTCTAATAAAAGGAATAAGAAAAACTCCTTCAAGAAAGGATTTTTTAAAAGAAAGAGAAATTCCAATGGAAAGGGATCTTATAAGAAGAAAGACATATCTCAAGTGCAATGCTTTAGATGTGATCAATATGGGCACTATGCAATGAAGTGCCCTAACAGATCGAAACAACAAGCTTCATTTGCTAAAGTAGGAAACCCAAATTCAGACCATGATTCTGAGAAATTTGTATTCTATTCAGCCTTATCAAGTCAAGTATCTAACAACATCAACAACTGGGTGATTGATAGTGGTTCTTCAAGGCACATCACAGGGTTTAGAGAACATTTAGACACTATGACTGAAGAGTCTGATGAAGAAGTAACAATTGGGGATGATTCTACACATCAAGTAAAAGGGGTTGGAACTTGTTCCATCACATTGAAATCTGGTCTCTCCCTTCAACTCACTGGAGTCTTATTTGTACCTGGAATAAAGAGGAATCTAATATCCATCTCTGCCCTTGAAGACAATGGATATAGGGTTACATTTATGGATGGAAAAGTTCTAGCATGGCCTAAAAACTCAACTATCAAGAAAGCCTAACCATAGGTGTAAGACAAGGGTTTCTTTACAAACTTTGCACTGAAGTTAAACAAGCCCTTACCCTTGACACCTTTGAGTCAAATGAGATTTGGCATAGAAGATTAGGACACCTTCATTTCTGTGCCCTACCTTCTATGGAAAAACTTGTAACAGGCTTACCTAAGTTAAAACCATCTCATGAAGGAACTTGTAAAGGTTGTGCCTTAGGAAAGAATACAAAGGGATCCTTTCCCACTAGTTTGAGCAAAACCCTAAATGTGTTAGATCTAGTTCACTCCGACTTATGTGGACCCATGTCTGTACCTTCTAAAGCTGGATTTCTTTACTATGTTATATTTATAGATGACTTCTCTAGTAAAACCTGGATCTATTTCCTTAAGTGTAAAGAGTCAATAGAAATCCTCAAAAGGTTCAAAGAGTTCAAAGCACATACAGAAAACTTCTCCGAGAAGAAAATAAAAACCTTAAGGACAGACAATGGGAAAGAATACACCTCTGAAATTTTTAAGGAATTCTGCATGAGTGCTGGAATGAAGAGGGAGTTCACAGTGGCTTACAACCCTCAACAAAATGGGGTTGCTAAAAGAAAAAATAGAACCATTGTAGAAGCTACCAAAGCAATGTTGCTTGACCAAAACATTGAAACCTCTTTCTGGGCAGAAGCCTCTAGGACTGCTGTCTACATCCAAAATAGATGTCCTCATTCTCATCTTGATAACAAAACTCCTGAAGAATCCTTCACTGGCATAAAACCTGACATTAGTCACTTTAGGATTTTTGGTTGCCCCGTCTATATTCATGTGCCCAAGGAGAAGAGATTCAAACTTGAACCTTCCGGAAAGAAAGGGATATTTATGGGATATAGTGAAACCTCCGAGGCCTTCAGGATATTCATACCCGGTCAGAATCAAATTGAATTGAGCAGAGATGTCATCTTTGAAGAAGACATTGCATTCAAGAGGGCAAGAAGTTCTAGTGAGACTGAAACCTATTCCCCTAGAGTACCTGAAATGGAACCTGCTCCTGAGATTCAAAGGGAGCATCCTGAGGAAATGCCACATGAACTTCCTTCTACTTCAAATGAGAATAGAGTTGACAACGGCAGAAAGAGACCACTTTGGGCCAAGAAGATGATCAAAGAAGCAGAGGATCATGCAGCACCCAAAGGGACGTTCAGGGAGAGTAAAAGACCCAAACACTTCAGTAGCTATGTTGCTCTAATGAACATCATAAACTCCGAACCTGTCAGTGTTACAGAAGCTTTCCGACATCAAGCATGGAAGGATGCAATGATAGAAGAATATCAGTCTATTCTAAAGAATGATGTATGGGATATAGTACCTAGACCAAAAGAGAAATCTGTTGTCTCTTCCAAATGGCTCTTCAAAATCAAGCATGCTATTAATGGCAGTATAGAAAAACACAAAGCACGTTTTGTGGCAAGAGGTTTTTCTCAAAAGGAAGGCATTGATTACGAAGAAACATTTGCACCTGTTGCCCGTTGCACATCATTGAGAGCAGTGTTAGCCATTGCAGCAGCTAAAGGCTAGAAGATCCATCAAATGGATGTGAAAACTGCCTTCCTGAATGGAACCATTGAAGAGGAAGTCTATTTGGAACACCCTGAAGGTTTTGTGATACATAAACCTGACTCACATGTATGCAAACTGAAGAAAGCTCTTTATGGACTTAAACAGGCTCCCAGGGTCTGGTATGAAAGAATTAACAGCTATCTCTTGGGATTAGGATTTTCCAAGAATGAGGCCGACTCCAATCTCTACTTCAAGGTAATCAAAGGTGATATGCTAATAATTATTTTATATGTTGATGACCTGCTGATAACAGGAGAAGATCACCTCATTGCTCAAGGGAAACAGGATCTAATTTCTGAATTTGACATGAAAGACTTAGGCATTCTACACTACTTCCTAGGTTTAGAAGTATGGCAGAAATCAGAGGGCATTATACTAAACCAAGGGAAGTATACTATTGATATTCTGAAAAGATTCGGAATGTTGGACTGTAGACCGATGTCTACACCTATGGAAACTAACCTTCACAAATTGAAAGAAGCAGCAGTAGAATCCAAGTGTGCAGATCCAACCCTTTACAAACAGATCATTGGATCCTTGATGTATCTGGTCAACACCAGACCTGATATTTGCTATGCAGTGAATGTTCTCAGCCAGTTCATGTGTGAGCCAAAGGAAATCCACCTAATGGCTGTAAAACATATTTTGAGATATCTTCAAGGCACTATTGGATATGGTCTTCTTTACAAGAATGATCAACTAGATCTTCATGGGTACTCTGATTTAGATTGGGCTGGAAATGTATCCAATCGGAAAAGCACATCAGGATGTTGCTTCAGTTTAGGATCAACTATGATCTCCTGGATTTGCAGAAAACAATCTTCAGTTGCACAGAGCTCAACAGAAGCTGAATACATTGCAGCCTCAATGGGAGCAAGAGAAGCAGTTTGGCTTCGTAAATTGCTTGTGGGACTCTTTGGTGAGCCCTTGAATCCTACAATTATTCATTGTGATAATCGAGTTGCATCAAACTCTCTGTAAATCCTGTCTTTCATGATAGATCTAAGCACATTGAGATCCCCTATCATTATGTAAGAGATATGGTGGAAAGGAAAGTGATTCAACTGGAGTATATTAGTACAAATGATCAAACTGCAGACATTCTCACCAAGCCTCTCTCCCAAATCAAGGTAGAACACTTCCGGAAGAAACTTGGTATGGTTGAAATGTAATTTGTTATTTATGTTTGAAATACAAATTGTTTATAAATTGTACTAATATATAGAGATGTTTAATGTGTAAACTCTTTTGTCATGTGTGTGACTCCATGACTTTATGGGCCTACTCCCCCTATGTGCATTATTGAAAGGTGACGATCTTTCTAATAATGAACACTTGTAATTGACAATGTAAAGTGACGACTCTACAATGATAAACTATCATGATAGATATCATGTGACTTGATATTGATGGACATGTCATGATAGTATCTCTTATTGATATCATGGGACTTGATATCATTTGTAGATCATTATGATCCTTAAGAGATAATCATGGTGGATGTTTATATCCGTGGATATGCCATGAATTATGGTAGACATCATGTGACTTGATGTCAGTGCACATACCATAATAAAGATATGATATGAAGAATGTCATGTGACTTAACAATATTGAGAAATCATACCATGTCTTAGATATCACGTGTTAAGGTGATATCTCTAGTTATTTGATTTGAAATATCTTCCCTAGCTAAGAGGGAGTGTTAATGAATGATAGCTTCGGTCAGATATGAAGGACAATTGCTGCAAGCATCATCGTCATTCATACTTGATTAGAGTTTATCTTTTATTTTGAAATATTTCTGGAAATCATATTAATCGAATTTATGAGCATTCATATATAATTCGAATTATATATGATATATTCTGTAATCGGAATTTATCTTCTCATCCGCCATCTAGTATATATGAGTTATACTAAACAAATCATTAACTGTGCTTATCTTAACCCGTGCTCTAAAGAACACGTCCTCTCATGAGACGTGTCTCTTAGAGGCAGGGTTTCCTCACATATTTATGGCGGATCCTTCCTTGATATGCAGATATAGAAATCGAATAATGTTCTGCAATCAGCACATTCAAATAACAAATTAAATCTGGAAATTAAAATCTGACCACAGAAGTCTGAGTAGTTTTCTTTCAATTAGGATTTTCTTAAGTCCCTTAGTCTCCCATTTTGATTGAAGATTTGTTTACATTTATAACCATGAGACCACATTTCTTTGAAGCATTTTTTCAAATAGTTCACTACCTTTTCTATGCTACCACATTTTTCATACATGTCTACCAAAGCATTTTATCAAACAGTTCAACGCCTTCATGCTATGGGTAAAAGCCTAAAACAAGTGCTTTCGAACAAGCTATGGATGCTTGGAAAAAAATCTACCAAAGCATAATAGTAAGCAATAACATAGACAAGCAAGGAATTGTTTGAAAAAATGCCTCAAATAAATGCAGTCTCATTGATGGAATGCCATGAAAATCCATAGCAATTTGCTTGTCATGGCATTCCATCACCATGAGACTACATTTCTTTGAGACATTTTTTAAAGCAGTTCACCGTCTTGTCTATGCTATACGCATTTTTCATACATGTCTACCAAAGCATTTTATCAAACAGTTCATTGCCTTGCTGCAATGGCTAAAAGCTTAAAACAAGTGCTTTCAAATAAGCTATGGATGCTTGGAAAAAATCTATCAAAGCATAATAGTAAGCAACAAGCCATGGTCTCATGGTTTTTTTTGCGCGAAAATCAGCTCGATTTTGTTCACTTTTTTTTGCAAATTTTAAACACGTTTTATTGGCAATTTTACAGTTTGAAATGGAAAAAAAAATCATTGACCAAAAAGTCAACGATTTTTTCAAAAAATCGGGGAAAAAATCGTCCAGCTTGCAGATTTTTTTAAAATTGCGATTAATCGGGATTTTTTGCAGATTTATGCTTCTATGCGCCCAGCCACCCCCAGGTTCTCTGTGGGTCAGCTTTGAGCGAACCCACAAAGAACCCGAGGGTGGCTGGGCGCTCCCAACGGCTCCCCAGCAAGGACCCTGTAAGAGACCAGGTGTCCCTCAACCCCAACTACTAATGAAGAATGCAATTTTTTTTCTGTTTTGCTGTTTTGTATTGTTTTTTGTGGTTTTTTGCAATATAAGAGTTTTTTTGCGATTTTTAAATAAAATAATGCCAGATCAAATAAAAATGCAAGAATTACAAATACTAAATCAAACTACTTTCAAGATAATGGCGAATGACTTTATTTTGAAGGATAAATGATTACAATGCTGGGAAACTAACATGCAAGTAAAAAGGCAAGCAACACAATATTGAGAAACCTGGTTTTAATTTGCAGCCACCTGAAAGAGAGCAGAAATGCTACGGCCAGCTTGAGTACAGACTTCTCCCACCATAAGATGAAAGGAATCACCTCCAAAGACCAAGCCGCCAACAACGGTGAAGATTGGGAGCAAAAAGGCAAGGCGATTTGCCTCAAATAACAAGGACCCACTTGCAGCTGAAAGGTACGGCCAGGAACTAGCATTAAATGCAGTTGTATGGCCCTTGGAAAGAGTGTCAGATGATAAATATGAATAGCCACTGCGAATGAATCCCTTCTGAAGAAAATCGATTCAAACCCTTAATCAAAACTTCACAATATGCTTGAATATGACTTCTGTATGAAGTCACTTTGATTAGCAAGCTTCAGTTGATCTTCCACAACCTCAGTATGCTTGATTCTGAAAAGGTATCATTCTCCAAAATATGTGATGGTACGAATTTGCAGAAACCCTTGTTTCACAAACTACAATGTTCTCAGAGAGAATAACAAACGAATTAGAATAATCAATACCTGAGTTCGATTTGTCTTTGAGGCATTAAATATTCTCTTCAATAGGCTCGACCCCCAAAAAGCATTTAATAATGATTTAAATGATAATTAATTCACCCCTTCAAGACTTAGGAAAAATAATCATTAAGTGGCGTACTTTTTCTCCTGAGTAATAATTACTCATTAAATAATAATAATCGCCCAACTTTATTATAAAGTCATTTAATACTTTATAATAGTCCATTTAATAATTAATATTTTATAATTTGACTTTATAATATAAAGTCACATCATTAATTAATTAATTATCATTAAATGCTTCAAATATCCTCCGTTGCCAATCCAACTGCCAAACTGGGTCAAGTCTAAGAATGCCAACTGAGCCAGATGCCCTGCCAGAAATAGCAAACCCTGATTGCCTAACTATAAATAGTAAGTGCCAAAATATCACTATGTGAACATCTGCAAAGGCCCAAACCTAAATCAGAATGTGGAGTAATGTCCCAAATCACTGGATAACTGCAATAGAAGACCCTCTAATCACAATTGTCAACCTACGAGGGTAGAAATGATAGGCTAACCCCTCAATCACACGAACTGTCTAGAAGGGGACATTACAATCCGCCCTCCCTGAAATTGCTTGGCCTCAAGCAATCTCAGCTCCGGATGCTGTAAGATCTCCTTTGACTCCCAAGTAGCATCCTCTACTGGCAAGTCTCTCCATTTTATCAGATACTCCTTGATAACCTGCCTCCGAAGGTGTCTCTCTCTGACATCGAGGATGGCCTCAGGAACTAGAATCAACTTCCCCTCGTCATCAAGGGGTGGCAATACTGGAGAGGGAATCACATGCTGACCCAACGCCTTCTTTAGGCGCGAAACATGGAACACATTATGAACCCTTCTATCCACCGGTAGATCCAACTCATATACAACCTTGCCCACCCGTCTGATAACTCTGAATGGACCATAGTAACGAGGTTTCAACTTCTCTGCACCACTCTTCCGCAGAGTGGACTATCGATATGGTTGTAACATGAAATACACCATGTCACCCACTGCGAAGGAACGCTCAACCATTTTTTGATCAGCATACTACTTCTGCTGATTCTGTGCCTATTGAATATAATACCGCATAATATCCTGATGATCCCGTAAAATATCACCTACACTGGGCACTCTACTGTCACTCAGCACTAAATCCAAGAAGTTGGGCTCCTCATACCCATATAGTGCCATGAATGGTGTCATCTGTATGGTCATGTGGTGAGTAGAGTTATAACAGTACTCACAGGGGTATATCCACCTCACCCAAGTTCTCTGCTGTCCAGCTACATAATTTCGCAGATATCCTTCCACCCACTTATTGACGATCTTCATCTGCCCATCTATCTGTGGATGGTAACTGGTACTAGATGTCAGTTTGGTTCCACATAACCTGAATAACTCCTGCCAAAAGTTACTCATGAACGGACTATCTCTATCGCTCACTATAGTCCGAGGCAAGCCATGTAATCTAAATAAATCTCGGAAAAAGAGCTCTGCAGTCTGCGACGCTGTGAAAAGTAGTAATCGGAAAAAAATGTGCGTATTTTGTCAACCGATCAACAACTACTTAAATACAATCCTTACCTTGGGCTTTCGGCAAGCCAGCAGGATAGGTGTGTTCCTGTTTGTTCTGCTAACAAACAAGGCACTCTCTCACATACTGAAGAACGTCTTTCTTAAATCCTTTCCATGTGAACTGTTCCCGAACCAGCTTATATGTTTTGAAATATCCAGGATGGCCCGCCATAGGAAGATCATGAAAGGCTCTCAAAACTATGTTCTTCATCTCTGAATTTGGAATCAGAAAAATCCTACCCTTGTAAATGATCAAGTCATTCACAACGGTGTATCTGCTATCCTACTCTGTCCCATCCACAATGCCAGAAGCCCATGGGTTCTTGGCATACTCAGCAATGATCCTATGTCTCCAGTCCTTTGATATCTGCGCCATAGAATTCAACTGAGGTCTGCGAGATAATGCATCAGCTACAACATTTTGTTTCCCCTTAACAAAAGAGATATCGAAATCATACGACTGCAATTTGCTGACCCATTTTTGTTGTCGTTCATTTAAGTCTTGCTATCCAAGGAAGTGTTTCAAGCTATTATGGTCTGTACGCACACTGAATTTGCTGCCCACCAAATATTGCCCGAACTTAGCCAATGCATGCATAATGGCAAACATTTCCTTGTCGTAGATGTTGTAACCTCTCTCAGGTCCCCTAAGCTTCCTACTCTCGAAAGCAATAGGGTGTCACTCTTGCATTAACACTGCACCAATGCCCTCTCCTGAGGCATCACAGTAAAGCTCAAAAGGCTTTGTAAAGTCTGGCAGTGCTAAAAATGGACATGAAGTCATAATCACCTTAAATCTGTCAAAGCACTCCTGGGCCTGTGGTGACCAAACAAATGCCCCCTTTTTTGTCAAACCAGTAAGGGGTGCTGCATTTCGAGAGAACCCGCTGACAAACCGCCTGTAGAAAGCACATAACCCAATGAATCCTCTGAGTTGGGTAAGGTTCTCTGGTACTAGCCACTCAAGTATAGCTTGGACCTTTTTAGGGTCCATCCAAACTCCATCCGCACTGATGATGTGGCCCAAATAGAACAACTTTGTCATGCCTAACACACATTTGGACTCGACATATAAGGACTCCCTATCCAGAATGCTCAAGACTGTATCTAGGTGAGCTAAATGCTCCTCCCATGTCCTATTATATACCAGGATATCATCAAAGAAGACCAAGACATATCTCCATAGCTGAGAACTGAAAACCATGTTCATTGTGGCCTAAAAGGTGGCAAGAGCATTGGTTAAACCAAACAGAATAACCAAGAACTCAAAGTGACCACAATGGCATCTAAAAGCAGTCTTTTCTATATCCTGCTCTCTCATCCGAATCTGATGGTACGCGGATCTCAAATCAATTTTAGTGAAGAAGCATGCCCCATGCAACTCATCAATCAACTCATCTATGCGGGGTATAGGATACCTATTTTTTATTGTTCTCTTATTAAGCTGGCAGTAATCTATACACATTTGAGGGTGTACCCATCAGCTACCTTAACTCTAATACCCTCAAACTCCTCTGTTTGTATGCCACACCTCTCAACCAAACGTGCATCTATAAAATTATACATTGCACCTATGTCTAGTAGAGTTATGACTTTCTGACCAGCTAGAAGCCCACGTAGCTTGAAAGAACCATCTCTTTGAAGACTAGTCAAGTGTGCCGCCTGTAGCTTCTTTTCACCATCACTTCCACTGTCATTTTCAGACTTTTCATCATCCGAATGCTCCAAATCAACTTGCTGGTCTGACGAATCAGATTGCTCTTCACCCTCATAAAACCATTCCATCTAGTTACTTTTTGCCTTAGGACGAAGAGGACATACATGTTTTTCATCATATGAGGTCTTACACCAAAAACATAACTTTTTCTTGCACAAATCATTCAAAGTTTCTCGATCAAAAGGTGGTGCATTCTTCTTCTTTGAATCAAATTTGTCTTTCTTCTTATCAAATGATCTATTAGGCCTTGAATATGATGATGAACCAGAAGAAAACTTGCTGCAAGATGCTGCAAGTTCCATATTGCGTGTCTTCCGCATTGCCTCCTGTAGAGTAGGGGGATCAAATGCTTTGACCCAACCTCTCATAGGCTCATACAACCCTTCAATGAATAGAATGACAAGTCTCCTCTCGGAAATGCCTATCACCATAATTGATATCTTCTGTAATTCACTAATATACGTATCCAGACTGCCTAACTGTTTGAGCTGAGCTAGCTCTCTAAAGTAGAGTTCTAGATCCTTTTTGTCAAAATGCTCAATGAGCCTATGTGTGAACTCCTGATATGTGGTAACCATGTGATGGCCAAGAGTATACATGCCGTGATGCCAAAGAGTATACATGCCAAACCATCAAGATGCAATGTTGCAAACTTAATGGCCTCGTCCTCCTGCATGGGTCTCAAAGATAGATAATTATCTAATTTATGAACCCAAGACCTCGCTGAACTCTTGTCAAAACCATCAAAGTACGGAAAGATGATCTTGCTGACTACATGTTGAAGGTCTCTATTCACCTGTGGTGGTGGTGGCTGGTATTGGGGAGCTCTACGCTCAAATCTACCTCCACCTCTGGGTTTATGCACATCCATGAACTCATGAAAAGACAAAGACTACCTGATCTCTCGAGCCAATGTCGAATACACTCCAAAGTATGGTCACATCTGCCACTGACATACCATGCTGTGCCTGAAACTCTGGCTGATGACCCTACTGCTCTGGCTCAGGAACTAGAGAGGCTTCCCTAGAAATAAAGGTAGGTTGTCCAGGCCTATGCTCAGGAATACTGAAAGACGACTGCTGCTGCACTGACACCTATGGCTGATCTACACCTACAGTCCTGCTAGATTGCCCTATCTGAAAGACATGCTATTGTGGAGTATACTGTCTCATCGTGCCCATAAGTTGAGACATCATATCCATCATGTTGTCATGTCTTCTTTTGAACTCTGTCTCCGGACTCTCACCTCTAGCATGTTCCTTTCTTGAATCTCTAGGAGTCTCCCTCAAACCCTCTCTATCTGCCATAAGTGTGGTAATACTATTCTCACTGCTACTAGAACTAGATCTGTGAATACCCAAAATCCTTGAAGTTGTTTCTCCTTCCGGAACCGATGGACCTGTCCAATCTTCTTTCCCTGTTCCTCTACCCTTAGTGTAGAAAATGATATCTCTACTCATGAAAAAGTATATGAAAAGCACAGGATGGCAGGAAAATTGTGCTTTGATACCACTGTAAGAGACCAAGTGTCCCTCAACCCCAACTACTGATGAAGAATGCAAATTTTTTTGTGTTTTGCTGTTTTGTATTGTTTTTTGTGGTTTTTTGCAATATAAGTGTTTTTTGTGATTTTTAAATAAAATAATGCCAGATCAAATAAAAATGCAAGAATTACAAATACTGAATCAAACTACTTTCAAGATAATGGCGAATGACTTTATTTTGAAGGATAAATGATTACAATGCAGAGACAAGAAATGCAGAGGCAAGCAACACAATATTGAGAAACCTGGTTTTAATTTGCAGCCGCCTGAAAGAGAGCAGAAATGCTACGGCCAGCTTGAGTACATACTTCTCCCACCATAAGATGAATGGACTCACCTCCAGAGACCAAGGCGCCAACAATGGTGAAGATTGGGAGCAAAAAGGCAAGGCGATTTGCCTCAAATAACAAGGACCCACTTGCAGCTGAAAGGTACGGCCAGGAACTAGCATTAAATGCAGTCGTATGGCCCTTGGAAAGAGTGCCAGATGATAAATTTGAATAGCCACTGCGAATGAATCCCTTCTGAAGAAAATCAATTCAAACCCTTAATCAAAACTTCACAATATGCTTGAATATGACTTATGTATGAAGTCACTTTGATTAGCAAGCTTCAGTTGATCTTCCACAACCTCAGTATGCCTGATTCTGAAGAGGTATCGTTCTCCAAAATCTGTAATGGTACGAATTTGCAAAAACCCTTGTTTCACAAACTACAATGTTCTCAGAGAGAATAATAAACGAATTAAAATAATCAATAGCTGAGTTCGATTTGTCTTCGAGGCATTAAATATTCTCTTCAATAGGCTCGACCCCCAAAAAGCATTTAATAATGATTTAAATGATAATTAATTCACCCCTTCAAGACTTAGGAAAAATAATCATTAAGTGGCGTACTTTTTCTCCTGAGTAATAATTACTCATTAAATAATAATAATCGCCCAACTTTATTATAAAGTCATTTAATACTTTATAATAGTCCATTTAATCATTAATATTTTATAATTTGACTTTATAATATAAAGTCACATCATTAATTAATTAATTATCATTAAATGCTCCAAATATCCTCCATTGCCAATCCAACTGCCAAACTGGGTCAAGTCTAAGAATGCCAACTGAGCCAGGTGCCCTGCCAGAAATAGCAAACCCTGATTGTCTAACTTACTATAAATAGTAAGTGCCAAAATATCACTCTATGAACGTCTGCAAAGGCCCAAACCTGAATCAGAATGTGGAGTAATGTCCCAAATCACTGGATAACTGCAATAGAAGACCCTCTAATCACAATTGTCAACCTACGAGGGTCAAAATGATAGGCTAACCCCTCAATCACACGAACTGTCTAGGAAGGGGACATTACAAACCCGTGCCCAAATGCTCCAGGAGCGGGCACACCAAGTAAAAATGAAGAACCCGGTAACATAAAAATAAGCTAAACAAAATTAATAAATATCAAATGATTGTTGTTTGGGCCGGCCACCTTTGGCAAGGAAGTTTTGAAATTATAAAATATTTTTTTTAATGTTGGCCGACCTGGTTTAAAGGAGGTGACCATTGGAATGAAGAGGCATGTTTGAGGGGTATATAAGGAAGTTTGTTGAGGGACATTTAAACATCCATTCATTGAATATCATTCATATTTCTAGAGCAGATCTACAGCAGAGAAGAGCAGATTTAGAGAGCAGAATTTATGAGATTAATTTGTCTCATGCTTGTGAAGCTTCTATGGTAAATTCATGTAAGATTCATGAAGGCATGTGAAAATATTTCAGATTTATGAGCATATTTTTTAAGATTAAATTGCAAATCTGAGTGAGGGCTTGAGAGTAGAACTTCAAGATAGATTTGTGTGAAGGAGTGGGCATATTTTTGTTGAAGTCTTTGAAGGGATCTAGGGCAGATCCATCAACATTATAATCACTTTTTCTTTGAATGTTGGTGCCTTCTATTTTGCAAGATCAAGAGGTTGGAGCCTCTCACTCAAAGAGATCGATGTCTCTTGCTGAGTTGGTGCTCAGTAGAGGGGATTAGTCTGTGGGTTGGTGCCTACAAAGTTGAAGAAGTTTTCTACAAAAGCAATATTTTGCCGCGGTTTTCTCCCACAATGGTTTCCACATAAAATCATGAAATGTCCCACCCCAAGTGGACACTTACTAACGGAATTTCCACCTTGAGAAGTTTGCTTGTTTTTTGTATGGGTTTGGTTTTGTTTTGAGATTTTCAAAGATATATGCTATGTAAATGCAAATAACAAACATGTACAAATGCCAGTTGAAGAATAATAATAAACTATTGCAAATTAATCAACTGCTGAAGCAAAACCCTTAATATATTTATATTCAAATCTGATTTTCAATTGCTATACAAATACAATGTATGCAATCAGGTTTGTCCCTAGAAATGCAAATACAAATAGCTCTTCAATTTTCAGATGTATTTATGAAAGATTCTACATTATCTCATACCCGAAGCAGCCATAGCAAATTGAAATGCAATTCTGGAAATGTTTATCAGCCACCTAGCAAACCCCTGTTGAAGACACCAAGCTAGAATGAGTGTATTCTTCACCGCAAAATTGCATCTATTATAACCCCTTAGACTGGCCGCCCACAATGGTAATGATTAGAAGCATAAAACTCAGGCGTCTCAAGCTCAAACACCACCCTCATACACAATATGGCCTGGCTGTGACTGTTTTGTATGGCCTAGCAGGAGCTATTGTACGGCCCAGCAAGCCTTGAACCAGCAGTTTCTAACCTCCAAATGATTGTTCTTTTCAAAACTGAAAACTCTTCACAATACCATGAATTTTCTGAGAATAAATCCTCCAATCAGCACAATGAGACTTTTGATTTCAAGCCTCCAATCATTGCAAACTTTGGGTGCTTTTATACACCTGTAGTAAGCAAAATCTAAGAGAGACTACGTCCTCCAAGGCTGGTTGCAGCAGCAAAACCCTTGCTCTTCACACAAACCAAAGCTTCATCAAAATCATAAGTGTCAAATGATTCAAGAATAATGAAAATGCTTTTGAGTACCCTTTTTATATCTTCTCCCAAATGGCACGATTTCCAAGAGGCCTTTAATCATTTAAAAATGATATAATTTATTTGCTTTTGTTGACTTTATAATATACCTCTTAAAGTGGGCGTCCAATAAGACTTAAATGCACTTTTAATAATTTGACTTTGTAATCATTAAATATCCCTTTCATAATAAAGTCAATAAAAAACAGTTAATGATGTGCACTTTATAATGATTAATTATTATTAAAGCATTACTTTAATAATAATTAAAACTTCATAACTCCAATAATAAACCTCGTAAATCAATTCCGTCTACGCTAGGAGGTAGCCCACTAAACTCATTGCTCACTAGGGGGGCTTACTATAAATAGTAAGGTTGGCCATCCAACTGACTTACAATAAATAGTAAGAGTATACAAATGAAGCTAGAAACCCCTCAATAACATCGCCTCTGAATAAGCCAAGGATCTAGAGATGCCAAACGCTGCAAACTGCCAACTGAGATACCAGATATCTCCAAAAAAGGGCCCTCTAATCACCATTATTAGCCTACAAAGACTCAATGATAGGCTAAACCTCCAACTCCGATGCTCACTCAAAAAGGGGACATCACAAATCGTATGTGCACCTTGTGTTCTAATTTGCTAGATCTTACTTGTGTGGATGTTTTTGTTAATGATATAGCAGCTTCAGTCATTCCTTCCAGCTCAGCTCTATTGAATGAAGCATAAAATTAAATGATAGCCTGTCGGCTATTTAATTTGTGGTCTCATATTTATGTGGAGGCTCGAATGTCTTGAGGCCAACCTATCTTATATTCTTAATGATTATATTGAGGCCGACATTCTTTATGATTGTATTCTGGCCGACATTATTGATGACTTGTAATTAATATTTACTTTGGCCGACCTTATGATATGAAGAGGTGCGACCTCTATAAGTTGTATATATATACAAGATCATTCGTCTATGGTAAATCTATCCAATCTTCAGTTCGGTTATTCATATAGAAGAGTGCGAAGATCATCTTGTGTGCATGATCATCAAAGGGCGAAGAACTCAGTCAAGTGCGAATTGCCAAGTGCAAATTCTATCACACATCAGTTCGGTTATTCACACAAGCTCTGTATTATCAAGTGCAAAAATATATTGAGAGACTGCGAATCATTGCAAACTCTGCCATATCGGATCTTTGTCAAAGAGCGAACTCTGTCAAGTACGCAAGGGTGAAGTTCAGTGCAAGTGTGAATACAGTGCAAGTGCGAATACATGATTCAGAGCGATCACATGCAGTGCAAATAGCTCATACAGTGCGAAGCATTATCATAATGCGAATTCATACACAGCAGGTTGAGAACCATTAGTGTTTGTGCATATTGTCAGGTGCTATTTCTGTAGATCCGTTGACAGTAAATTACGGATATTGCCAGGTATGAATTGGTAGACTGTTATCTGTTTTACATATTGTCAGGTGCTGGATATTGGTCTTGTGTTAGACCTCATTGTAATGTGTAAAGTTGCCACTGATATTACAAATATAAGAGAGATCTTTGTTGCTGGGTTTTTCTCCCTCAAGAGGAGGGTTTTCCCAGGGTATCTGCTGTGTTATTTCTGTCTAATTTTTGAATTATTTTCTGTGCATTAAATCTGATCATGAAAAGTTAACATGGTATCAGAGCGGGTGTGTGAGGATCTAATCAGATTTCTTTGCTGTGGGCCTTGAAGTCTCTGAGGGAACTCTTGTAATTCTCTCCCAAGATCGACACCATCGGGGCACAAGGCTGGGGCTGCCTTGGTTAAATTTGCTTCAGTCTTATGGAAGTCATCACCTGGTTATGTTTACTGAAGTTGTCCGCACATTTCTGAAGCTGCAGATCGTGGTCAACGTCAGAATAAGATTTGAATGGTCTTCAGACCACATTCAAATGTTAAGAAGATCGCTCCTTCATGATGTCTGGTCTGCTTAATAAAGTATAAGCCAGCGAACCTTAACATATGGTTTGGTGGAGGAAAGACCATGAGAAATCAATTCTGGAGATGAAGAGAGATCGTTTCAGTGTTGATAAGATTTCATCATATAATCTGAAGTCTGGACAGCTTTGGTTATTATCTATGTTTGGTGACGACCTATGAGTCACTACAAACTCCATGTCTTGGCTTCTATGTTAGGTGTTAATTCAAGGATGGCATCACTGAAGGTGGCAAAGATGTGTCACAGCCACAGATCCAAATCCTTGGTGTACCTTCAGAATATTTAAAGAGATAAGTATTCGTTGTTTGCTGAGTTATTCCATTTTTATTTGGATCTTGTGTGATTAGTATAGAGAGATTGTAATTTCTCTTGAATTGTGCTCTCTAGCATAAAGATCCTTTGAAGATTTCAATTTATTTATTGTGAGTTGTTTCATGCTAATCATGTAGATCTCTGAGTGTGACTTTGAGATGAAAAAGAGAATTAAATTTTCAATTGTGATAGGTTGATCACATCGATATCATTCTCTAATGCATGAACTGTGTTAGAGCCTTGACTCTTGGAGAGAGCTGGTTCTACATGCTAACCGCATAATGCATTCAAGAAATCTGTAGTTGTGCAGATTGTTTTTTTGATTATGCTAAGTTTGGCACTCTCGAGAGGAGTAAAAGATGAAAGAAAGAGTTATATCAAAATTATATAAAGATAAGTTTTCTTATCCCTTTAGTTTGATCTTTTGATATATTTCTCTTTCAGGTTGATTTATTTATTCATGTTCTAACATTGTGCATAAATTCTTATGTGTTCATGCTATAACCTAAGATAGTAAACCTTGTATGATTCTAGTCTTGATATTTCCTTGGATAATTATAATCTGTTAGTAATCTCCTTCTAAAAAAATGCTTTGTGAACAGCTAGAAGCAGGAAGGTGATGAGAGATTCCTTAGCGATGAAAAGCTTGAAGCATCTTATGAGGAAGGCATGCCAACCACAGAAATGGTCAAGCGTGAAGTCACAAATTGCAGCCATGGAACTGAGCTGGTGGTTAGAGGGAGTTCACTTCCAGAAGTCTTCTTTGCAATCTCTGAAGCAGGGATCAAGAGGGAGTTTTGTAACTCACTGAGAAGAAATGAAGATTACTGTATTGCAAAGCTAGGTGCTAAATCCTTAGAAGATCCTTTCAGCTGCTGAGATCATAATTGCTCAAGACTGTCATCTGGATTTGTCATTGGTAGCTCCGCAAACCTAATCAGAATAATGAGATCTGAGATGAGGTCGAGGAGGACTATTTTGAACTCTCTTCAATACCAAAGGTGTGCACTGGAAAACATTTATCTAAGTCAAAAGTGTTGCAGGCAATCTTGGACAAAGAAGTCAGAAGGTTGATGCAAGTGCCTAAAGATTTAGAGGGAGCCTGCTGAGCCTGAAGAAGGTGGTAATCTTGTTGCAGCTAAACATATCCTGAGATACTTGCATGGCACAATTGGATATGGGTTGAAGTATACTTCAGATGCATACTTGGAGTTACTTGGTTTCACTGATTCTGATTGGGCAGATTGTGTCACAAATCGGAAGAGCACCTCTGGTTGTTGCTTCAGTTTGGGTTCTGCTATGATTTCCTGGTGCAGCAGGAAGCAGTCTTCTGTAAGCATTGAGTACAGCAAAGGCTGAGTACATTGCAGCTTGCATGGCAACTCGGGAAGCAGTGTGGCTTCGTAAGCTCCTGGCAGGATTGTTTGGCCAATCATTGGAGTCTACTATTATTCATTGTGAGTTGTGGGAAGCCTTCTGTCAATCCTATGTTTCATGACAGCTCCAAGCATGTTGAGATCAAGTACCACTATATCAGAGATATGGTACTGCGGAAGGCTGTACAGTTGAGGTACATCAACACTGATGTGCAGATGGCAGATATTCTCACCAAGCCTCTCGCCAAGATAAAGCTGTGTACTTTCGAGATAAGCTTGGTATGATGGAGAATCCAGCCTTAACTGAGAAAGAGTCAGCATCAGTGACCCTGTTTAATGAATTCTTCTTTGTGAGAGAAGTTCTAGGTGAAATCCCTTGTTAATGCATTTTCCTCTGAGACGGAGGAATTTGAGGTGCAAGCCCTTGTTAATGCATCTTCTTTTGAGACGGAAGAATTTGAGGTGAAAGCCCTTGTTTCCACCCTCTGAGCTAAGTCACGGTGGATGTCATGTGTGCAACTCCATGACATATGTTGTACTTGTGTTTCACCCTCTGAGAGAGTCATGGTGAAAGTCACGTTGAGGTGACAACATCACGCAAGTGATGAACACTTGTACTTACTATTGCACTTTCTTCTGTGACGGAAGAATTTGAGGTGAAAGCCCTTGTTTCCACCCTCTGAGCTGAGTCATGGTGGATGTCATGTGTGTGACTCCATGACAACATCACGTGAGAGAGTCTGTGATGATCTTCTTGTACTTGTGTTTCACCCTCTGGAAGAGCCATGGTGAAAGTCACGTTGTGGTGACAACATTATGCAAAGTACTTACCATTTGATGGTTGATATCGAGACAATATCTAATATCACATTGAGGTGATATCTTTCTCTTTATATCTGATTGCAGGCAACAATGAACCTCATATTGAGATGACTTGTATTGTGCAGCTGGAAGTTCTCTCCCTAGCTGAGAGGGAGTGTTAATGATATAGCAGCTTCAGTCGTTCCTTCCAGCTCAGCTCTATTGAATGAAGCATAAAATTAAACGATAGCCTATCAGCTATTTAATTTGTGGTCTCATATTTATGTGGAGGCTCGAATGTCTTGAGGCCGACCTATCTTATATTCTTAATGATTATATTGAGGCCGACATTCTTTATGATTGTATTCTGGCCGACATTATTGATGACTTGTAATTAATATTTACTTTGGCCGACCTTATGATATGAAGAGGTGCGACCTCTATAAGTTGTATATATATACAAGATCATTCGTCTATGGTAAATCTATCCAATCTTCAGTTCGGTTATTCATATAGAAGAGTGCGAAGATCATCTTGTGTGCATGATCATCAAAGGGCGAAGAACTCAGTCAAGTGCGAATTGCCAAGTGCGAATTCTATCACACATCAGTTCGGTTATTCACACAAGCTCTGTATTATCAAGTGCGAAAATATATTGAGAGACTGCGAATCATTGCGAACTCTGCCATATCGGATCTTTGTCAAAGAGCGAACTCTATCAAGTACGCAAGGGTGAAGTTCAGTGCAAGTGCGAATACATGATTCAGAGCGATCACATGCAGTGCAAATAGCTCATACAGTGCGAAGCATTATCATAATGCGAATTCATACACAGCAGGTTGAGAACCATTAGTGTTTGTGCATATTGTCAGGTGCTATTTCTGTAGATCTGTTGACAATAAATTACGGATATTGCCAGGTATGAATTGGCAGGCTGTTATCTGTTTTACATATTGTCAGGTGCTGGATATTGGTCTTGTGTTAGACCTCATTGTAATGTGTAAAGTTGCCACTGATATTACAAATATAAGAGAGATCTTTGTTGCTGGGTTTTTCTCCCTCAAGAGGAGGGTTTTCCCAGGGTATCTGCTGTGTTATTTCTGTCTGATTTTTGAATTATTTTCTGTGCATTAAATCTGATCATGAAAAGTTAACAGTTTTGATTATTGCTTATGATTGCCAAAGTTATAAATTGAAAAAGTTGTTCTTCTATTGATTCCTCCCCCCACCTCTCGTCCCCTGCCCTCTCAGTATAAGTGTGTGTTTCTTCAAGATCGCGCACTTTGGAGGAGTCATCTCCTTTGAGCAAAGGGGTATTTTGGTGAGGTATAAAACAAGATGAGAGGGAGATGTAAAAAGTAAGAAATTAATGCAATATCTTTCCATATGTAGCAGATTTATAGCAAATTTGTGAAGGAGATTTATAGCAGATTTTCAAGAAGATTTATAGCAGATTTGTGAAGGTGATTTGAGCAGATTTGTGAAGGTGAGTTGAGCAGATTTATGAAGAAGTTGCAAGTAGATTTTATAAAGGAGTTTCAAATGATCTTCATTCATTGAAAAAGCAATACTCAAGAAAGCTAACTTATTGTTTATTTGGAGGTTGGTGAGTCCTAATAGAAGAGCTTTGGAGGTTGGTGCCTCTCAATAAAAGTGATTGGTTTCTCTTGCTAAGCTGGTGCTTAGTGGTGGGGATTGGTGTCTTCAAGGTTGGTGCCTACGAAAATTTGTAAAACACAATTTGTTTGTTAGTTGGATTTGGATAGTAGATCCAAGCAATCTTTCTCCGTGGTTTTCTCCCAAAAGGTTTTCCACATAAATCTTGTCCCTTGGTTGGTCAATCTTGCGTGATTGCTATTTTCGTGGTTGTTGGTTTTTAAATAAGTAAAGTTTTATCTTATACTAATTCACCCCCCTCTCGGTATAAGTATGTGTGCTCATCAATTGATATCAAAGTGGGATTCCTTCAAGAATAGTCTGACTGCTAAAAGGTAGATCTAGAAAACACACATGGCAAGTCAAGAAGGTTTCTCTTCAAATAGAGCCTCATTATTTGACGGAACAAACTATGCGTTCTAGAGCATAAGGATGCGAACTTATTTAATGGCTATTTGCTTTGATATTTGGCAATCAATAGTGGATGGCTATGATCGGCACATGCTTATACTGAGAGGTGGGGGGTGTGAATCAGTATAAGCTAATCTTTACCAAATTAAAACTTAACAACTACAACAATAGCAATTACACAAGATCTAACAATTATGCAACACAAGAACACCAGAATTATGTGGAAACCCTTTCGGGAGAAAACCACAGCTAAAGATTGCTTGTATAAAATTCTCTTAAAAACTTCATAGGCACCAACCTACTAGAGACACTAATCTCCACAATTGAGCACCAAATCAGTAAGAGACACCAATCTCTTTGATATGAGGCACCAACCTCACCACTATGAGGCATCAACCTCTTCACAATGAGACACCAACCTCTCACAACGAAGCCTTTGTATTCTTGATAATCTTCCTTGAAAAATCTGCCTTAGAATGATCTTCTATCTTATTCTTCTCCTCAAAAACTGATGGTGTATATATGATATATCTCTATTGCTCCACACACCTCTCTTCCTTCCCTTCTTTCTTATTTAGTCTTCTTACATCTCACATCTATTCTCCAAAGACTATGGGTGTATGTATGACACGTCTTATTTTCCACACTCTCTTTCTTCAACAAATCTTTATCCTTTTATATCTACATATCCAAATGAAAAGATACATCTCTTTGAAAAGAGATATCCATATGAAAAGACACAACCTTTATTTGAAACTAAGCGTTGTGCTTTATTATTCATTAAGCACTGCCATTTTGAATAAAGGTTGCTGCTCCTCACTTTATATACTAATTGCTGCCACCTTTTATTAATTCACTGCCTTTCAATAATAATGATCGCTGCATTATTAGTGATCTTTAGAATCGCTGCATATATTAATCTCATAAATAATCGTTGCATATTAACAAAGGTAATCGCTCCTTTAAATAGATGATATTCGATGTCTTAAATGGATGATCATTGTTTCCCTTCTTTGATGAGCACACAATTATATTGAGAGAGGGGGGGAAGGCGGGGGGTGAATCAATATATCAACAATCTTTTACTTTTCAAAACTTAATCAACCACAGCAATAATACTTTAAAACATAACCATCCACAGCAAGAACACACATGCAAGATCTAGCAATTAAGAACACAGGACGAACACACGATTTACGTGGAAACCCTTGTGGAAGAAAACCACAACAAAATATTGCTTATATATTGAACTTCTTCATAGGCAACAACCTACTTCTCTTACAAATCTTCTTTTGTAGGCACCAACCCACTGGAGACACCAATCCCCACAATTGAGCACCAACTCAACAAGAGACACCAATCTCTTATTTGACAAACACCAACCTCCAAATCCTTCAAAGGATGATATTGTCTTCACAAAATCTGATTATAGATGCACTTTTTTTCATACCTCTAAATGATCTAATAGTTATCACACAAGTGCTCTCCTTCACAACTTGGTTTGTAGATGATGTAATTGCTTTCCTTCACAAGTCTCTTTTGATGATGATGCAACAACTTTCCTTCACAAATTTTCTCTCAAATTCAGTGCTACAAGTGTGACAAGTATGGACACTATGCCCGAGACTATAAATTAAAGTTGAAGCAGCATGTTTCTACTGCAAACATTGATGAAAAGTCACCTCAGAAGGAGTCAAGACATTCAAAAGTCAATTCAGAAGGATTTATATTCATCTCCGCTCTTTCAAGTAATGTGCCAACTAACAATGATACTTGGTTGATAGATAGCGGTGCTTCATGTCACATTACTAGCTACAGAGAGCACCTTACAGACTTAGTAGAGAAAGAGTCTAATTTACAGGTTATAATTGGAGATGACGCTATTTATGTCATAAAGGGAGCTGGGGCCACTTCCTTCCAACTAGATTCGAGTATCCCTCTTCTATGGAGTGATGTATTGTTTGTACCAGGGATCAAGAGGAATCTTGTCTCCATTTCAGCCTTGGAGGACAAAGGGTACAAGGTTGCCTTCTCTGAAGGAAAGGTTCTTGCATGGCCCAAGAACTCCAACATAAAACAACTCGTGTGATTGGTATTCGTCAGGAGAGCCTATATAGATGGTCAATTTGACCAATTCAAGATTTATTACACGACTCTATCAGTCTAAGTGAGCTATGGCATAGGAGACTTGCTCACTTACATTACAAAGCCCTTCCCACCATGGAGAAGATGGTTACTAGTCTTTTGAAGCTCAGTTTAGAGCATGATAGCGTTTGCAGAGGATGTGCACTTGGTAAGAACACCAAAAGTCCCTTCCATAGCAGCGACAGAAGGTCCAAGGGGATCTTAGATCTTATTCATTCAGATTTGTGTGGACCAATGTTTGTGGCGTCACTAAGTGGATTTTGGTAATGTGACTTTCATTGATGATTATTCCTAGAAGACTCGGATTTACTTCTTGAAATCCAAGGAGTCTAAGGAAGTCCTTAATAGATTCCGAGAATTCAAGGCACAAGTAGAGAACATGACCGGGAAGAGAATTAAGGTTCTGAGATCAGATAATGGAGAGTACACTTTCGGAGGATTTTGTAATTTCTGCGTTGAGGTAGGGATCAAGAGGGAGTTATGTGTTCCGTACAACCCTCAGCAAAATGGAGTTGTTGAAAGAAAGAACAGATCTATAGTAGAGGCAGCTAAGGCTATGATCCATGATCAAAGTTTGCAGAGTTTCCTATGGGCAGAAGCTTCCAAGACCGCAATATATGTTCAGAACAGACGTCCTCATCGGATATTGGGGAACATGACTCTAGAGGAAGCCTTCACAGGTGTGAAGCTTGAGATTAGTCACTTAAGATTTGGCTGTCCTGCGTACATTCATGTGCCCAAGGACAAAAGATAAAAAGTAGAAGCTTCAAGTAGGAAGGGTATATTTGTGGGCTACAGTGAGTCTTCAAAGGCTTACAGAATATATATTCCAGGACAGAAACAGATTGAGATCACTAGGGATGTCTCCTTCGAAGAGGAGGTAGCCTTCAGAAGATCTAAAGGATCTTACATGGAGATAGACAGTGAGGAGCAGGAGTCTCCACAAGATATGGATTCATCCCTTGATTATACTCCTGACATTCAAAGGGAGTCCAACAAACCAGTTGAGACTGTTGATCCAGTTGATCCTATAGAACCAACTGATGGACCTAGAGATATTGCCATAGGTCGGAAGAGGCCCCTATGGGCTCGACAAACCATGCAGGAGGCAAAAAAATATGCAGCTCCTCGAGGCACTTTCAAGGAGAGCAAGAGACCTCAGAAGTTCCCAGGTCATGTGGCATTGATGAGTCACATCATTGATTCTAAGCCTTCCAGTTATGAGGAGGCATCTAACCAACAGCTATGGAGAGATACAATGACAGAAGAGTATCAGTCCATCATTAAAAATGATGTATGGGATGTTGTTCCGAGACCTGAAGGGAAGTCAGTAGTGACTTTCAAATGGCTCTACAAAATCAAGCATGCAGCTGATGGTAGCATTGAGAAACACAAGACGAGATTTGTGGCAAGAAGATTCTCTCAGAAGGAGGGAATAGATTATGAGGAGACATTTTCCTGTTGCTCAATACACTTTCATCAGGACGATTATTGCTATTTCCTCCGCAAAGGGCTGGAAGTTACATCAAATGGATGTAAAGACTGCATTTCTAAATGGTGTGATTGAGGAAGAAGTGTATATTGAGCAGCTAGACGATTTTGTGATTCATGGGAAGGAATCTCATGTGTGCAGATTGAAGAAGGATTTGTATGGTCTTAAACAAGCACCTCATGCATGGTATGAAAGGATTGATAGATACTTGTTGAGTTTGGGTTTCACCAAGAATGATACAGATTCCAACCTTTATTTCATGTTAGATGATGGTCAGGCCATGATCTTGGTCCTTTATGTTGATGGCTTATTTCTCACTGGAGCGGAGAAGCTCATTATCCAATGTAAGAAAGAGTTAGCCTCTGAGTTTGAAATGGACCTTGGCCTTATGCATTACTTCCTGGGACTGGAAGTATGGCAGAAACTTGATGAGATCTTCCTAAGTCAAGGGAAATACACTATAGATATACTCTGAAGATTTGGGATGATGGACTGTAAGTCCATGGCTACACCTATGGACACAAATTTAAAGAAGTTGAGTGACTCAGCATTCGATTCAGTTTTGGTAGATCCCACCATGTATAGACAATTGATCGAATCATTGATGTACCTGGTCAACACTAGACCAGACATTTGTTTTGCAGTGAGTGCTCTTAGCCAATTCATGTGTGAGCCAAGACAAATATATCTAGTTGCAACAAAGCATATACTGAGATATTTGAGTGGTACTGCGGGATCTAGCTTGAGGTATGCTTCCAGTGGTGATCTGAGATTACAAGGCTATTCTGATTCTGACTGGGCTGGGAGTGTAGCTGATAGGAAGAGCACCTTCAGGTGTTGCTTCAGTTTGGGGTCTGCCATGATTTCTTGGTGTAGCAGGAAGTAGACCTCTATGGCACTAAGCACAACAGAGGTTGAATATATTGTAGCATGTGTAGCAGCCCATGAAGCAATATGGCTTCAAAAGCTCCTTGCAGGATTGTTTGGTCAAATGTTAGAGCCGACATTGATTCACTGTGATAACTAGAGCTGTGTAAAGCTCTCAGTAAATCTTGTATTTCATGATAGGACGGAGCATGTGGAGATCAAGTATCATTACATCAAAGACATGGTGTTGAGGAAAGCAATCCAGCTCAAGTATGTTTGCACTAATGATCAGACGGTTGATATCCTCACCAAGCCTCTTTCCAGGGTAAAGTTTGCACACTTCCGAGAAAAGCTTGGGGTGGTGGAGAATGTTGCCCTCACTGAGAGGGAGTCACAGCATCATTAAAATCTATTGTAGTGTATGTTTCTCTGAGACAGAGAAATATGAGGTGAAAGCCCTTGTAGCGTATATTTCTTCGAGACGGAGAAATATGAGGTGAAAGCCCTTGTAGCGTATATTTCTCTGAGACGGAGAAATATGAGGTGAAAGCCCTTGTAGTGTATATTTCTCTATGACGGAGAAATATGAGGTGAAAGCCCTTGTACTAAACACATCTTTGAGACTGAGTTGTGCTTCCCACAATTGGGTGTAGCCATTGTGGACGTCATGTTGAGAGAATCCATGACAAGATCAAATAAGACTACTACAAGTTCTGTCGACATAAGATAGGCTAGTCGGCAAGACATTCATCAATGTCTCTTCGATATTGAAGGTCTCTTCGACATTCCATGTCGGGTAGCAGTGGTCTGGACGTGGTGGAACTTTATCAGCGAGAGATGGCTTGTCGTCGAGACAATCTCGAATGTCTCTTCGACATTCGATGTCTCATCGACATTCATTGGATGTGCGGATGCCTATGTCGTGGTGATCTTGTGACGTCGATGTGAGACTCACTCAAGTCTCTTCGACAAGGCATGTCTCATCGATGTCGAGGTGACACATGCAGGTCAATGTGAGATTCACTCGAGTCTCTTCGACAAGGCAAGTCTCATCAATGTCGAGGTGACATGCAGTTCAATGTGAGATCCTCGAATGTCTGGTAGACATTCCAATCATGTTCCGATTGGAGCCTGTCAGTGTGACATGGTGATGTCAGAAAGAGATCCTCCAAAGTCTTGGCAACATCCCGATGGAGGAATTGGACGAGGGTGGTCAATGTCGAGAATGACAAGTTGGATCACAAGGCGGAAGACTTTGCTATACCTCCCTAGCTAGAGGGAGTGTTGATGTTTAGCTTCAGGAGGTATTGCCCCAGTCCGCCAAGAGACAAGTCAAAATTACTTATAAATAGAAATTATACTTACTGGGTCGGCTCAAGTGGAAGCTTATTCCTGGATTGGTATAAAAAGGAGAGAGACTCTCCTCATTCTACAATCAATTCAATTCATTCATTCTTTTGTGATCAAGAAGAAGATTTGCTGCTCAAGAAGGAGATTCATTTCTACTCAGAAATTCAAACTACTTCAGTGCTGGATTATATTATTGTATTTTGCCTTCTTGGCGTGATTCTCAAGTGCAATTTTCTGCATTATTGTATTTGATATTTATTAGTAAATTGTTGTTGGGTTTTTTTCTCCCTTGAGTATAAGGGTTTTCCTAGGGTAAAATACTGTGTCTCCTATTCTGTGTTATTTTTCTGCTTATTGTGAATATCTAATCTAAAAATAACAAAAGATGCCTATTCCCACTAAGAAGCACTTGAACCTGGCTTTTAAGTTTGCACTTCCATGGTTGCTACGCCTTCTCTAGTTTGAACTAGTGGAATGGAAGAAATATGAACAGAAGTAGAGGTTGTAGGAACATTTTCTAGCTGAACAAGAACTATAAATGGAAGAACAAGAGTCACTACATGAGGAACCAGTGAAACACTTATCTAACTAGCTAAAGGAGATTTCATTTTCCTCTTTGCAATCAACTTCAACCTATTAGGTCTTGAGACTTCCACAACTTCACTTGAAGCCTTCAATTTCTTTTTCACATCTTCAACACCTATGACTACATCCTCTATAATAGGGACTCAAGAACACTCAAATTTTGATATGGTATCCTTGATCTTTTCCCTCTTGGTACCCCTATTGCCTATTCTCCTCTGTTACCGGGTTCTTCATTTTAGCCCCCCAAATTGGCCAAAATACGTGTGGGTTTGGGTTCGGGTTCAGTTCTTCTCTAGGTTCGCCTAGGTTCTCCATTTTCCACTCGGGTTCTTTGTGGGTACCTACAGAGAACCCAGGTGGAAAATGGAGAACCCTGGCCGAACCCAGGGAGAACCCAGAAGGACCCGGGCAGACCCACATCGTCTAGCCTAGAAAAAGGCAAAAACTCAACTTAAAAACAAAAAATAAAACCCTAAAAAGTGCCCAGATTGCCTTATATTGACTTGGCCGACCAAATGAGGCTCATTTTGCAAACTCAAAAGAGCAAAAACACCATTTTTTTGCCTCCAAGCTAAAATAGTTGACTTTTGCAGGTTTTCTCTTTTTTTTCGAAGGTGAGATCGTAAGAGCTACGAAGGAGTTCAACTGATAGAAACAAGAGAGGAATAGGTGCACTAAGAAGATCAAGCAATCAAAGGTGAGTGAATCTATCCTCTTTTTTTTAGTTTTCAATAATTTTTTTGAAGATTTTTCAAGTTTTTTTTTCTTTTTCTAGTAAGGTTTGAAATTTTTTAAGAACATTTTATGCAAAATAAGGGGTTATAATACCCATTTTTTCTAAAAAAATTACTTCCCGGTGGTGGGGGTTATGTTTGGTGTTGCAGCCAATGTGGAACTACATATAAGAGCTCGTACTTTCGAGTGAAAGCCCATTTATGTGCTATTGGTAATCAAGAAATAAAACCTTGCCTTGGGCCAAATAAAAAAGGGTTGACAAAGGATCAAATAATGGGTTATATTAAAGAACAAGAGGATGCTGACAATGCATTCAAAACACCAAAGGCTACAAACCATCCTCTTATGAAGAAAGGTAAAAATAAAAGCAAAAGCTCGCAAAGACTTAGTGGCTTATCAGAACCGGCTGGCCCACATCCTTTCATGGAAATGGCACAATCTTCTGAAGGAGAAAATATGTCGGTGACACGAAAAAGAGGCCCATTGGATAGAGCCTTCAAAAATGAAGCAAGGGAGTTGGCAGATGAGAGCATTGCACGTTGCATTTATGGCAATGGGCTTCCTTTCAACCTTGTTAGATCACCTTATTGGCGGGAAATGGTGAAAGCCATTTCTAAGACAACTCCTGATTATGTTAGTCCTGGGTATGAAAAGGTGCGGACCACCTTATTGGCAAAGGAGAAATCTTCAGTAGAGGTAGCATTGAGAGTAATCAAGGATACATGGGTTGAAACAGGTGTGTCCATCATTTCTGATGGATGGAAGGATTGCAAAAATAGACCATTGATCAATGTTATAGCAGTATCCCCTAAAGGGGCGATGTTTTTGAAGGCAGTTGATTGTGAAGGGAAAATAAAAGATGCAAGTTTTATTGCCAATATCCTCATAGAATCCATTGAAATGGTGGGGCCTGAAAACGTTGTCCAAGTCATAACGGATAATGCTAAAAACTGTAGGGCAGCTGGGGCTATAGTGGAGGCTAGATATGGTCACATTTTTTGGACACCATGTGCAGTCCACTCACTCAATTTGATAATGCAAAAGATTGGTACACAAATTGAGTGGGTCAAGCAAATCTACGCAGAGGGTGAGGAGATCCAAATGTTTGTGACTAATCATCATATGTCACAAGCCATCTTCAGGACCTTCTCCAAGTTGGAGTTGCTTAAGGTAATTTAAATCTGATTTTTTAATATAATTTTTTATTTTTTTATTTTAATTTTTCATTGCTGATTTGTGACATGCATTTTCTTACAATGTTAGGTTGCTGAAACTCGATTTGCATCTCACACAATTGTCTTAAGACGACTTCTGAAGGTGCGTGAGGCCTTGGGTTCTATGGTCATCAACAACTTGTGGAGTGTATGGAAGCAATCAAGCACAGAAAGAGCCCAAAAAGTGAAAGCAATGATCTTAGATGATGAGTGGTGGGCTCGTGTGGAATATGTTTTAAATTTCACCGAGCCTATTATGAGCATGATTAGGTATGCTGATACTAATCGCCCATGTTTAGGTGAAATTTATGATGGCATGGATTCCATGGTGGAGAAAATAAGAGCAATAATAGATGCCAAGGAACATGACCCAACGGAAACATTTTTCAAAACTATGCAAACTATTATTGTTGACCGTTGGAAAAGATGACCACCCCTTTACATCTCTTAGCATTTGCTTTGTCACCAAAGTATTATAGCAAAGAGATGCTTTCATTGCCGAGGGTGGCACCATATAGGGATTTTGAGGTTGCTATTGGCTATAAGGCTGCATTTAGAAAGATATTTGTAGATGAAGAAATCCAAAGCATTGTCATGAGCGAGTTTAGCCAATTCATATCTGCAAAAAATCATGATGTTTCTGCTCATCTAGACAAATATAGGAAAAATGTTGATGATTGGTGGTATCTACATGGTCAAGGCTCCATTTACTTGCAACCTCTTGCAATTAAAATACTCTCCCAAGTATGTATCTTTTTATTTATTTATTTTTTCGTTTTTCATTCGATGCTATTATGCTATATATTATGATTATTATCGGCAAGTAAAATTAAATACTAATAGTAATTACTAAATGTTGTGTGCATAATCAACAGGTTGCAAGTTCCTCTTCAGCTGAGCGGAATTGGAGTACATACTCCTTCATCCACTCGGTCAAGCGCAATCGTTTGGGTGCAAAAAAAGCAAAGGATTTGGTCTATGTACACTCCAACCTTCGTCTCTTATCACATAAGAAACCTGAATACAATGAGGGTGTGTCAAAGAATTGGGATCTCACCCCTGAGTGTGCTGATTTAGATGCTACAATTGCACAACTTACCTTGGCTTCTATAGATGACAATGAGGCAACTAATGCACCTAGTGGGAGTGGCAATCCAATTGATAGTGGTTCAAATGAAATTGAAGTTATTGAACCAATTGAGGATGATGAGGATGATGAATTTGAAGAATAGTAATACTGAATTAAATATTGTCTTGATTGTAATTTGAATTTTCAATGTGTAATGACATTTTAAGACTTGAGTATTTACTATTTAGTAATTTACTATTTTTGCAAATTATGAATATGATTACAGATTATATGAGGTATTACCGTATGGCGTATTTCATTGTTTCAATATTCTATGGCATTATGGCATTATGATCATATGATTATAATTTTGAGCATGCTTATGAGTCTATGGCATTATCATTATGTTTATAAATTTATAATTTAATTTTATATATATATATATATAGTACAGCTGTACCCGTACCCATACCCTAGGAAAAAAAAATTGCCGAACTGGCGAACCCGAACCCAAACCCGCATCTGAACCCGTACCCGAACCAGCAACTTAGCTATTCTCCTAACTTTCTTTCTAGGAATCTCTTAACATATCCATTATGGCTTTGTTCATCTAGTCCACTAAAATACTGTCTCTAATTTGACAAAGTCTTCACATCCCCTCTTGTTTGAACAAAATGAGGAAAAAATATTTTCCCTTGAATCTACCAAATCATATGCCATATGGTACTGTCTCTAAGGTAAAATCTCTCAGTTGATCAAAGTTCAAGCGACTATGTTTCCTTCTTCAAGCTTCATAGTAATCAACACAATTAACCCAAAATCCTTCAATATCAAGTACATGGGCATATTTTGCTCCAAGCCTCTCAACCATTATATCTTTGGAATCAAAGTACCTACTTTTATGGTGGAACTTAATGTTGAAACTAGAAAGTTCCACAGTCATATTTTAGGCATCTAGGGCATTTGCACACCTATATGGCCCACTTGCATAGCAAAGTTGGCTCCCAGCTTGTGTATCTTCCTCCAATGTTCATGAGCAACCAACAACTACCTATAATACTCCAAAACAATTTGGTCACTCAAATATTGAGATAGCTTGTATGGATAGGAATCAAAACCACAAACCCTAATACATATGAAAGTCGGAAATTGAATAAATAGATCAACCTACTTCATGATAACCATCCTAGCATGCTCTAAAAGGTGAATGTGGTTCACATTTTCCAAATCCCTGATTGCCAACATCAAATACCATAAAGGAGATATGAGATCCTTAAGCTTGCTTTTGTTATACCTCTCTCTTAAGAGATGTTGGCTAAACTCATCAACTTGAGGAGAAAAGTTCACGGACAATTTGCATTCATCTCAAAATAATCAGCAAAGGTGGCTGGATAAGAACTATGCCAAGGACATTTTGAATATAGTTCTAGTTAGCCATGTTCAATTAGAAGGGTAATCTTATTTGTTATTATGATTGGACAAAGGATGACACGTAATGGTCCTCCAATTAGACATGCAAAAACTATTGTGGTTCTGAATTTGGGAGATGTTACACAAATGAGTTGAGAACCATCTCATGCTGATGCTGAATGCTTGAGAAAGATTCTCTAACCAACTTCTGACAATTATAGTAGCAATTACTTTGTTGGATTTGAACGATATCATCTAAACCACTATTGCTTTTAGAAAGGACTAGCATTTCACCTTTGATGAAAAGCTTTGTAATTCAGCATTTATTATCTTTGTGTTTACTCATGGTGGTGGGTATAATACCAGCTGGGTGTTGCCAACTCACTGACTGTTTTTCATTATGGTTCTAGGGTCCCCCAACCCTACTTATTTTTAGCAAAACAATATATGTATCTGTGAGATTATTGTGTTTTGTCCACAAGTATTCATATATTGGTTGATGATATATTTTTTTTCATTAGATGTATTTATTTTAGTCGTACTACTTAAAAGGAGACCTTCAGTATTGAATAATTGATACAGTAATATGTTTACTTATTCAATGGTTTTAATCACTCAACATTCAACATTTCTTCCAGGCCGAAAATCATCAACCGTTCAAAGAGTTTCATTTATCATTTTTCATGAAAAAGATAAAAAATCAAAAACATGTTGATTATGGTAGAAAAATAAGGAGATAACATTTCCTGATGGCAAAATGTTTTGAATGTTAAAAGGGTCAAACTTGAATTTCAAAACCATCCCCAAGTAGATATAAATTTAGCATTACCAATAATCTACATCAAATAGAAAATCAAACCTTTATCCTTGAATGCTTGCACTACACAAGAAGAGACTGCAAGTATATGATCAAACAACAATGGAACTGGCCCATCAGGGTCCTCATCTGCCAAGTAAGGTAGGGGTAGAAAAACTTTTCCCATTGGATTTGCCCATGGAACACGTTTAGAATCTCCACCAGCATGAAGTAGAAGAATGCGCATTTTAGCCAGTTTACTGTAAATACTTGAATCATATGGATCTTTGTCATTGTATAAAGACACCTGTAAGGATTCCAAAGTTTTCTCATCATTTATGTATTTGATAGTAAAAGAAGAATCACAGAAAAAAAAAAAATCAATCCAGAAACTTGAATAATAAGAATATATAACCATCTATTTAGATTATCTAACTAAAAATATGCAGAGATCCTGATGCCATAATTTTAGCTATATCAATCGCACAAATAAAAGACACACTAATCTTTTTTGTTACCTGCAAACTAGTAAATGCACAAACTAGCATTTCAAATATATATCTCAACATGTTCAGAAAAAGAAAGATACACACTTAAATTGATAACCAGGGAAATAACTATCTATTGAAATCAATGCAAGCGTTTATGAAAATAGCTTATGAATGCTTAGAGTTCATGATTTTGGTAGTTGTAAAATGTAGCAAATGTAGCATACAGAACACAAATTGTCTTTTAGAATAGTCTATGCAGATGGATTGATACATGGTGGTAATTGAATAGTGAAAATGAGTCAAGTCTTTGAAGAATATTGTAATGTCCCCTTTTTCGCAAGCATCAAAGTTTTCAGGATTAGCCTATTATCTGACCCTCGTAGGCTAGTGTTGTGGGTTAGAGGGTCCAGTTTGGGCATTGAATGAGCTCTTCAGGGGGCAGTTTGCAATGTTTAGCTCTCCAGACCCTTGGCATTTTCAGAGGCGATGTTATCAAAGGTTTTTGGCTTCGTTTTGATGCACTTACTATTTATAGTAAGTCAGTTGAGTGATAGAGGCCAGCCTTACTATTTTTGGTAAGGCACCTGGGTGAGCAGTGGGTTCAGTGAATTACCACCTGGTGTTGTCAGATTCAATAAACGATGATTATTATTGGAGTTATGATGTTTTAATTATTAATAAAGTAATACTTTATTAATAATTAATTATAAAGTGATTATATTAATGGCATAAGTTGACTTTATAATAAAGGGGGTCATAATGATATAAAGTTAAATTATAAGGTAACTTTGAAATGGGCGCCCACGTAATAATATATTATAAAGCCAAATCAAAAAAACAAACATTATAATATGTTTTAATGATTTAAAAGCACATTGGGAGTCGTTCTTTTTCATGGAGGTATAAAAAGCATCAAAAGCAAATGAAAGATTATTATTGATGAATGTTTTCAAACACTTGAACTTGTTGCTTGGTGTTGGAGGAGAAACCAGGGGTTTTTTCTGCAATTTTGATCTTTGAGAGCATAGCTTCTCTTTGATTCGAGCTTTCCGAGGGTGTGAAAGATTATCCGAGGTTTGCAAATATTAGAGGCTTTAAATCAGAAGTCTCATTGTGCTGATTGGTGAAGTAATCTTCATAAAATTCAAGAGATTGAGAAGAAGTTTCAAATTGTTGAAAGATCAGTTCATTGAAGGCCCTTATTGCTTGCCAACCTTGTTGTACCCAAACCAATTTTTTTGCTTCATCAAGGCATTTTGCATTTTAAAGTCTAAATCTTGCTAAAATGTTGTAGAACACAGTTTTGGGCAATATCAAGCATAGAGTTTTTGTCAATATTTTGTCAATCAAAGTCAGTTTTATTGGTCAAACCTGAAGCAGAGACTCAAAATGAAGATCTTCACGATGGAGGAGCATCTCACGACGACATTCCATATTGCAGACGGTCATTTCAATGATCGAAACAGAGTTTTCAGTGATCAAATCATGAAGATTTCTTAGGAAAAGCCCAAAAGCGCAAGTATAGCCCAGGGGCGCCCAGTTTGTTGAAGGTCAAGATTCTGGTTAAAATGTTAAAGCATCCAGTCAATCTCTTCAGAATCAATCTGGCTATCCGTCGAGCTATCCAGCGAGGCGTTCCGAGACCCACAGCTCCGGTTATCAGCGACAGAAGTTGAAATCCTTAAAGTTCAAGATGCGAGAATTTTGCTCTTTTCAGGCAAAAGCGCGCCTCTAGCCTGAGGGCGCCCATCTCAAGGAGGGGATAATTCGACAGTTTTGATGCCGATGCAGTCAATTCGTTCACAACCAGTCCGCTATCCGGACAAGATATCATGCAGCCATCCGACTTTCGTAGTTCGGGACAATGTCATCCAAAAGACTGTAATTTTAAATGGAGTTTTCACGCTTCGAAGCTTTCTCCGCTTGTTCCAAAGGTAAGTACAAGCTGTGGCATCGTCAAAGGATCCTCGTATGGCAAATGCGCATGCAGCCCCACGACATCGCACACGGTCCAGCCCAATGCATCATTCAGTTTTGTCGATCCGACGCTTGTATCGTATGGAGATTCTACCAAGTACGTAATTTTACTTGCCAATCCAACAAATGGTTTTCAGTGCATTTTCATAGTCTTAAGGCGCTTAGCCTTTAGGCTGGTCAGATGAGCCCGTTCGCGTTCGAAGTCTTCACGACTATTGAGCGTAATCAATTTATTTTTCCAACGAGCACAGCCGTCAGCCTTCAGCATTTGGCAGTCGCTCGTGTGTGTGAGGTCTTTAGTGTAATACTGTAAAGAGAAGACGTTCGAAAAATGGCCAAGTCTGGGAGCGGTAAACATAAATAAAGACGCACTCAGAGTTTTGAGGCCCAGGAAGCGCTTTCTTTGATTACAGGTCTCTTCGCCGTCCGCTAAAATGACAGTTTTAAATCAACATCCTGCCCGTATGTCGACGTCAAAGTAGGGTATTTGATGAAAGTTCACTTTCGTCAAAATGACAAAGTGCAACCAGAGCCGTGGGCGCTTTACTTTTGAGGCTCCTAACAGCCTTTCACCGCCGCGCATACCGCTGGATGCGTAATATTCCATCATGCGTTGAGCTTGCCTCATCAAAGTAGGTTCACCATTCACCGCCGCAACCGCTTTCAAAGTTTCTGGCGCGCTTAGGAAATGGCCAAGTCCAAACCTGAAGCACTTAATCGTGGGCTTAATTTTCAAGGGGTTAAACGGATTTTGGTACTATGCTCCTGCCAACATTTCTTCCTTGTTCAGTAGGCTTTCCGATGAATTCTTCAGAACAATCTCAGCATCACCCGGTCATCCGGAAATCAGTGTCGAAGTTGACCAGTCGTGACAGTGTTGTCAGCGATTAAATAGGGAGTTAGTAAAAAATGAAGTATCTTGAGCAAATGGACGCATATGTGCTCAAGAGATGACTTTTCAGAATCAGTAAAGTCAAACGATGAATCTCAAAGCTTCAACCAAATTGTCAACTGAAGTTCAAGATTTGCATAAGATGGCTATTTTCTATTTTTGGCACCTAATTTCATGATAATAAATATTTTATTAATATTTTATTATTTGAACTTCCAGTCAGTGGCAGTTGAACTCGAAGGCAACCAATCAGAGGACTTCTATTCTTGTTAGGGTTTATGAATTCTTGCAGTCACAAATCAGTGCGAATTTCTTCTTATTTATACATGGCGCCATCTTCATTATTGTTCACAAAGCTTTCAAAGAGAATTCGTATTTCTCAAGAGCAAATTTAATCTTGAATGAAATTCGTATTTTTCTAAGGCAAATACATTATCTTCAGAGGGAAAATCGAGGTTTATTAAATTCAAAGCAAACTTCAAAATAAATTCGTATTTCTTCAAAAGAGAAGGGCACATATCTTCAGAGCAAATTCAAAGTTCAAAGCAATTCGCAATTCCTTGATTCTCAAAGGCGTATTTCAAATTCTCAAAGGCGTATCTCAATTTTCAATAAAATTCGCAATCCTTCAAAGATTCAAAAGCGGATTTTAATTCTTCAAAAAGGCGAATCCTTAAATTCAATACAAATTCGTATTTTCTTCAAGAGAATTCGAATTTCATTCATATTAAAAGGCGCAAATTTCAAGAGAAGTTCGTGGTTTTCAATTCCAAGGCGAATTCTTCCAGTTCAGAGGCAAAATCTACATCAATTCTTAGAGGCGATTTTTTCCTAAACATATCTTTTTGCAGATTCAAGTTCACAATTATCAGTTATTCAAAGAAATCTTGGGCGATTTTCACAGAAGAGACATCATAAAAACGTCTTTTTCATCCTTTAAATCTCAGATTTCTCATAAAACACAAATTGCATGTTCCTGAATTCATGACTTGACAAGTCCGAGTTCTGGATCATTCCTATATAATTCCCTCGAATAATTTGTGTTGATTTTTCACGAATTTTAGCTTCAGAATATTGTTCTAAATGTTGATTTTCTCAAGCAATCTCGTACATTCGAGTAGAAGTTGAATTTTCGCAACTACGTTTGGGTTGTCTTAGAATCCTTTTCTGGACAAAACCCATATATCGATTTCGGATTTTCTGAAAATAATTCTTCGAAAGACTATTTTTAACCTCACACGGGTTTTTAGCTCTCAAAATGTTGTCGAATATAGCCGTGTTCACAACAAGTTTTTCGAGATAATGGTCATCACTTCATGAGCCGCCAAAGTTATCAGTTGAAATGCTAGTTTGAGTATGCAAGATTGCCAAGATTGCTCAAGTTGCTATTCGATGCTGATGCAATTGACAGCCTCGTTGAGGGGTTGATTGTTCGAGATCGCACTCAGTAGACTTCAGGTCCCACCTCTCAGGATAGACATTACACACACGAGTTGAACTTGGTGTTACCCTTTCAAGTTAACTCGATGTTGTCATCACATGCATATCTATTTTGAGATTGCCTTATTTACTTGGAGTTTTATTTAGGGTTTTACGTTAACTGATGGTAGTCTTGCAGTTAACTTGCTTTCAATAAGGGCGTGCATGCTCACACAATTGTCCATTTTTAGATTAGATGTTTCACTTAAACTGAGGGTAGTTTCCCAGTTGACTGTATAGTTTACTTAATTAGGGTTTGGCGCATAACTTGCATGCATTTGCAAGAACTCTAGATGACACAAGGTGATTTTAGGGTTCCCTACACCTTGATGTATATAAATAAGAGCTTTTGCTCATTTGTAAATAACTTTTGCTTGAGAGAGAAATATATGCTGCGCCTACCTTGCCCTCAATATTGCTCTTTTTGGTATTTGTTCATGTGTCTTCGCTATTGCAATTGATTGTTATGCCACATAGGGTTTTGAAAGATTGTAATGGTGAATTCTTTCCATAGTTTAGATAAATCTGTTTGAACATCTTTATCATTGAAGTTAATTGTTATGCCACATAGGGTTCCAAGAGATTGAGATGATAAAGGCTGTTTTGTGTTAATTTACCATTGTGATCAATCGTTATGCCACATAGGTTTTCGAGAAGTTACGGTGATAAATCTGTTTTGTGAATCTTTATCATTATAATTAAAGGTTATGCCACATAGGGTTTCGTGAGATTGTGGTGATAAAGGCTGTTTTGTGAAGATTTTACTATTTCAATCAAGTGTTATGCCACACAGGGTTCCATAAGGTTGTCTTGGTAAAATCTTAAATCTGTTTTGTGCCCAATAAGCTTGTTTAGATTGAGATGATAGTTGTGCCACCTTGCCTTCAAGTAGAGAGTCTAAACACGCTTATCGTCCGATAGTCAAACCTTGCTCCGTTTCCTCTTGCTCTGTTTTCCTGAGGAGATTGGATGGATATAAGTTGTAGTTAGTAGATCTGCAAAACCAGAGAAAACTCAGCTGCAACGTATAGGTTCTTTCAAGAAAGTCTTGTGCCTCTAGCAGCTGAAACAAAAAGATAGGACATAGTTTTAGCTTATTTTCCTTTGCAAGTATATTTGTCAAAGCACAACGAGGGAGCTTCCCCTCCATAATTTGAAGAGCACTCATTGCGTAGTGTACATAGGCTGTTCATAACAACTTCTACTCCAGAGGTGTTAGTTGTTACGCCAACAAACCTTTATTTATCATTGCCACGTGGGGGCTTTAAGGCTGTACCAGTCACTCATTACCAAGCCGTACTATGACCTAGGTTGGGCGTGCGAAGCAAGAGGCTGAGCGATTCATCTTGGACCCTCAAATCTCTCCCATTGTGGTCGACTCAGCCATGGCAGCCAATGGAAATCATTCCTAACAAGGAGAACTCAATTTGTAGAGCCGGGCGTTGTGCTTCATGGTGATCATAGCTGCTGATAAAGATTTCCAGGCCTGCTGTTATTAAGTTTCAGACTTGTATTCAATTGCTTATGTCTCCGGGTATGTTGTTTATTGATGTCTCTAATATTGTATGAAGTGCTCAATAGAATATATTGCATATGCAAGCCAATTTGAATAAATGAATTAAGGGGGGATTTAAATGCAATAGTTTATCATTACTTTCGTCTTGCATTGGTATATGTTATTTGCATTTCCTTTATTTCCTGGCAATACATCATTGAAAATTCAAAACAAACAAAACTTTGAAAGTGCAAACAAATTCAAACAAGGCAGAAATTTGGTTAGTAAGTGTCCACCTAGGGTGGGACATTACAGTGGTATCAGAGCGGTTTCCTACCATCCTGTGTTGGGTTGTAATGTTCCCGAATTTTTCAAATGACCTATGGCGGGAGAATTTTGAAAATAAATAGTGTTTTTCAACACTAATCGAATAAACAAATAAATTTGTGTTGGGCCGACTCTTGGAGGCGCCAATTAATGTTTGATTTTCTTTCTTTTATTTGTTTTTTCTCTGGCCGACTTGTTTTGGTTGGCAGGTAGAATTAGTATTTATACCAGGTTTGGTCTCTCCTGGGATTATCACGGATATTGGACACATTGTCTTGGCGAGTTGGAGGGCATAGCTACTCGACTTGTTCACTCAGGTGCGTGCATAGCCTCACACCTGAGCATATTCATGTTTCATTGTTTTTTTATCCTTATTCACTTTCATTCCATTCAGCATTCCATTCATTGTGTATGGCGACTATTGCAGATTGAAGACATCTATTGGAGGCGCACTGTATCTAGGAGTTGAATTCAGAAGGCGCATTCATCACTAAGGACGCGATTATCAAAGGCATTCGGTCGAGCCTTACGGCTCTAGCCTCATACGCATCGTCCATCATCAACTATCATAGCGTCATCGTTACCAAGCACGGGAGTCTACATAACAACCAACAGAGTTGGCATCGTCCCTCACATAGGGTCAACCTTGGCTCAAATGTGTCATCACAAGGAAGCAACATCCGTGTTGAGGTAGAGGTCGACAGAACAGGTCTGAGAGCGTCGCCAGAGATCCTGCATCACATACGCATCATCAGACTTCCAACACTCGACAAGAGTTCGGCAGGAGTCAATCGCTTAAGCGGCACCACTAAAAGGGTGATGCTAAATTCATTTATCTCTGACTTTACCGTCCTCTATATTCTGTTGCAAATGTACATGCTGCTGAACATTCAAAATAAAGAATCATTTTGTGACTCTGTGTGAAGTAAAATCTGATATTGTGATTTTGAGAATCATTGTCAGTGATACACCAGTTTACTTGGTAAATTTTTCTATCAAACTGTGCTAGGATCTTTACATGGGTTTGATCAATATTCAGTGAACTCACATTTGTCACCATTTGAGTGACCAACACTCATTGATCAAGTTTCATAGTTTCTAGTCACAGATTTGAGTTATGGGTTCAAGCAATGACAGAGAAATGGTATCAGGTGATAGGAAGTGGTTGGCTAGAATTATCTATGAACAGGGTACCAAACTTGGCAGTCAACCTCAATCTGGGTGTGATACTCTGGTCACATTGAGAAGACTGGAAGAATGCTTAAGTCTCGTTGGGCAATCACCTTCTTCATTATTACAGATTGCTATGACTCCGACAGTGACTGTGGGGTGAGCTTAAGTATTTGGAACACAGCAACCATGAGATTAGGCTCACTGTTGCCCTTTGCATTAGTCAATTGTCAGATTATGAGGATCACAATTCCTCGAGTTCCCTATGATGTTGGCACAATGAGGGAAGTATTGCAGTTGATTGTTAACAGTTTGGTTGGGATAGGAGATGTTAGTAGTCCTACTTTTGGAAGGAAGATTAAGATCCTTGAGTTGATGGCACAGGTGAGATCGTGCATTGTCATGATCGATTATGATTGTTATGATCTGGTTTTGTGGATGTTCCAATTGTTCTTGGATTCTATTAGTGAGAGTCATGGAAAATCTATTCAGGACTTCATGGGAGCTATTATGTTTTTCATTATTAATGACAGTGATGACATCTTTCAGCCTATCTTGTCCTTACTTCTAGCTGTTCATAGGCAAGAACACGTGTTATCTCCAGCTGCAAGTGATTTGATGCATAGTGTCTTCGAACAGTGTGAGGGTAAGCTAAGGCCCTACTTGTTCGTTGAGGAGTAGGTGCAAGAGAAGAGGGTAAGATTTGAAGTGGATGAAGATGAGAAGGTCTTACATCTTGAGGATAGTATGGCAAAAGCTCTTGATGTTACTTTCAGCGCTCAAGAAGTTGTTATCGGCCCTGATAACAATTCTGATTTTTACAACAGCAGTCATTTCTTTGAGTGTAACCATGATTTAAATGTTATGGCACATGAGGAGAATATTGTAGAAGGGACTTCTAATGTTGGCACGCAAGTTATGAGTGTCAAACACGAGGAATGTATGGAGAATACAAGCCATAACAGTCCTGATTTTTGTGACAACAAATCTGATTTTGCAAATCAGACCATGGAAGATAAATCAGAAAATGTACTTAATGGTGGTGGGTCCTAGGATAGCTCCTTGGGTGCACAAGCATCTATTCCGGGAGAGGAATTGAGCGAAGAGGATGTCAAATCAATTCCTGTCCATCCTCATTTTTTCCTTCCTTTATATACTTTTTTATTTAATTGACATGACTCTTCATTTCATGCCCTTTGATCCTTCCATTAACTTAATTAATTTTCAGTTTTGATAATATTGCTTATTTCTCATTGAAAAATAAACTTTAGTTATAACTTAATCAATTAATCCAAGCGCTACCTTTTTACCTTGTGCGATTTCTTTTATTTGGTATCTTTTTGTTTTTTTGGTGTTGATGTGGTTTGTCTCATTCAACATGTCTAATTCCTTTGGCAGCTACTAAATTTAGTTGTAGTTTATAAAAAGGTAACCCTCCCTTGTCCTGTAGCGGCTGCTAATGGGATCTTCTTTTAACTGCCTAAATTAATAATTTAATCTGGATTTAATTTTTTAATCAGGGACATTACAGTGCCCTTCAACAAAGCGGTACAGTTAAAACTTTATCTCTACAATGCCAACTTAGATGAGCTAACCCAGTGGCTAAGAAGTAGAAATTTCCCTAACCAGTAAGATTCAACTAAAATCTATGCTTTTCTGTAATAATCCATTGCTAAATTCAGTTTAGTCACTGTCTGCCACTGACCACTCAATAGATCTATCAACAGTCAAATGGAATAAGCTTAAGTGGTTGCAAATCATGAGATCTTTCATTGCAGAGACTGAACCCCAGGAAACAAAGTGTTGAAATTGAGTAACATACAACATCCAACTCTTAATAAAGATCAATTCATCTTAACAAGCAAACAAGCACATTAGCATTTAAGGGGCGACTTGACAGAGCTTGGATCCCAATGTTTACATCCCAGGAGGCATCCTAAATATTAAAATTGTGTAAAATAGGACATCTAACTCTCCGTATAAATGCATCCATCCTTAAAGGTAAACGAGCAAAAATAAAATTTAAGTGATAAATCATCAGGGCATTTATAGCAGATATCGGGGTTCAAACTTCAGCTCCTGAGAAGAAATTAAGTGTTAAAATTAGGTGAATTATAACAATCAACTGTTGGTATACATGCATCCATCTATGTTAATTCCACAGGTGAATTAAGAATAAAAGCTTAACTAGCATACATCACAAAAGTAGGGAAAATTATATATTTGAGATTTCCACAGGTGATTTTTTTACCTTCTATGTTAATTCCACCGTGCTACTCAATTCCGACAAGAAATATTGTGTTAAAATCAGGTTAAAAATGGCATCCAAGTCTTGCTATATATGCCTCCATTTTATCAAGAAAAGAAGCATAATTAACATGCGTCAAAAAAGGAGGGGAGAAATTAAATCTTTAGGAATCATCTTGAGAAGAAAAGAAGCATTATTAACCTACATCGCGAGACAGATTTTGCACAGTTGAATACATTATTTTTTCTTTTATGTGCACTTTGTTGTGTTAATGTTTTTAATCTTCACGTTCCGGGTCTAGGATGCAATGGCCTTAAAAGAGGTTAGACAAAAGCAAAAGAGAATAGTCGCGCAGACCTGGGGTTCATCATGTTGGGCGAGGTGATCTGCGAGGGCTTGAATCGCAGAGAGTGTAGCTGCGCCAGAGCCAATGCGAGCACCGTGCGGATCAGGGACAGCCATTGTGATTGTACTCTGAGCAATGCGCTCCATTCTCTTGGCTCTCCTCAATTGCCACTCATACAGTTCCGCCTGCTCTGGACTCGCCGCTGTTAAAATTATGGCATCCCATGTGGGCACTCTCTGCGGATGCCTCACCGAAAGCCTCAGATGATACCACGAATTCGATAGTACATCCATTGGATCTGGTTTTCCCAGCAATGACCGCGCCATTGCCATTAATTAACAAAACAAGAAACGGCAAAATTTTGGTCAGGAATTCAAACCCATTCACAAACACAAACAGTCATTTTATTCCTCCGAATCTGGTGGGATTCGAATCCGTCAGCATTAGATACTATATCAAACCACGGTAATTAAAATTGGATCTTCAGGATTAGCTACATTTTAACGGACATATTGACGTGATAATGATTTGGTTCACAGATACCGATAAAGTGAGCAGTCTGTGGACCGACGAAGATCTATGGCAGTGTAAAGGTCTAACAATTTCATATGAAATCCGGCATATTGAGATTGTTTATTCAATGAATGAATGAATGAAAGATTTTAATGACGTCCACGAGACTAAACAGCCTATGGGACCGAGACATTCAACAACTTAGTTTGTCTCCAGACTCTTCTCCATATCAGATCTCCTGCTATTAATTTTGACTAGGAGGCTAGCCGTCTGATTTATCTTATCCTCCTCAAATAACTGCTGCATATTGCCCACATCTGAAATACTTGAGTACTGATTACGGATATTTTCGTACGCTGTGCATTCCATGACGAAGTGCCACTCCGTTTCCACCACTCCCTTATTACAAAATAAGCACGTTCTTTCTTCCCAAGTTTCCTTAGGAGTCTTCCACCTACCAGTCTCACATCTAAGATGGTGGGACCCCGTTCTCAATTGAGCAATTAATAGCCTCGCTTTCTCTTTAATAGTTGCACCTAAATATGGTTTTTCACCATGTTCCTTAGCTGGGTTAAACTCTTTGATGTAATATGCTTTTTTTCGTCCGATCTGATTTGACCACATGGCAGTCCTGAATTTTTCCTTCACATAGATTTTTATTTCACTGTTGGTGTCAGGACACTCATGTAATTTGATGTTCCACTTGTTCAGCCACTTGATGTTCTGTTTCATCCATGTTTTCTTTCTTCGGACTAGAATCTCCTCCATAACCGTTTTGGGCCACCGGTGGTTATCCATGTTTTCAACCCTTTTTAGATAATAGACTGTCTATTATTAATGCCAACGAACTCCGAGTTTGCTTGTGCTTTTGTGCTACTACACAACTATTAGTACAAAGTACCTAGCCCAGCTAAACGATGAGCGATAGAGGTCAAATTTAGAAATGAATGAATGAATGAAAGATTTTAATGACGTCCACGAGACTAAACAGTCTATGGGACCGAGACAAAACAGGGCTAATTTGTCTTCGTGTTCTTTTTCAAGTAGATCTCCTGCTATTCATTTTGACTAGAAGGCTAGCCGTCTGATTAATCTGATTAATTTTGAAAGAACTAGAAAAGATAAGGGAAGGAAATATGGGCAATCATGTGACATATTTTTATTGGCTATATAATTTTAATCTTATATTTTTTCATAATTAGTTTTATTTTTAAATTATAATTTTAAACTATCATTTATGTATAGAATCTTTTATACTACTACAATTTAAGTAACAAAATAGATAAGCACAAATATTTATTTTCATTAATTCATTTGTAGGCAAAAATTCTAAACTCTCACTTCTATTATTTATTGTATTAGTTTGCACTAGTTTAAACTATATATTGTGTTAGCAAAAAAAAAAAGAAAAAGTGGGTAGTTAATGTGGTTATAATTTGAAGCTAAATTTGGATTTTGATTTTAAATTCTTTTAAATTATTAGGCAGTTTATTTCTTTATAATAACATAAAGTTGGGATTTACTATACCAAGTATCATGGAAGGACAAGAGATGGTATTGTAACACTTCTTTCAAGTTTTACGAACTATTCAAAGGGTATTCAAGGCTTTCTCCTCACCTACTCATGATTCAAAAGCTTAATACCACGTGGAATCTCTAGTCCAATATAACTCAATGGTGTCACAGGTTTCAAATAGTTTGGATTGGCATTTTGAAACACAAATTCGCTCAGTTTGTTTGGTGCCTCCTATGCCAAGGGCTACCCATTAGTTATTGTCTTATCCACTTTGGTGTTTCTAATCCCCTATATCCTCTTTGTGGACATATAGAGACTCTCAAGCATCTCTTTTGGTTTTGTCAACAAGCTCGTTCTATGTAAATCTCAATTCATGATTTCTTCTAGCCACCTAGGCTAAACTTTTCTCCTAGTATATGATTCTTCTAGGTGATTGGCCTAGAATTCTTGTGATATATACCCAAATTTGGCATGCTTTCAAAGTAAAAATTTTATTCATTATATAGAAAGAAATTTGGCTTTATTTTCAAGAGTTACTATGGATGCTCATTTTTTTAGATACTAAAACTATTATATACTCTAGTGTTATGTTATAGATCTTGATCTAGGCTAATAAGTTTCCTTTGAAGGTTTCCCACTTGTAGATGCTTATTGAGCATTAGATCGATACACCTTATATTGTTGCTTGTGTGTCACCTTCTCCTTCCAATAGGGATGACTCCCACATGGGTGTCATTGTGGCCATATTAATGGTGTTCATGCCTAATGCAACTCCCATAAATGTCATAAATCCTCTCAATGTTGGTGTTGTGGCTAGTCTCCTCTACCACATGGCCAATCTTCTACCTCTCAGCATAATCATGGTTTCCCTAGTTAGCATAATAATGGGAAGTTCCCTCGCATATAAGTTGTTATTTCTAATGTTTGTATTATTTCTAATCAAGAAGAATAAAAAGGTAAAGAGGGTACCATCATGATTTGGTATTCCATTCCTAATGGTTAAGATCTCTTGGATGGTTGGGGCGACCCCCCTAATTGTGACCCTTCTCCTCCCCTCGCTAGTATTGTAGACACCTAAAATTGACACATCATCATTACTTGACTAATTCTTCTATAATTGATTGAATACAACCCTAATTAGTCAATTAATTATCACATTCCCATAGCTTTATTAGTTAAACACTATTTTATTATTTAATCAATAAAATCACTATTCACCTGCACCTATCTCTAGCCTAAATCATTAAATCACCTTCCTCCTATAGTCCACCTTAGATAAATAAATCCAATTATTTATTTACCTAAGTTCCCCATCCATTACCCAAAAATTAAATAAATTTTGTTTACTTAATTTATCTATATTCTCCACATTTCATTAAGTGGGTTAATCCACTTAACCCTTTAATCATCCACTTGCACAACCTAATCCTACTCAACCCCCTCAAATCATGCACATCCACACATGTGTACAAAGGCATGGTCTTTATACATAAAGCATGGGGCTTTCTACATGTGATACATGGTCTTGGTACCATGTCAAATGGGCCACAAGACTTCCACATCCCTCTTGGGTACTCCAAAGTACCCTTTCTATCTCGTCCATTTAATCTTCCCAAGGGGAATCTACACCCTTGATTCTCCCATCAATCCCTCTCCCTCCATCTCATATAGTCATCACATGTCACTTGTCATCCCCTCCCTAAGCAATATTTTCCATTGATCTCTTAAATGCATCTTAGCCATCCATCTATTTTTCCAAAATCTATACATCAACCCCATCTCAAGTCATTATCATCCACCTTTTGAATGAAATGTTATGTTGTTGAAATCATGACCACACGTATCAAACTTAAATCACTTCGGAAAATCCACTTTCAAGTGCAACAGGGAGTTTAACATAGGGCTTGTATGTTAAATTTTATGTTTATTTGGATTCGCTTAGCCTAAACTAAGTGTTTTCCTATTTCTTTGTGTTGTTTGCATAAATTATTCATATAGGCACAAAATTCATTAATCAAAAACTTGATGTCTTAATGTTTTTTTGTCGCCACAGGCTCAAATCAACAAATACATACCAAATTAGTAAATGTGTTCTAACTTTTAGTTAATTTGACATTTCAGCGAATGTGTTTCTAAATCAACAGATACATCACTTTTTTAGCAAATGCATTTGTAAATCGACAAATCTATTTTATTCATCAATAGCCATGTTTGGTATAACTAGTTTTCATAATTGGTTAGCTAACGTGGAATTTCTTGTAATCTATTTAACAACATTTTTGCAGCTCTCATTGGTCAAAGATATTAGTCAAACAAACTACTAGTGAATCTTCCTTGCAACTTCATGGTCAAAAGCTCCACTTTGCTACCACTAAATTAGGCACATTAAAGTATATTAAAGGGTCAAATAACATTGATTATTGTGTTTGGTATCTTCTTATATGAATATGCTCTCTCCTCGCACTATTTGGAGATCTTGGAGATTAGAAACCTTAAGTCGATCCAAGTCTTGTGTGTCAAATCTCAAGAGCACTTGATCTCATGCATACACTCTCTCCTTGTGCTTTGTGTGATCTTGGAGATCAAAAGCACCAAGTGTCTCTCTCCCTATAGGAGGTTTCTTAAGGATTTAATCACCCCAAGGGATTATGTCAACCATTTTTTTCAACAAGGTATATAAAGGGTGAGAGAAAAATCTATACCTCAAGGGTGATCCATCATCGTGTCTAGCTAAGCCACGATACCCTCAATCAACCAAGACTTGGTGGTGAAGAGTCTATGAGAGACCCTCCTAGCTCAAGAATTTTTAGATGGGCCCTTAGTTAATGGATTCCCCTAATGGCTTGTGTATAGTATTCGAAGGACAATGATAGTCATTAGTATGGTGCAAGGGATGCATATCATACCCTAAAGCTACTCACAATGTACCTCTAGGTGTAAAGATAGAACTCACTGGGGTGAAGATTGTAAGCACTCCTTGGTAAGGGACTTCATATGTATATGGTTGTCCCTACCTATCTTTCATTCTTTGTGATATGAGCCTACACTAAGTGTCATACCTACCTGAATAAATCTAGGGAATGTGAGTGTGTTTGATGTGTTTTCTATGTGTTAAACCAGTAAAGGTCTACATCCTACTATCCAAAAAATGTCTAGCCAAGTGTCTTCTTGATTTCTATTTGTTAAATTTATTTTACCAAAGTCCAAGTAGGCAATGGATCTATCTTGTGTCTCATGTTGCAAATACAGTTGTCATTGCGCCAAATGATCTACTTGTTAATGCTCAATACAACTGCCAAAGTTAATTAATATACAAAAGGTGGTTAAGCCATGTCACAAACCCAAGTGTTGCATTGCACAACACAAGGAGACCAAGGGTGCACACCTTGCAACAAACCCCCCTGACACAAAGGAAGGGGTTCAAACCCGTGACCCAAACTTTGATACTAATTGGTTCAAAGACAGTTGTTGTTGCACCAAAAGATCAACCTGTTAATGCCCAATACAACTACTAGAGTTAATGAATCCATGGGAGGCGATTAAGCCATGTCACGAACCCAAGTGTTGTGTTGCACAGCACAAGGAGACCAAGGGTGCACACCTTGCAACATCTCGATAGTTCCATCTCATCCAAATAAACTTAACCAAAAATTTTGATATCACCAAAATTCAAATTAGAAAAATATTTCAACCATTCGGTGAATCGATCCTATTTTTTGATAGATTTGCTTTTCCAAAATTTTCAATCTTCCAACAATCCAAAATCATTAAACTATATTTTCTCTTTATATATCATTGTTGGCATTTGTGTGCATAGTAAAGAGATTAGACAAATTTGCTAGAACGACAATAGGAACGTCTATTAGGATTTTGTACTACTCCAATTTGTTCTTTGTTTTTCTTGGAAATTCATGTAGGGACCATATTATAGTGAAAAAATCATTTAAGAATCTTCTACAACAAATAGCAAGGCCATAGACTTCTATTGTGTGTGTACAATCACAAATCACTGAAACTGCTAGTAAGCCAATATGAAATAGTATCCTCTCTCTGGTAGTATCCTAGCTGCAGCCTTCCTTTTTTCTAGCATTCAACTTACTCATGCAAGTATCAAGTAGGCTCTTTTCTAGTAATCAAGAAAGGAAGGAAGGAGGAAGATATGAAATGGGTCCAAGGACAAAAGGATATTGGTTTTCTTATTTTATATCACACTAAAATAGATTCCCATAGTTTTCATGTGACCCTAAAGGATCAGGAAGCAAAGTCACAAAATGATCCATGATGACACTTACCATCCTTGTGTTAAATAAAACCTTCTCGGGAGAGCACAAAGTACTCCATAATGCTAAGGTAACCTGCCTATAATGACCCGTTTTAGAATTTCCTTTTTTTTCATAAATAAATAATCCTCTCACAGTCATATATGCATGTAGTTAATTATAAATATTAATTTATCCTAAAAAAATGTAACTTTTATTATAAAATTCATATTTAAATCTTATGATGTATCTCTAAAATTTTAAAACTTATCCTTTAGCCCCTACTGTAATTCTTCTTTCAATTTGCAACTATTTCTCTTTCTATGAATGTCTTCGAAATATTTCTAATTTGTGCCCAAGTTAGGGGTTTTTATCCACTAACTTGGTGATATGAATTAAAAAATTTTGTCCTTAATTTCAGGCCTAAAATGGTTTGATCCTTAGGCTCTTAGAAACTAGGTTCATATTCTACAAGAGAAATAATATAATAACGTCTTGATCAATTCTTGTCCATCCTCTTCATTTTTTCCTTCCTTTATATACTTTTTTATTTAATTGACATGACTCTTCATTTCATGCCTTTTGATCCTTTCATTAATTTAATTAATTTTTGGTTTTGATAATATTGCTTATTTCTCATTGAAAAATAAATTTTAGTTATAAATTATCAATTAATCCAAGCAATACCTTTTTACCTTCTAGGATTTTTTTTATTTGGTATATTTTTTTTATTTTTAGTGTTGATGTGGTTTGTCTCATTCAACATCTCTAATTCGTTTGGCAACTACTAAATTTAGTGGTAGTTTATAAAAAGGTGTAGAGGAGGGGGATCAGCTGCTCTAGGACTCCAGGTCACGAGAGAGTCCTAAGCAATAGGTTGCCCTAATCTACCTCAAACTTTGTTACATGATTCAGAAGGGTTAAGTTGTTAAGGTTGAAAAGGAAGAGCCATTTGGTTATTGCTATCCTTCTACAAACCTGAATGCCTCATAAGGTCAGACAAGTCAATTTCCAGAGTCTAACCTACTGCTCAAACAGCTCTTTGCCCAAGGATGGCAGTGCAAGATATGGACTCCAACTCAACATGCTAGTGTCTCAGTGGTGTGTTAGCATCCATATAGATAGAAGGTCTTAGAGACAGATTAAAACACGAGAAATCTAACTAACAACCTAACTGGTGGAGTTTTATGCTATGACATAATAACAAAAAAGGTACAAAAATGAAATACAACAAGAAGAATACTTTAACTAAACTACGCTTGGATTGACGAAGAGGAGGTGAGAAAAGAAGACCTTTCTACTAGAAAATCAAATCTTCAAAGAGCTCCACATGTGAATACCTACACACACATCATCATTATTAGCCCATCATCATCTTCATCATCTTTGAAACTTGTTCTACATCAGTCTTCACAGGTTTTTGGATTGTCATCATCTCTTTCTAATATGTGGACACTTGAGCACTTTTCAAAGGCACACATCATTTAGATTTGGATTCTTGGTTCTTTCATGTTTTGGGAATCGCTTCTCCAATCACCAATGGATTTGTTTCTTCCTAAGGGGAGAAATGTTGCTTCAAGATAGTGGATTGTGTTTTGTATTCAAGCATTCATCATTGGCATGGGAGCTCTTTCTTTGTGGGGGATTCATAGCCATTTTCTCTCCCCTATTGGGGGACATCTATTGTATTTGTGTGATAGAAGCAATTCTTAGGGGGTCACATTGAGTCATCCTTCTATCTTTCTTTCACTAGTGCAGTTATTTAATTTTCTCTTTTAGAGAGGATTTTTTTCTATGTGATTTTCTCCTTTTATCTGGTTATGAGAGATTTAATTTGTTTGTACATGGGTACATCATCATGCCTTGTAGCCAAGACCCATCCATGCACCCATCATCACATTCTTTATCAAAGTATTTAGCTTATCCCTAAGTTGATCTTAAGGGTGTTATGCCCTTAATATTATAGTGCATCAGGTTATGAATAGTTAGCATGTGGCTATCTTAACTCCTAATTAAGTCATATTATTAGTATTATATTGTTATTTAGTTGATTAGGTCAGCCTAGGGCTTATATAGGGTTATCTAAGTCAGACTATAGGAGGTTGTGAGTCTTATTTCATCATCATATTGTGAATTGTGTTCTCATTTGAAATATTTGGAGGTTTTCCCCCTTGAAGTGGCTTGTTATTCTCAATTATTATCAAGTTTTTGTAGCTCCATCTACATTTCAAAGTTTCATGAATTCCATCTTTAAAAAGTTCTTGAGGAATTTTTTTTTTTTTTTATGATATATTGATTTATAGCAAGACATGGGAAGAACACTTGCAACATGTAGATCAACTATTACAAGTTCTCGAAGAGCATCAACTCTATGCTAAGCCATCCAAGTGTGCTTTTTATCTTAATGAGGTGGAGTACTTGGGACACATAGTTTCACATGAAGGATTAATGGTGGATCCTAACAAAATTAAGGCTATCAAGGAATGGCCAATTCCCAAAACTATTAAGAAATTGAGGGGTTTCTTGGGATTGACTGGATACTATAGAAGATTTGTGAAGAATTATGGTCATATAGCAGCACCCCTCACAACTTTATTGAAGAAGGATTCTTTTAATTGGAATGAATCTACTAATTCAACATTTGAAATGTTAAAGGAGTCTATGTACACATCTCCAATGCTTTCCATGCCCAATTTCACAAAGGATTTTATTGTTGAATGTGATGCTTCAGGAAATGGTATAAGCGTAGTTCTCATGCAAGAGGGTCAGCCCATTGCATTTGAGAGCCATCAATTAAAGGGTAAGAATAAATGCAAACCTATTTATGAGAAGAAAATGCTAGCTATTCTACATGCAATAAAATAATGGAGGCCTTATCTAATGGGTAGACACTTCAAGGTTAAGACAGATCATGATAGCCTAAAATATTTTTTGGGACAAAGATTATCTTCTGAAGAACAACAAAAATGGGTTACTAATATGTTGGGATATGATTTTGAGATTGTATATAAGAAAGGAAAGGAAAATGTTGTGGCAGATGCACTATCAAGGAAGGATGAGAAGGATGAAGCTTTATTGTGTTCTCTTTCAATATTACAAGAAGATTGGGTAGAAGAAGCCAAAGAAGAGTGGAAAAATGATGTGGCTACTAGTAATCTCATTCAAAAATTACAAAGTGATCCTACTAGTTTAGATAAATTTTGTTGGAAGGGAGATACTTTGTGGTATAAAGAGCGATTGTATCTTTGCAATAATTCCTCTCTCAAAAAAAAAATTCTCACAAAGCTACATGAGTCTCCAGTGGGTGGTCATTTAGGATTTTTGAAGACATATCATTGAGTCAAGATAGACTTCTTTTGGGAAGGGCTAAAAGGGGATGTTCAAAAATTTGTGGTTGAATGTTTGGTTTGTCAATGAAATAAAGGGGAGACAATTAAGACACTTGGTCTCTTGCAACCCTTTGTTATTCCTATCCAATTTTGGGAAGAGGTCTCCATGGACTTCATCATAGTGTTTCCAACATCTAATGGTAAGAGTGTCATCATGGCAGTAGTGGATCGCCTCACTAAATATGCACATTTTTTATCACATCATTTTACAACAAGCATAACAACAAAATCATTTTTAGAGAATATTCTAAAGCTACATAGTATACATAAGGTTAGTGTTAGTGACTATGATCCTATCTTTACTAGTAACTTTTGGATAGATTTATTCAAATGTTGGGTACTCAATTGGCTCACAATTATTCATACCATCTACAATATAATGGGAAAACAAAGGTTTTTAATAAGTATCTATGTTGTTTCACTTTAGATAAATTGTCTCAATGGGTAGAGTGGCTACCACTAGCAAAATGGTGGTATAACACTTCCTTCCATAGTTTATCAAAAATGTCTCCATTTATGGCATTGTATGGATATCATCCCCCTTCTATCACATCATCATTGAAGGTGTCACCAATAATTCATGTTGTGGAGGACCACATGATTCATCAACAACGAGTAATTTCATGACTTAAAGAGAATCTATCCATGGCACAAAACTGAATGAAGCAACAAGAAGACCAACACTATAGTGAAAGAAGTTTTGATCTTGGGGATTGGGTTTTCTTGAGATTGCAACCTTATAAGAAAATATCACTGAAGTAATAGTCAAAGAATAACAAGTTGTCTCCAAAATATTTGGCCCATATCAAATCATGCAGAAGATAGGTAGTGTTTCCTACAAGCTTGAATTTCCATCAACAACAAAGATGCATCCAATTTTTCACGTTTCTTATTTGAAGAAGGTAATTGGGAATAATATCCCTACTCAAACAATATTACCAAAGCTTGATGAAGAAGAAATTTCGTCATATTGGAACCAAAATGTATTCTTTAGAAACACACAAGGAAGCTAAGGACCAAAACACTCACTCAGTATCTCATCCAATGGAAGACTTTAGCAATTGCATATGCCACATGGGAGGATGAGGAGTTCATTTAAAAGCATCCAAAATTTCCTAGCATTAAGGACAATGCTTATCTGAAGAGGGGGGCATGCTACGACCTTAATATTAGAGTACATTAGGCTATGAATACTTGGCTTATGGCTATCTTAACTCCTAATTAAGTCATATTATCATTACTATATTATTATTTAGTTGATTAGGTCAACCTAGGGGTTATTTAGGGTTATCTAAGTCGACCTGGGTGATATCCTAGGCATAAATAGGTATATATAGGAGGTTATGAGTCTTATGTCATCATCATATTATGAATTGTGTTTTCATTGGAGATATTTGGAGGTTTCCCCCCTTGAAGTGGCTTATTATTCTCAATTATTGTCAAGTATTTGCAACATATTAAATATCATATTCTTCCATTGTGCAAGTTATTTCCTTATAAAGGGGGGTGTTGGAGTAATTAGGATAATCACTTGATAATTAATCATTAATTAATTAATTATTAGGTCCCTTATTACTTTATTTACTTAAGTTAAACTTAGATTTTTTATTATTAGATTGGGCTATTTATATGTTAAGTTGTCTCATTGCATGAGATTAGAACACATGTCACAATCTAATCAAACCCTCATCTAGGGTTTGATTTTTCCTTTTATAAGGATTCTCAGTCATTGCAATCTTTCATTCAAATTAATTCATTGCACAATCAATTGCTTTTCTGGATTACCTCTTCTCAAGGTTGCATGAACATATCAATGGTTTTTTCTCTTTAGATGTGATAGGTGTTTTGGTTGCAGGTGATTTTTGGGAGTTGTGGGGTTTACTATCAACTCTAACATTTTATCCTTCTTCCCAGCCAACTCATCAAATGATCATCATGGATACATCTTGTTTTGATGAATCTCCTTGTCATATCCACCCTCAAAATCCACCCCATTTTGATGATGATGAAAGTCTTGTTGATCAAGATGAGTATAAAATTAATCCACCCCATTTTCGTTAATGATAAAAGTATTATTGATCAAGACAAGTATGAAATTGATCACCTTGATATCATCATTTCTGGCAAGCTTCCCCCAAGCATCCACCACTTGTCCATGCCTTTTGACCAAGAAATAGCTAGCACAAGCTATCCCATCACACCTCCATGTATTTCCATTGGTCATCCTTATGCTACCTTTGACAAGGGAAATCTATTTTATCCCAAATATATATCTCCCTCTTATCTCTCACCCACCTATCCCCCTCATCTAATATGCATACCTTCATTTTCTCCCCTAGTCATATACCAACCTCCATATTTGCACAAAAAAACCATCACCTTCACCCACAACCCAAATCCATTATCCTAAAATCCCCCAATCTATAATCATAATTCTCCAATTCATATTCCTAATTCTCCATCTAATCCTAATCCTTAGTGTAAATAGTGTCATTATCTACCTAGTTAGCTAATCACCTATCTAGGATTGACCTATTCACACCTAGCTTAAGTTTACTTAGGTTTATTTTTCTTTTTGTCTCACTTCATAGCATTGATACATGTTTCCTCATAACATGATACACCTATTAAAACTTGCTCACCCACTTGTCAAGTGAGCTCACATGTGTTCCATATTTGGAGGGGTAGTCAAATTTTCACTCCTACCTTCTCATCTCTTCATTCTTGCATATATAATCAAGGCTTGATCATTTTATTATACACTCTTCATTTCATATTTGATAGACATACTATTTGAAACAATGGGAAATAGTGGAATGAGGGCCTTATCTTTGAGGAGATAGGGTTCCTATTTCACACTCTTATTTCACTCAGGGAAACCCTAGTGATCTCAATCCAAGGATGGAATGAAGGAAAGAGATTTGCTAAAAGTTGTCCTAGGGTCTGATTAATGACTAAAAGAGGGTTCACCACCAAGCTAGGGCTTGGAAAGACAAATGACATACAAGATCTAATGGCAAAAGCTAATGATGCGCAAAGCCACAATCAATGACCTAGAAATGAATGCAAAACAAAATAGAAATCCGAGAAATTAGAAATGGTGCACCTGGAAACTTGTAGCAGCTGGAATGGAGACCTGAAATGCTAAAAATGCTAAATTTAATGCACATTGGGACTCATACGCTAGGCTAGGAAATTTAGTCCCAAATTAGTGTTTCTGGGCAAGAACAAAAATCTAGCATAGATAAGTCCAAAACACCTGAAAACTAGAAATTTGATTATACTAGGACTCATATGCCAAAAGTGGTGTATTTGTCCTACTTGGATTTTTTGGAGGATTGGGATCTGAATCTTCTCTTCAACCTTTGCTCTATCTTCTCAATCTAGTTTTCGGATCTAAACTAGAAGATCATGCTTTGTAGGTGTCCTTCAATGGTCTTGTAAACAAGGTGATAACTTTGACGACTTTACACACTTGACAACTTTCCAATCTTGCTCCTTGAAGGGTCTTCAACCTAGATCTGCAAATCACACACTAAAGAGAGGGAAAAATGTTGTTTTGTTAGTGGATAGGGGTTTACCTTGGTCAAACCCCGTTTTGGTAATCAAACCTTGAAATGAAATGAAATAGAAAGGAGGAATGGTGAATGAACAAAATGATATGTCAACTGCAACTCACCAAACCCTAGAAATAAAAAGTTGCAAACATGTATGAAGTGGCTCCAATGGATGTAGATCTTGACTCTTACTTGAATGATATGGATCTTGAATTGAATGCTTGCTCGAATCATGAAACCCTACATCACAATTTTTAGCTCAAAAACAAACATGATAAATGATGACTTTAACATGATGCTTGATACTTGAATAATGCTCCAAAACACTTGATAATCAACACTTGAAGACTCTTGAATGCTCTTATAAACACTTGAATGCTCTTGTGATCTCAAATTTTCTATAATGCATGCATACTTGAAAGCTTAGGACAAAATATGTGAAAATACCTTGTATTTATACTTGTTTATGCCAAATTTCCCGAAATTACAACACTACAAGCCGACATTAGATCTAGGGAATAAAATCCTACCAAGAATTTGAATTTAATTTAATTTTAAGCCACATGGGACTCATACACCAGAAGTGGCATATGAGTCCCATTAGGCTAGGCTATGGGACACATTTTTCAAGAAATGCCTAGATTCATGTGAAATCTAGATCGGGGCCCCAAAACTTAGGTGGGACCCATATGCCCAAGGTGGCGTATAAGTTGACACTACAATAGAACAAGAAAATAGCGTCGAATTTCAGTGTATTTCCATTCACGAATTGGGCGATTTGGCTGGTGCTAAACTCAGCACAAACAGGCATGGTCATCTTGGTGCCGACTTTGGCACTGACTTTTGCACCGAATGTTGCACCAAAAAATCACAGCGCCCCCGTTAGCTCCTAAAATAGTGTCGAGAAATAGCATCGAAAATAGCACCTAAATTAGCGCCCAATTTGGCTTCTGATTTTGCTTTTATGTCTACTCCCATTTTTGCTTCCAATTTTGCTTCCAAGTTTGCTTCCAATTTTGCTTCCGGTTTTACTTCCGATTTTGTTTCCAGTTTTGCTTCTAGTTTTGCCTCCAGGTTTGCTTCCAGTTTTTCCTCCAATTTTGCTTCCAAGCTTGCTTCCAATTTTGCTTCCAGGTTTGCTTCTAGGTTTGCTTCCATTTTTGCTTCCAGTTTTGCTTCCAGTTTTGCTTCCGGTTTTGCTTCTAGTTTTGCTTCCGGTTTTGCTTCCATGTTTGCTTTCGATTTTGCTTCCAAGTTTGCTTCCGATTTTGCTTCCAAGTTTGCTTCCGATTTTGCTTCCAAGTTTGCTTCTGATTTTTCTTCCGATTTTGCTTCCATTTTTGCTTTTTCTTCTTGTTTTGCTTCTAAAAATGCTTCTTGTTTTGCTTCCATTTATTAATTTAATATGTTTTATTTCAATTTAATTAGTTAAATATATTGTACCTCTTAAATAACTCATATGATTATAGACTAAGTAATTTAATTATTTAACTCATGATTAAATAACAAGATAAATTTTTTTTGGGTCGGTAACACAAAAATTTTGTATTGCTTATAAAGATAAAAAAGTACATATATTGTTCAGTGTCATTACCCACCAAAATTCCACAACAAATGACAAAAACCAGAGGCACCTTAATGTGCAGAGTAAAAAATTAAATAAACCCCATAACCCCTGTAACTGTTTACTAGCAAAATCCTTACGAAAAATAACCACAATTAACAATGTTTAGAGTTACACGCTTTAATACAACAAAAACGAAGGGAGAATTCAAAATCAGATATAGAAAAACATGACCAATCTTAATGAGCTCCACCTGAACCCAACAAATGCTTGGCTATCTACTTCAGAGGCTTCTTCTTTCGCCGCTTCCCCGACTTCTTCTTCTAGCACTTCCTTTTCGCTTCCATTCCATGCATCTCTGCCTTTGCTTGTGCTAGAACTTCTTCAACCTCCATGAGTTTGATGAAGAGTTTGAGTGCTTTCCATCCCAAATGCGCTTCCTCATGGTAACGATCTTTGTATTTTCCTTCAGGCCAAAGAATAAAGGGTTTGAGCCCCGATCTCCCATGGAGCTCCTCAATTTCATCATCTACTAGTCCTTCAGAATAATCTAAACTTATGCTTGAAACCGCCCATTCAAGAATGGACTCCATGCCTACCAGAAAATATTCATATATAATTTTCTGCATCACCATCCTCACTGTTTCTACTAGTTCACCTAAATCCAAGCCCCACGCCACAATTAAGGAGTAAACATCCATGTTGGTTTGGTATTTGTGTTCAAAGAGTTGAAATCCCTGCCACAAATCATTTTTGTACACTGCACTAGCCACTCATCGTCAACAAGGAAAAGGCCCTGCAATCATTTTCCGGACGCCTCTCCATAAAACGGGCCTAAAGATCTTCATGATCGGAAAGTGAAATTGGCTTCCATATCTCCTGACAACCAGCACCACCACCACCAAAGTTTCTTGTAGAGTTTTTCTCGACCCTTTCCAATGCAATTAACACATCTTAATCAAGGGCTTGCATTTAACACCATCTTGGATTTCCCACATTGCTATTAATAAAGTACTACTTCACCACCACCTGCCACCCCTGCCTTCACTTGTCATGTCAAACCTACTCCACTCGCTTCACCACCTTGTTCATTTAAGGCGTTGTCCTCTCCTGTGTTTTCACCTAAGTCCGCTAACTTAACACCTCTAAAATCCTCCAACCTGAATTCCCCTGTTTCACCAAAATTTAAAGCCCATTTAGATAAGACATCCACTTCCACATTACCAACTCTTTTAATGTGGCTCACTGCAAAACTTTCAAAAGAGCTTAACACTTCTCTGATTTGTTCAATTATGTTCTAGAGGTGCCAAGCATTAATTTTACCTTTCATCATTGCCTGAACTATTATTGTAACATGATCATCATCTATAATTAAAAAAAGTGAGTCAAATATCTATAATTTAATTTAATTTGACAACATCCATCCTAAGCAGTAAATTAGAATCATCATACGTAATAAATATCCATCCAAAAATCATCAACCACTTTTAATATATATAAATTGACAAGTCAATACTGATAAGATCATCATCATATATAACTAAAACAAGTGAAAGTCAAATATGCAAGTACATCAAAAACATGTCAAAATGATACATGTCCAATAGTCAACGTAAGTGAAAATGATACATGTACAAATGATATAAATAAAATTGATAAATTATGTAACTCAAATTGATACGAGCCAAGGTGATACATGTCCAAATGATATAGTGAAAATGATACATGTCAATATGATACAACTCAATAATATAGTACTGTGGGCTGTGAAAATGATACATATGATAGTAACCATGAAAAGAGTCATCATAAACATATATCAACAATGATCCATGATGCAGTCTATATGACCATGAATGTCATTGGTTACTACCACCAACTGTCTCATCATCATCATTGTCGTCGTCATCGTCGTCATCATCATCATCATTGTCATTGGCCTCAATGTCTTCCATATTTGTGTCATCATCATCCTCTACCATGTGATTTGTATAGGCATAACCAATATTTTATGGATATATATCATGTTGAGGATCATCTTGATCTTCTAGAAGACCTGTGTTCTACAAAAAAAACATTTAGAATGGAAAGTTATTATTTATTTCATGCAATAATTTATTTTTTAGTTATATATCTAATATTACAACATATGAGATGAAACCATAATCATATTACATCATATCAAAGTGCACATACCATAATAAAATTTCAAAAAAGTTACAGCTAATACTAGTGAGTCAGGAGAAACTTCAGCTTTCAAAAACAAAGTCAATTAGGCTGGTAGACTTGTAGATCATGCCAACATTTGGTGGAAGAGGAAGAAAGATGACTAGAACTCTGGAGGCCCACCATAATGGATTTCAATATTCAACCATGAGAGCAGAAGAGAGAGTTGATATCATGTATCAAAACATTGAGCATGCATTCTTCCAGCCAACGAAGAAGGACATGATTACTTTGCTTCATTTTCATTTGCATAACCATATCACGACGTGGGAACCAAGAAGACCAAGGATGTCTAGTTTTATGTGGAGGCAATGGATGTGGTCCAAACTTTAGGAGGGGCAGGAAGGTCAATGTATGATCCTGATGAAATTGAGGAAGAATAGAAAGAGAGGGACAAGAAAAATAAAATCAATACAAAGTTTCAAGGATTTGTCAAGCGAGTAAGAGAGCTATGGGAGCAGCCTCATCTAAAATATTTTCAACTAGAGTTTGAAATACCATTTAGAGAGCTTGGTTTTCATGGAGTTCCTTTCAAAGCCTCTACTTTTATTGTTCCTACGATAAATTGTTTGGTAGAGTTGGTGGAATTACCTTTCTTAGTAATCGCTATTAGTGAGATTTGTGATTATTAACCTTGAGAGAGTATGACTTGGAAAAAAGGCATTTGATATGGTTATTATTTTCAAAGACTTCAAGCGGGATGTACTCCACATTGATGTCATTCCTCAATCTTCCCTTAATGGCATCAAGGAATGGTTGAACTCCATGGATATAAAGTATTATGAAAGCAGAATGAACTTGAACTAGCGGCCAATTTTGAAGAGTATTATTGATGATCTAGATAAATTTATTGAAGATGGTGATTGGGAATTTTTGAATATGGAAGCTAGTGATTTTGATTCTGATAATTTAGAAGAGTCAGGTCAAGGATATGAACCCTCTAATGTAGTGTAAGGAAAGCTTAGGTGTGGAACAAACTCTCCTAACGCCAAAACCTCAGGGAAGAATGCAAATATGACTTTAAATTTTGCAATTACAGTTCAATAAGATACACTTGAAAAGAATAACAAAAAAGAGAAATGGACACATACACAATTGGACACCATATTTACATGGGAAAACCCTTATGGGAGAAAAAACCACCACACCCAGAAAAGCCTCTTTGTATTACAGTAAGGAAAATTACATACAGAGATCATACTTAAATTTCTGATGTCAATTTATAGCAACAACATTCACTGATCAATCTTGTACAGATCATTAATCTCACAATGCTCTCAGATGCATACAATGAACCCACTCAGATCAATTCATGTTTAGTTGAGTAACACTTTTGTTATCTCACACTTCTCTCATCATCAACCATTGCAGAGTGTAATTCATTATCTCACGGCCTGTTCATTTTCCATAATAGAATAGTCGCAACTGTTCAACTTCCAATGGTTCACATTCTACTTCTCTCATTGGCTTAGAACACACCATGTAGGACAGATGTTTGGTCAAAATATTCAACTATATCACATGTCGGTGAGACACCAGACTGTGTCTCCCCGATGCCAAAATGCCTGATTGCCCTTATCGACAAGAGTCATATCAAATGTAAAACCATCAGCCAAACTCACTCCATCAGCAATACTTCTCACCAATGTCCATTATAGAACTATCGGAAAGACCATCGATGTCACTAAGAGTCTTATAGAACCTTTATGTCACACCAATGTTCATCATGCAATTCTATCGGCAAGACCATCGATGTCGGCAAGAGTTCTCACCGAACGTACATACCTGTCGGTGAGAGGAACACTATCGGCATGTCACTCAAAATGTTAACTTCATAACCACCACATACAAGTTATGAATTTACCAATTCCCACGACAAGCCAATACCACTGTCGCCCAGTCGGAGAAAACACAAACTTCGTAACTCCCACTACTGGTTAGAAAGTTCCCAAATGCTGCAACAACAAAGGAAGTCGGCTAGTCGGGAAGTTATGAAACTTCCAAACTCCACGACAAGTTTCTTAAGTTATAGAAATCACTAATGCCATGACAATGAAGGAAGTCGATCAGTCGGGTAGTTATGAAACTTCCAAACTCCGTGACAAGGTTATAAACTTAGGAACTCCAACGATCGACCAACAATGAAGACTTGAACATAGATACAAGCCAATAAGTTGAGGCACAATTTCCAACAATCTCTCACTTGATGAAGACTTACTGGCTTCCTTCAAACTCAAAGTTAATGAAGGTCATGGGCTCCAAAGCCCATCGAACTGGTACATCACTTGTACTTGTCTGTGCTCACTAGTTTCGTCAATGCATCTACAACATTTTCTAGAGTATCCACTTTTTCTAAAGAGACTTTTCCATCCTCCACCATATCTCAAACAAAATGATACTGCACATCAATATATTTCATCCTTGCATGGAAAGTAGGATTTTTTTCCAAACAAATAGCACTTTTACTATCACAATAAATTGTAATTTTCCCTGCATCAAACCCAATGTTAGAACACAAACGTTTTAACCAGATTGCTTCTTTACAAGCATGTGTTGCTGCCATGTATTCTGCCTCTGTAGTGGACAAAGCGACTACAGCTTGCCACTTACTCATCTAACTAACTGCACCACCATTCATCATGAAAATATATCCACTGGTGGATCTTCTGCTATTAATGTCCCCTACCCAATTAGAATCCACATAGCCTCGAATGTTAAGAGTCCTTTGTGATTCAACCAAATTTCCATGGTAACACAAAGCATATTCTGAAGTGCCCTTCAAATATCTAAACACTCTTTTCACAACATCCTAATGTGTCCTTCCAGGATTTTCCATAAAACGACTAAGTACTCCCACTGCTTGGGAAATGTCTGGCCTTGTACAGACCATTGCATACATTAAACTGCCAACTGTACTAGAATAAGGCACTCTAGTCATGTCCTCCATCTCAGTGGGAGATTTTGGACAGTCTTCAATAGATAGCTTCGTTCCCTGCAAAACTAGAACAACTAGCTGCTTGCACTTAGTCATACAAAATCTCTCCAGAACAGTATTAATATACTTACTATGGTTGAGCCAAATTTTTCTACTCTTCTTGTCCCTGGTTATTTCCATTCCCAGAATATACCTGGCTGCACCAAGATCTTTCATTTCGAACTTTGTAGACAACTGAGATTCTAGATCAAAATTCATTAACTAACTATTGCTTATGAACATCATATCACCAACATAGAGAGCAATAATAAGAACATGATCATTTTCAGCTTTGAAGTATACACAGTGATCAGATTTTGATCTTATTAAGTAACATGTTGTTGCAACTGCCTCAGCCCAAAACTTCTCCTCCAAGCTAGCACTGCTCAACATACTTCGTGCTCTTTCCATCACTGTCCTGTTGAACCTTTCAGCAACTCCATTTTGTTGCAGAGTGTAGGGTGTAGTTTTATGTCTTTTAATTCCATGATCTTTACAGTACCTTTCAAACTCATCAAAACAAAACTCACCACCATTGTCAGTCCTTAAACATTTTATTTTTCTCCTAGTCTGATTTTCCACAAGGTTTTTGAATTCTTTAAAATGATTGAACACTTCTGATTTACTTTTCAAAAAATAAACAAATGCCCTTCTTGAATAATCATCAATGAACAATACATAATATCTTTATTTAGACAAAGAAGGAACATTTACTAGACCAAAAACATCATAATGCATATAATCAAGTAAACCAGAAGATTTGTGAGCACTGGAGTAAAATGAAACACGGTGTTGTTTACTATATTTACAATGTTCACAAAACTCGAATTCGAGGTTATAATCATTAATCCCTTCAACCAGGTTTTTAGTTTTCAAGGCTTTTAAACCTTTTTCTCCAATGTGGCCTAGCCTATGATGCCAGAGCATAGTCTTTTCTACTGGAAGTTTAACTACCATAGAGTTTGCACTATCAGGAACTTTTTCCTCCTTTTCTCCATGAGTAACCTTTTGTGACTTTGCAGAGACACTATTGCATTGTACAACAAGTGCATCCAACTTATACAAAGTACCAATACGAGCACCCCTAGCTAGCACCATTAAGCCTCTAGTCATTTTGTAGCCATTTCTAGAGAACATGACTTGCACTCCAACATCGTTTAGCTTACTAACAGAAAGTAAATTTTGAGCCAGACTTGGTATATGCATTACATCATTGATTCCCTTCACTCTTCCATCAGGGAATTGAATTCTGACTCTTCCACAACCAACTATTTCTAGAGATGAATCGCTTGCCAAATACACCCTTCCACCATCATATTTTTCATACTTAGTGAACCAGTCTCTATGAGATGTCATGTGGAAAGATGCTCCAGAATCAATTAGCCAGACATCATCTGATGCCTGAGTAGCCAAGGCTGCAATGAAAGTATCTGCATCACTCTAAGAAGAATCATTGTCAGAATTCTTCTTCTTCTTCTTCTTCTTATTTTTCTCCTCTTTGCAATCCTTTCAGACATGACCAGGTTGCCCACAATTCCAGCACTTCACCTTGGACTTCTTGCCAGGAGACTTTGATCTCCCTTCTGATTTTGATTTGGACTTCTTGTCTTTTTCTTTCGATCTGCCTCTAATAGCAAGAGCCTCCTTCGCCATCTCAGAAGATTTTCTTCTCATCTCTTCTGATAACAAAGAAGCAACAACATCTTCCATCTTAAAATTGGATGTCGCACTCTCAATAGCCATCACAAAGTGATCCCAATAATCTGGCAAAGAACATAACAATAGCATACAACTATCTTCTTCATCAATCTTCACACCCACAAATGTTAACTAAGCAATCAACATGTTGAAAGCATTCAAATGATCAGTAATAGACGCTCCTTCCTACATTTTCAAAGAGTACAATTTCTTCCTCAAGAACAACTTATTCACCAAGGAATTGCCCTGATAAATAGCTGTCAGTCTTTTCCACAAAGAAGATGAAGTATTTTCTTCATGAACATTTAGAAGAAGAGGGTTTGCTAAAAAAAGCCTTATCAGCCCCTTTGATTTTTGATCTGCGAGGTCCCAATCCTCTTGCTTCATGCTTGTAGGTTTCGTTCTAGACACAACAAGCCAAATATCATGGTCAACCAACAGATCTTCCATTTTAAGTTCCCACAACTCAAAATTACTGCCATTGAATTTCTCAATTTCAATCTTTCCTGACGTGCTTGCTATCTTAATCAGTAATTCAAATTATTGGACTTTTACAAGACTCCCACTGAACATAATTGACACAAAAAACCCAATGTACCCACAAAGATAACACAATTGGCCAGGATTTGATACCACTTGTAAGGAAAGCTTAGGTGCGGAACAAACTCTCCTAATGCCAAAACCTCAGGGAAGAATGCAGATATGACTTTAAATTTTGCAAGTATAGTTCAATAAGATACACTTGAAAAGAATAACAGAAAAGAGAAATGGACACATACACAATTGGACACTAGATTTACGTGGGAAAACCCTTACGGGAGAAAAACCCACCACACCAAGAAAAGCCTCTTTGCATTACAGTAAGGAAAATTACATACAGAGATCAGACTTAACTTTCTGATGTCAATTTACAGCAGCAACATTCACTTATCAATCTTGTACAAATCATTAATCTCACAATGCTCTTAGACGCATACAATGAAACCACTTAGATCAATCCATGTTTAGTTGAGAAACACTTTCGTTATCTCACACTTCTCTCATCATCAACCATTGCAGAGTGTAATTCATTCTCTCACGACCTGTTCGTTTTCCACAACAGAATAGTCACAACTGTTCAACTTCTAACGGTTCACATTCTGCTTCTCTCATTGGCTCAGAACACACCACATAGGACAGACGTTCGGTCAAAATGTTCAACTGTATCGCATGTCGATGAGACACCAGACTGTGTCTCCCCGATGCCAAAATGCCCGACTATCCTTATCTGAAAGAGTCACCCCCATCAGCAAGAGTCATTGAATGCAAAACCATCGGCCAGACTCACTCCATCGGCAAGACTTCTCACCGATGTCCATTGTAGAACTATCAGCAAGACCATCATTGTCGCTAAGAGTCTTATAGAACCTTTATGTCACACTGATGTTCATCGTGCAATTCTATCGACAAGACCATCGTTGTCGGCAAGAGTTCTTGCCGAATGCACATACCTGTTGGTGAGAGGAAAAATATCGGCATGTCACTCAAAATGTTAACTTCATAACCACCACATACAAGTTATGAATTTACCGATCCCCGCGACAAGCCGATACCACTGTCGCCTAGTCGGAGAAAACACAAACTTTGTAACTCCCACTACTAGTTAGAAAGTTCCCAAATGTTACGACAACAAAGGAAGTTGGTTAGTTTGGAAGTTATAAAACTTCCAAAATCCATGACAAGGTTCTTAAGTTATAGAAATCACCGATGTCACGACAACGAAGGAAGTCATTCAGTCGGGAAGTTATGAAACTTCCAAGCTCCACGACAAGGTTACAAACTTAGGAACTCCAGCGATCGGCCGACAATGAAGACTTGAACAAAGATACAAACTAGCAAGTTGAGGCACAATTTCCAACATGTAGAAGATGAATCAAAATTATATTTCATGTAGCCACCATCAAGAGTGTTACAAGACAACAAGATGGAGGGAATTCTTATATAAGGATAATTTTCAATGTTGCAAGTACCAGCTTTAATGCTAACTACAATGGCAACATTGAAATTCCCTGGCAGTATTTATGTTAAGGAAATTTCCTTTAGATGCAAGGATTCAAAGCACATCAACCATGTGGTATAGATGATTAAGTCCCAGAGACGATATGTAGCAATGAAAGAGTCTAAAAAGGTAGAGAGAGCTACACTGGTGACTTAGGAGAAACTTCAGCTTTCAAAAACAAAGTCACTTAGGCTGGCAAACATGTGGATCATGCCAGCATTTGGTGGAAGAGGAAGAAAGATGACTGGAACTTTAGAGGCCCACCATAATGGATTTCGGTATTCGACCATGAGAGCAAAAGAGAGAGTTGATATCATGTATCAAAACATTAAGCATGCATTCTTCCAACCAGCGGAGAAGGAGATGATTACTTTGCTTCATTTTCATTTGCATAACAATATCACAGTGTGGGAACCAAGAAGACCAAGGATGTCCAGTTTTATGTGGAAGTAATGGATGTGGTCCAAAATTTAGGAGGGGAAAGACGGTTAATGTATGATCCTGATGAAATTGAGGAAGAACAATAAGAGAGGGACAAGAAAAATAAAATCAATACAAAGTTTCAAGGATTTTTCAAGCGAGTAAGAGAGCTATGGGAGTGGCCTCATCTAAAATATTTTGAACTAGAGTTTGATATACCATTTAGAGAGCCTAGTTTTCATGGAGTTCCTTTTAAAGCCTCTACTTTTATTGTTCCTACAGTAAATTATTTGGTAGAGTTGGTGGAATTACCTTTCTTAGTAATCACTATTAGTGAGATTGAGATTGTTAACCTTGAGAGAGTATGACTTGGGAAAAATGCATTTGATATGGCTATTATTTTCAAAGACTTCAAGTGGGATGTACTCCACATTGATGTCATTCCTCAATCTTCCCTTGATGGAATCAAGGAATGGTTGAACTCCATGGATATAAAATATTATGAAAGCAGAATGAACTTGAACTGGCGGTCAATTTTGAAGAGTATTATTGATGATCCAGATAAATTTATTGAAGATGGTGGTTGGGAATTTTTGAATATGGAAGCTAGTGATTTTGATTCTGATAATTTAGAAGAGTTAGATCAAGGATATGAACCCTCTGATGTAGAAGAGGAATCATAATCAGATTTCATGTAACCACCATCAAGAGTGTTACAATCCAAGGAGATGGAGGGAATTCTTATATAAGGATAATTTTCAATGTTGCAGGTACCAACTTTAATGCCAACTACAATGGCAACATTGAAATTCCCTAGTAGTATTTATGTTAAGAAAATTTCCTTTAGATGCAAGGATTCAAATCACATCAACCATGTGGTACAAATGATTAAATCCTAGAGACGATCTGTAGTAATGAAAGAGTCTAAAAAGGTAGAGAGAGCTACACTGGTGACTCAGGAGAAACTTCAGCTTTCAAAAACAAAGTCACTCGGGCTGGCAGGTGTGTGGATCAGGACAACATTTGGTGGAAGAGGAAGAAAGATGACTGGAAATTTGGAGGCCCACCATACTGGATTTTGGTATTCAACCATGAGAGTAGTAGAGAGAGCTGATATCATGTATCAAAACATTAAGCATGCATTCTTCCATCCAGCGGAGAAGGAGATGATTACTTTGCTTCATTTTCATTTTCATAACCATATCATGGCATGGGAACCAAGAAGACCAAGGATTTCCATTTTTATGTGGAGGTAATGGATGTGGTTCAAACTTTAGGAGGGGCAAGAAGGTCAATGTATGATCCTGATGAAATTGAGGAAGAATAACAAGAGAGGGACATGAAAAATAAAATCAATACAAAGTTTCAAGGATTTGTCAAGCGAGTAAGAGAGTTATGGGAGTAGCCTCATCTAAAATATTTTGAACTAGAGTTTGACATACCATTTAGAGAGCTTGGTTTTCATGGAGTTCCTTTCAAAGCCTCTACTTTTATTGTTCCTACGGTAAACTGTTTGGTAGAGTTGGTGGACTTACCTTTCTTAGTAATCGCTATTAGTGAGATTGAGATTGTTAACCTTGAGAGAGTGGGACTTTGGCAAAAGGAATTTGGTATGGCTGTTGTTTTCAAAGACTTCAAGCAGCATGTACTTTGCATGTACGCCATTCCTCAATCTTCGCTTGATGGCATCAAGGAATGGCTGAACTCCATGGATATAAAGTATTATGAAAGCAGAATGAACTTGAGCTGGCAACCAATTTTGAAGACTATTACTGATGATCCAAATAAATTTATTGAAGATGTTGGTTGGGAATTTTTGAATATGGAAGCTAGTGATTCTGATTCTGATAATTCAGAAGAGTTAGATCAAGGATACAAACCCTTTGATGTAGAAGAGGAATCAAAATCAGATTTCATGTAGCCACCATCAAGAGTGTTACAAGCCAATTAACAAGATGGAGGGAATTCTTATATAAGGATAATTTTCAATGTTGCAGGTATCAACTTTAATGCTAACTACAATGGCAACATTGAAATTCCCTAGTAGTATTTATGTTAAGGAAATTTCCTTTAGATGCAAGGATTCAAAGCACATCAACCATGTGGTACAAATGATTAAATCCCATAGACGATCTGTAGCAATGAAACAGTCTAAAAAGGCAGAGAGAACTACATTGGTGACTCAGGAGAAACTTCAACTTTAAAAAACAAATCCAATTAGGCTGGCAGACATGTGGATCAGGCTAGCATTTGGTGGAAGAGGAAGAAAGATTACTAGAACTCTGGAGGCCAACCATACTGGATTTCGGTATTCAACCATGAGAGAAAAAGAGAGAGTTGATATCATGTATCAAAACATTAAGCATGCATTCTTCCAACCAGCAAAGAAGGACATGACTACTTTGCTTCATTTTCATTTGCATAACCATATCATGGTGTGGGAACCAAGAAGACCAAGAATGTCCATTTTTATGTGGAGGTAATGGATGTGGTTCAAAATTTAGGAGGGGAAAGAAGGTCAATGTATGATCTTGATGAAATTGAGGAAGAACAACAAGAGAAGGACAGGAAAAATAAAATCAATACAAAGTTTCAAGGATTTGTCAAGCGAGTAAGAGAGCTATGGGAGCAGCCTCATCTAAAATATTTTGAACTAGAGTTTGATATGCCATTTAGAGAGCTTGGTTTTCATGGAGTTCCTTTCAAAGCCTCTGCTTTTATTGTTCCTATGATAAACTATTTGGTAGAGTTGGTGGAATTACCTTTCTTAGTAATCATTACTAGTGAGATTGAGATTGTTAACCTTGATCGAGAGAGTAGGACTTGGGAAAAATGCATTTGATATGGCTATTGTTTTCAAAGACTTCAAGTGGGATGTACTCCGCATGTACGCCATTCCTCAATCTTCACTTGATGGCATCAAGGAATCGTTGAACTCCATGGATATAAAGTATTATGAAAGCATAATGAACTTGAACTGGCGGCCAATTTTGAAGACTATTACTGATGATCCAGATAAATTTATTGAGGATGTTGGTTGGGAATTTTTGAATATGGAGGCTAGTGATTCTGATTTTGATAATTTAGAAGAGTCAGATTAAGGATATGAACCCTCTGACGTAGAAGAGGAATAAAATCAGATGAGGAAGGTTCAAAATATCTTGTGGAGTCAGAGGAGGACAAAGAAGAAGATTCTGAAGAGGAGGAACGTAAAACATGGGATGAATTAGAATCCAAAGCCAGAAATGTAGATAAGGAAAAAGGAGATGAGTCTAATAGTGAAGAGGAAAGGTGACAACGAAAGGTAAAAGCTGCAGGGAAGTCTCAGGCACTTGATATTAGAGATTCAAGAGGAATGCCTACCAAGAGGCATAAAGTCAGATGAATTGAGTTCATCTACATCCTTCTACTATTTATTCATGCACATAAACAATCATCTTGTAATCATAAGATTTGAGCTCTATTTACTCATCCTATGCATCAATAAATAACTCAACACAAGAGATGCAAATTGACATATTAACACAATAATATCCAACTAAGTTATTGAAACTCAACTATTGATACCTCATTCTCCATCCAAATTACAAAATCATTCCACTTTTTGTTTTGTAACATATTCTTTTCAAATTGCTTTGGATGGCGGCCATATTTCTCCTCCTATCAAAACATGGCACATGGACTAGTTAAACTAAGTAATATGCAATCATTTACTTTTTCCAACGAAATAAAATATATATCATTTAGCATATTAAATATACTTACAAATGTACAGATCAAGGCCTGTAAACCTTTCTGGCCACTGCGATGCATGGCACGAGGTTTCTCAAGCCTAACCTTGGAGGCCTTGTCCTGAAACATATACTAATTCAATTTAACTATGCACATAAAATTTAAATATCGTTTAATAAATTTGATATAATTTTATGAGAAAATTTAAATACCTGTGTACTCTCCTCACTAGACTTCCTTTGTGCATCGAACTTCTCATATGATTTTACAAGCTCTTTCCATACTTTCACACTTACATCAATTGGCCTTTTTTTTGCCTTAGCTCAGGAGGGATTTTTTTTATCTTCTTTGTTTGGTTGCACCGAAATCTCTTGTAGTTTTGAGACATCCATAGCTTTATCTTCTTTACAGACCAACTTGTTCCAAATTCATTCTCCATGTCATGGATAACTGCTTTTTTCAGGTGCATGGGTATCTTTGAGAATGGAAAATGTAGATGGTCTTTGAACCATTGAAGGCATGATTCCTTCAACTTATTCCCAAATGTTTTCCCAGCATCCGTCATTCGAACTTCCCCTGAAACCACCTCGTATTCTATCTTCGTATTGTACCTACCAATGCAAGATTGAAAACATGGCATGGTGGAAGAAGTCTGTGTCCCAGGAATGGAAGTCTCTGCTCCCTGTTCCACATTCTTAGAGTTTACTATCATTGATTTCCTCCTGGATCTTTTGCTCGATCCAAGACTAGTTGGGGAATCAATTGATTCCCTTTGACACAATTGATTTGTTCGCAATGTTTGAGGGGCGTTACCAGATTGTTTTTCTATGTATCTGGTAAGTGTTGTCCAGTCCACATTAACCAATTTGTTCACTGCCTCTACCCCCAATATGGAACCCAATTCCTCTTTATTTTTGTCAGTCTTATGTCCCTATATGTATATATATTTTTAAATTATATTTCTTCTTTTAAATTTAGAAATAAAAAAGTAAAAAGTAAAATTCAAAGAAACAATGGAAACATTTAGAAATCTATAAATTAACAATGAATTACCTCATTGTGGCTAGAGTTTGTTGACAATGCTCACTTCCCTCCATTGCTTGAAATTTTGAGGTGACCTAGGGAAAATTATTTTCATCCAGTCTATGGAGGCAAACAAAGTACACACTGTTAGGTATGAAAGTTTTCATCCAGTTTGTGGTATGAAAGTTTTGTTTTATGGGAAAATATGTTCTTGGGTTTCCTTAGTGTTGATAACCTAGGGAAAAAAAATTTGCTCGGTTTGCTTAGTGTTCATAACCTTATCACAAAAATTCTTTCATAATGCAATCTTGCACGAATTTGTCATGGCATTGGTGACTATGGTGCAGCTAGGCAAAACCAAGTGGTTTTTATGTTTATTTTCAGCAGTTGCTCAACAGTGACTAACCCAATTCCCAGATTTTCCAAGCAGTTCACTATTTCCTTAATACCCAGGTTAGGGAAAGAATACAGAGGCATCCTCGCTTCGTGCTATAATATTTTGAGCTAAAGCTCAAATGGGTAGGGTAATTTTTTTTGTTGGTTTCTCAAAGGTTTTACAATTTATAATGATGGGACAATTTAGAGGTTGCCTCGACTGGTTAGGCCACAAACCAGTAAACAATCACAAATTCAAATGCAACACAAAGAGTAGTAAACAATCACGAATTCAACCAAGAAAAAAAAATTGTAACCTTACCTACGGTGTCGCAAACTAAATCAAATTTCTAATTAGTTGCTAGTAGTGCCCTGCTCTCTTCCTTCATGCAATGTTTTTCCCTTTTTTGTCGTTTGATTTCTTCCTTCACATGGGAAAGTTTTAAATTTTTTATTTTGATTCATTAGTCGATGCTTTAGTCGGCATTAGTTAACACCAACTATAGCACCGAATTTTGGCCATTAATGTAATCTATTTGGGACGTATAAGGTGGCATCAAGTGTGCCTAATTTAGCGCCTATCATTGTTGTATAGTGACTATTTTCATTATTGTGTATCACAGGATCTAGAGTGTTGGAAATAATTCCAACTCCTGCCTTGTTTTTGTGACCACCGTTGTCTCGTGGCTCCTTCATCAGCTCGGTGTGGTAGAGCAGTTTTTACTGTGGTCCCGCAAGGTGCTTCATCCTTCTCGGCAGTAGTGTAGTGAAAGCTTTTGTGGTGGCACACAAGTCTTCCTTCTGTTCCTAGCAGTTTTGTGGTGACTTCTGCAATCTCGCAAGTTTTCTACCATTGGCATGCGGTAGTGTGGTGACCACCACTACCTCATGACTCCATCAACTCGATGCGATAGAGTGGTTTTTACTGCGGTCTCGCAAGTTGTTTTTTCCTTCTCGGTAGTAGTGTGGTGAAAGCTTATGTGGTGGCATTTTTATTCATAGAGGAGGCCATGGAGAGAGGATGTAGACAATGTAGAAATATTAAATCACTGAGAGGAAAGTGGGTGGAAATAGATGGGACAATGGAATCTACAGATAAATAGAGGTAAGAAGAGAAAGCAACCTCAACCAAAGGAGGAAGGTGTTTATGAATTCACAAATGCTACAACGTAGAGGAGATAAAGTCATTTTTTTGTCCATGAGGCCTTTGAGGTAAAACTAATTGGTTCAAATGCATAGGAATAGTGATGAAATGTGATTATATGATCAAGGAAAAGTTTGAAAATTAGGATAGCCAAAACATGAAATTAATATGTAAAATATATGACTAAAGTGAGGTTTTGTGTTAGATAGCATATTCGTTGAAATGATATAATTGGTGTACTAAGCATTATTTACTATGTTGTGTATTATAGGGGTGAGACGAGGCCATGGTAACAGATCGTGTCATATCAAATGAGGACACAACGGATGAAGTGGGACATCAGGTACTCAAATTTTGACTTAACTTAGGAAAAAATTATCTAATGGAATTTTGTGATACATTCATCTTTTTTCATAGTATTATTGAAATTTATAATGTATTATCCAATCTTGACATAAATTAATGCATGTTGTTGATTATTTTAGATGGAGATTGGAGCAAATGCAAAGCCTAAGCGTTCAACTAGCAAAAGAACAAGAGATGTATGTGGACATGGACCTAAAAATGTTAAATCATGTAAACAACAGTGGGTGGAAGAGGATATGACAATGGATACTACAGACACAACAAATGATTGTACTGACGAAGAGGTAAGTTAGGACTATAGTACATGGGATGAATATTTTGAGAAAATTGTTGTTTTTGGATGTTTTGTATGTCATGGAAAGAAACAATTCAAACGAGCGATTGTACAAAGACATTACATATATGATGAGCTTCCAGTCGGTAGTATGCTTCCTACAATCGATTCAAATCCAATAAGAATTGTGGTGAGGAATTTTCCAATTTGATATAAATAACATGTATACTTTGTTTAAACATTGTTTTATATTATTTAAATAACTAATTTTTTCTTAATGGATACTTGCAGGATAAAGTTCTTAGTTTAAAGTTTCTTGGATCATCGACTTCCATCCTAGAGGGCAATGATCATTTATCAGATGATACATATAACAAAAATATGTGCCAATATACCAACTCGGAAGATGAGGAATTGATGAAAACAAGTAACAGAACAAGAATCGGTGTGAAGACACATAATTTGCTTAAAGACAAGGGGAAGGTGGACTACATACCCTATGAGAATAAATGTGATGGAGATGATGAATTTCCCCTGAGTTTGAGATCAATTTACAAAGAGACATTTGATTGTCGACTATATTGCGGTTGGCCTAGTGATCAACAACTACCTAGAGTGTATGAGGTGCTTCAATTTTGGGGATACAACTACATGATATGCCCCTCCAATATTCATGGAGTGAATCTAGGCCTCTTTATTGTCCAAAATTTACATGTGGGATCCAAACATAGAAACAATTCAGAACAAACCACTAGGAGATTAATGCCATATTATGGTCCATCATATTATAGTGGTGAATGGAGAAGGCTAGTAGAATATAAGCCTAGCATGTCAACATATGGTCTAAATTTGAATATGTATACACATCATCTCCAATTGGAAAGTGGAAAAGAAATTAATAGAGGTCATCTCATGTATATAGATGGACATGCATACACACACAAAAATATTGTAGGATTTATAAATAGTAGTAAGGGAATGGACCCTACTGTAAGACTGAATTGTCAATTTGTTGAGGTTATAAATGATAAAGATGGAGATATGGAAAGAGAGGTTGATAGATTGATAATGGTTGAGGCTATTATGGACCTTACCATTGGGGATGAGTTATTGATTGATTACCCCTTCTTAAAACGCACTCTTGTGTGAAAGAAGAGGGAAGAACAAGGTCTCCCTAAGGATGTTCTTAAGGGTAGAAAACCAAAGAATAATAAATGATTGTGGACTAATGTTTTATAAACTATGTTGTCAAAGTTGTGTTTTATAGCAATTATTGTATAAAAAAGGTAGTCTATAAAATAATGTTCCATTATTCAATTGATGTATATATGTTCATACAATTTATATAATGTCTAATATATGTATGTCGTTCATGTGCATGTATTTTTCTATGAAGATATTTTGGACCCAAAATGGATATTTTTCATACATTATGATCCAAGATTAAGGCATGTATTTGACGATGCATTAGTGGATACTAAGAAAAATAATGATGGCCAACAAAATGAGAGAGAGGGATTAGATAACATCGAAGAAATTGACATCCATGATGATGTTGAAGATGGTTATGTTCAGGCACAAGAAGACAACAATCCAGAGTTAGATGATGTTATGGAAGACAACAATATGGATGGTATAGAAAATGATGATCTAAATACATCTGGTAACAATATAGATGGTCTACAGTAAAATTCCAATGATGATGAAGATGATGCAGGTCAAGATGAGGATGATGATAATATTAAATACTTGAAAGAACATATGAACATTGACATAATACACTAGATGACATTGTAGCAGACAATAATGTTAATGAACAAGACTTCTAAATTCTCATAATTATTTGCAATCCCTATTTAAAAAAGGATGATTCTAGACCAAACAACATTTGTGGGGATTTCCTTTTACACCAATCTTAATTTGTATGAAGTTCACGAACCTATTGTCAAGCAGTAAATTCCTTTTGTAGACAAGAAATGTAAAGGATTCATTTAAGAAAAGATAAGTAGTCTCTTTTTGAGGGCAATCCACATACAAAATGTAAAAAGCACATAAAAAACAATTGTACAGTAGAAAATCAGATTCAATCAATTATGTCTCATTTCACTTGCACACTTATTTGAAAGACATAGGGTATTCACCATACATTTCCCTTGACAAAGAAAACATGTGATTTCATTTATTTTTACTATATATCTTAGAAGTGAAATTGTTGTTACATAATGATGCACTGAGAAAACAATATATACAAAAAAATGCAAAGAAAATGTTTGAAATTTAACATGCAACCTACTGTGTTGTGCTAAAAGGAATCAAGATTAATTGGGACAAGAAATAAAAATAAAAATTTGTTCATTGTACTTATAAGTGAACAAGATATGAAAAGTGTGGACAATGATGGTGCTGAAATTGAAAACCCTGATTCTAATGATATTATTGTTTTATGTCATTCGAGATAAAGAGCACATACAATTTTATATACATAGCAAATGAAGATTTGAAACTAGTAAACTGAAAATGTAAACACTGTAATATTTTTCCTTAAACAATAATTCACATACTCACTAAAAAGGGTGAAGCATTTTTTATTCAAACTCTATTTTAATTAAGATGTAGGAGTGGTGAAAATCACCACTCCTACATGAAGTGGTCTTTCCCCTAAATCTATCATTCAATATGTAGTAGTGGTGAAAATCACCACTCCTACATGAAGTGGTCTTTCCCCTAAATGCGACGCCAATGAAAAATCCCACCCATACACTTGACTTCACCTAAAAAGGGTCATGCTCAAGCACTAAATTTTAGTGCTTGAACATGAACTTAACCATCCACTACATGCACAAGCACTAAATTTTAGCACTCAAACACATATTTCCATCCAAGTGCTCAAGGCATGTAGGAGTGCTAGTTTGAAGTGCTTCTACATGCAAACGGACTTCTATCAGATGTAGAAGCACTAATTTTCAGTGCTTCTACACAATAAGCAGTTTTCAACCTAACACTTAGGAAATCACTCCATTTTCTCTTTGAACCTCATTCCATTGCTAATGCTCCATTTTTCATGCCTCATTACTCATTTGCACTTGCTCCAAATTGCCTTCTTGCTTCATGCATTCCAACTCGCTCTCATAACACATTTTCTCCTGACATCTCCTAATCCATTGTTCTTGCAATTCCTTTCAAGCTCTTATCAAGTGATCTTTGAAGGTGACCTTCCTTGATCTTTGGCACTCTTTTATGACATTAGGAAAGCCTCCATAATCTTATAAGAAAGGAGATAAAATGAATTACAAATATCAAGGTGTGTTTCTGCCTATTGTTGTACTCTCAAAGGTGGATGAAATCAAAGACACAGAGATTGGTCACCAGGATATGGAGGATTTTGTAAAAAGAACCGAGGAGAAACCATTAGAAGAAAATTTAAGATCTATTGTTCATAGTAAATTGCACTTGGTATCTACATTCCCAAATGTTACTCATAACACAAATTTTGTTCTCCAAGTTACATCTCATTACATCCGAGAAGACATAAGTGTGAGAGATTGCTCGGGACAAGTCAAGATGAGATTAGATCCTGAATTATTTGATATTGTTTTCTAGGTGTTGGATGTTTTGTTTGTGTTGCCGATATGTGGTTTTCATTGATGTCAACACTATGAGCGTTGATGTCATTTGAGGTTGTATATGTCAAGGATATTGAAAAAATTGTAATAAAAGAAGTTGTAGGTTGTTAGTGGTGAAGTGAAGTTCAGTCTATCGGTGAGTTCAATACATTTTTGTTAAGAGGTTGTGGACTAAATGGTTTCTTGTTGATTATATCTAGTTTATCCACATTGAGTTTAAGAGATCCGCGTGAATATTTGATCAAGTTATGAAGATTTGTATTCTGACAGTTTTTTCTATTACTTCAATTTGTGTTCCTGAATGAAGATTATGTGATTTTAGTAAGTTCAGTTGTTGCGGATGCTTCTCTAGTGATTCATGATTTTGTGGATGTTTCTAGATCATGCTCTATCTGTTTTGCACACCTGCATTGATCATTGTGCTCGCAATCCAAGATTTTCTCTTGCGTGTTCATGATTTTCATGTTCTTAGTCAACAAGGTGTTTGTAGCGCGTTGTTGATATTCGAGGAGTAATAAATTGAAGTGGTTCATGTTTGAGGATGTTATTTTGGGTCTTCAATATGTTATGGCCAACCTTGGTTGATTCGAATGAATAATATTTATTGATTTGGGCCAACTATTTATATTTTATTATTATTTTGTTGAAGCTGACTTGTAGTGATGTAATTCCTTGTTGTGGATATATATAAGCAATTGTTTTGTCATTTGAGAAGATCTGAGAGTGTGAAGTGTGTGAGTCCTATGTGAGAATATTTTTTAGATCATACGAAGGTAGAGCAGAGTGTGAAGAAGAGTAAATAATATTGAAGAAGTGTTCATGAGCTTAACCGGAACTGTAATCAGGCATTAGTAGATGCTATTTTTCCGAGTTCAAATCAGATGGATGTAATCAGAATATTTCTATAAGACAGTGTGTATTCCTTTTGTAATTGAGCAGTGAGCTCTAGGAAGTGTGACTGAATGCATGTGCATTCCCCATTCATATTTCTTTATACTTTTAACAAGTATAATCTTGTGGACTGACCTCCACCATGGTTTTTCCCCTAACAGGGTTTCCACATAAAAATCTTGGTGTTATGTGTGTTTATGATGTGTTGTTCATTTATGCTTTCATGGTTATTGATCATATCTAAGACTAAGGTTAATAAGTTGAATAAGTTTGAAATTATGTGACAAATGATTCACCCCCCTCTTAGTTGTCTGCCCTTAAGTTGCCAACAATTGGTATCAGAGCAGGTTCCTTGGAAGAATTTTAACAGCTTGAGGTGATCCGGGATGGCGACTTATAAGAAGGATAGTCTTAGATTTGATGGAACAAATTATTCTTTGTGGAAGACTTGAATGGAGTGCCATCTGAGATGCATTTGTGAAGCCTATTGGAGTATTACAAGTAATAGGTATGTTATTCCACAGAATGGTTCTACTACTACTACTACTAAGATTAGGGATGCTGAGTATAATATGAGGGCTAAGGATGCATTTTTGAGTTCTTTGAATGATACTAAGATGAAAAATGTGATGGATCTGAAGACTGCTTATGATATTTGGAAAAAGTTGGAAACTTTGTATGAAGGTGATGCTAATGTGAAGGTTGCTAAGCTACAAAGCTTGAAAGGGAAATATGAAATGTTGAGAATGGGTGATGATGAGAACATTACTACTTTCATGGCAAGAGTGAATGAACTTGTGTGTGGTATTAGATGTGCTAGTGGATAGTTGGATGAATCTGAGTTTGTTGCTAAAGTGCTTAGATCATTACCTAATTCCTACAAAGTCAAAGCTAGTGCTATTGAAGAGCTTCAGACTGTGACAAATGTTACCAGAGATATGTTGATTAGTAAGCTTACTGCTTTTGACTTGAGTGAATTTGGTGATGCCCTTCCTAAGGTAGAATTTGCATTCAAGGCCACTACTTTTGGAAGATATAAACAGAGATATGATCTGGGTGAAAGTTCATCAAGAAAGGCATTCAAGTATGAGGATGAAATGAAACAGGTGGAAGAAGAAGAAAGAGAGCTAGAAGAGTTGGAAGCACCAATTATGAAAAGAGAAGCCAACAGACAGGGTAAGTATAAAGGGAAGTTTCCTATTAAATGTTTCTCTTCCAATAAGATAGGTCATTTTGCATCAAGGTGTCTAGAAAGAGCTTCTAATCCAAGACATAACAAGCCTAAATTTCAAAAGAAGTGTTATTGTGTTGCTAATGAAGGTGTGACAAATGATGAATCCGATAAAGGAAATGCAAGTGAAAATGAATTTGTATTTATTGCTATAAAGGAAAATAATCTTATGTCTACTGAATCTGCTAGTTGTACAAATGTGGAGAAAGCCCTAGCTACTCGAGTTGAAGAGAAAGATGAATGGGTAATTGAAAGTGGTTGCTCTCATCATATGACAGGAGATAAAAGTAAGTTTGTGAGCTTGGAAAAGTATGATGGTGGAGTCATGAGATTTGGTGATGATAAAGCTGGTGTGATATGTGGCAGAGGATGCATTTCTCTTGATGGTAAGCATAATATTTATGATGTACTGTATGTGGAAGGTTTGAAGCATAATATTTTAAGTGTTGGACAGATGGTTGAAAAGGGACACAATCTTCAGTTCAAGGATGGAAAGTGCAAAATATTGGGAAATTCTAGAAATGTGATTGCATCAGGTACAAAAAAAAAGGTAATATCTTTCACCTGAGTGTTGCTATTAAAAGTTGCTTGATTGCTCAAGTTGATGAAAGCTAGTTGTGGCATAGGAGAATGTGTCATGTTAACTTTGATAATATTGTCAAGATAAGTTCTATTAAGGCTGTGAGAGATCTTCCTAAGTTGATGAAACCTACTAATGCTATATGCAAGGAATGTCAGTTAGGAAAGAAAACTAGAATTTCATTTCGAAGCAAACAACATAATTCAAATGGATTGTTGGAGCTTATGCATATTGATTTGTGTGGTCCTTCTAAAGTTAGAAGTTTAGAAGGATACAAGTACTTCATGTTGCTTATTGATGATTATTCAAGAATGATGTGGGTTACCTTCTTAAGGGAGAAATCTGAAGCTTTGGAAAAGTTCAAGATCTTTAAGGCTATGGTTGAGACAGAGACATGTCTGAAGATTAAATGTCTGAGATCAGATAGAGATGGTGAATTCACTTCCAATGATTTTAATTCTTTTTGTTAAGAACATGGAATAAAGATACAATTATTTGCACCACAGACCCCTCATCAAAATGGAGTTGTGGAAAAGAAGAATAGAACAGTTCAAGATGCTGCTATAACTATGATGTTGGAAGGAAATGTTCCTCATATCTACTAGAGAGAAGCTGTGAGTACTGTTGTGTACACACTTAACCAGGTACAAATCAAAGGTGATACTGGTAAGACCCCTTTTGAGCTATGGATTGTTCATAAGCCTACTGTTAGATATTTCAAGATCTTTGGAAGCAAATATTATATCAAAAGAGATGAAGATATAGGAAAGTTTATGCTAGGAGTGATGAAGGTATCTTTTTGGGTTATTCTACTAAAATCAAGGCCTATTGGTGCTACAATAAGAGATTGAGGAAAATTATTGAAAGTGAAAATGTCAAGGTTGATGAAGACATACCTACACCATCCAAAACTTGTGGATATGATTTTGATGATCAAAATGACAATATAAACAAAGGAAAGCAAGTTCAGACTTCAAATCAAGTTCAAATCATTTTGGTGAATCAAGAAGATCAAGAGGAAGGAGAAACTGGTGAAAGTTTAGAAGATAGATTAGAAGAGCCTAAAATTCAAGAATACCCTAAGACTCTGAGTTATGTAAGATTGAATCATTCAGAAGATCATATCATAGGTGACAAGAACAAAGGTGTTCAGACTAGGAGAAATATTGCAGAAGAATACTGTTTAATTTTAAAGACTGAGCCTAACAATGTGAATGAAGCATGCAAAGATGAACATTGGGTTGAAGCAATGAAAGAGGAACTACAATAGATTAAAAATAATGATACATGGATTCTTGTTCCCAGACCTAAGGATAAAAATGTAATTTGAACTAAATGGGTCTTTAGAAACAAACTGAATGAGCAAGGTGAAGTGGTTAGAAACAAAATGAGACTAGTTTGTAAGGGATATTCATAGATGGAAGGTATTGATTTTGAAGAGACCTTTTCCCTTGTTGCTAGAATTGAAGTTGTGAGATTGCTTCTTGCTTATGCTGCTTACAAAGAGTATAAAGTTTATCAGATGGATGTCAATTCAACTTTTCTAAATGGCAAGTTGGAAGACGTGTATGTTGAGCAACCAGATGGATTTCAATTGATTGATCAGGGAGATATGGTTTGTCGGTTGAAGAAAGCATTGTATGGACTCAAGCAAGCCCCCAAAGCATGGTATGCCATATTGGATAAGTACTTGTTGAAGCTTGGATTTAACAAAGGTATTGTTGATAGTAATCTATATTTCAAGATTGATCATAATAAAGATTTGATTGTGGAATTTTTTGTAGATGATATCATCATTGGAGGAGATGATAGCTTGTGCATGAAGTTTGTTGATGAGATGCAGAGTGAGTTTGAGATGTCAATGATTGGAGAGATGAAATTCTTTTTGGGACTACAAATTACTCAATTAGATAAAGGGATCTTTATATCTCAGTCCAAGTATGTGAAAGAATTGTTGAAGAAATTTGGTATGGAAGATTCAAAACCAGTTGGTACACCCAAGGTGACCATATGAAAGTTGACAACAGATGATTCTCAGAAGGAAAATTAGACTAGATATAGATCAATGATTGGTGGATTGCTTTATTTAAATCAAACTAGGCTTGATATCATGAATGTTGTATGTATTGTTGCAAGATTTCAAGTTGATCCTAAAGAATCTCATGTGACTGTTGTGAAGAGGATTTTCAAATACTTGAAGGGGACAATTGATTTTGGCCTATGGTATCCTAAAGATGATGATCTTAATTTGAGTGACTTTAGTAATGTTGATTGGGCAGGAGATGTGAATGACAGAAAAAGTACTAGTGGTGGAGCATTTTTCTTGGGCAATAAGCTAATTTCATGGTTAAGTAAAAAGAAAAATGTTATTTCTTTATCTACTACAAAGGAAGAATACATTGTTGCTGCTAATAATTGTACTCAGGTATTGTGGATGAAGCAAATTTTGATGGATATTAGAGTTGTATATGAGGAGCCTATTTTTATATTCTGTGATAACTCAAGTGCTATTAACATTTCTAAGAATCTGTTGTTTCATTCAAAGACCAAGCATATATCTATCAAGTTTCACTTTTTGAGAGAGAAAGTGAGTGAAAAGGAAGTCAGATTGGAGTATGTGCCTACTAAGGAGCAGATTGCAGACATTTTTTCCAAGTCATTGCCTAAGGATACTTTTGAGTATCTCAGAGGGAAGTTAGGGGTGATTACCCCTCCTAATAATAACTAATATGCATTTACTTGCATCAATTCATGCATTTCATGGTCATATTTTGATCTGAATTGATGTTGTGGTGGCTGCTACTCAAGGGAGTAGTCAAATGTTCAAATATGTGGTTCAAAGCTTGTATAGAAGAGATATGTTTCATTGATGTCAAAGGGGGAGAAGAGTAATGTGAAAAATATTTGTGTGGATGAGTTGAGGAGAGAAGAGTTAGAACCTAAGGGGGAATAAGTGCAGTTGCATTGATGGTGTTTTTTCACATCATGTGTTGCCATCAATTCCAAAGGGGGATATTTTTGGATGTTGTGGTTGTGTTACTGATATGTGGTTGTCATTGATGTCAACACTATTAGCATTGATGTCATTTGAGGTTGTATATGTTGAGGATATTGAGAAAATTGTAATAAAAGGAGTTGTAGGTTGTTAGTGGTGAAGTGAAGTTTAGTCTGTCGGTGAGTTCAATACGTTTCTATTTATAGGTTGTGGACTAAATGGTTTCTTGATGAGTATATCTAGTTTATCCATGTCGAGTTTTAGAGATCCATGTGAAGATTTGATCAAGTTATGAAGATTTGTATTCTGACAATTTTTTTGTTACTTCAATTTGTGTTCATGAATGAAGATTATGTGATTTTAGTAAGTTCAGTTGTTGCGGATGCTTCTCTGGTGATTCATGATGTTTGTGTATGTTTCTAGATCGTGCTCTATCTATGTTGCACGTCTGTATTGATCATTGTGCTCGTGATTCGAGATTTTCTCTTGCATGTTCATGTTTTTCATATTCTTGGCCAACAAGGTGTTTGTAGCGCATTATGGATCTTAGAGGAGTAATAAATTAAAGTGGTTCATGTTTGAGGATGTTATTTTGGGTCTTCACTATGTTATGTATGACCTTGGTTGATTCACATGAATAATCTTTATTGATTTGGGCTGACTACTTATATTCTTTTTATTATTTTGTTGAAGTCGACTTGTAGTGATGTAATTCCTTGTTGCGGATATATATAAGAAATTTTTTTGTCATTTGAGAAGATGTGAGAGTGTGAAGTGTGTGAGTCCTATGTGTGAATATTTTTCAGATCATATGAATTTAGGGAAAAGTGTGAAGAAGAGTAAAGAAGAGTGAAGAAGTGTTCATGAGCTTAACCGGAACTGTAATCAGGCATTAGCAGATGCTATTTTTCTCAATTCAAATCTGATGGATGTAATCAGAATCTTTCTGTAAGATAGTGTGTATTCCTTTTGTAATTGAGCAGTGAGCTCTAGGAAGTGTGCCTGAATGCATGTGCATTCCCCATTCATATTTCTTTATACGTTTAATAGGGTATAATCTTGTGGACTGACCTCCACCATGGTTTTTCCCCTAACAGGGTTTCCACTTAAAAATATTGGTGTTATGTGTGTTTCTAATGTGTTGTTCATTTATGATTTCATGGTTATTGATCAGATATAAGAATAAGGTTAATAAGTTGAATAAGTTTGAAATTCTATGACAACTTATTCACCCCCCCTCTCAGTTGTCTACCCTTGAGTTACCAACACCGGGTTCCACACATGAAACAATATACAAAAATATCAATTCAACAAGAACAGGAGGTCTATGATAAGGATCCAAATAAAGCTAAAACATTGATTAATACTCAATGGTTGAAATCTCCAAGGCCCACTATCTCAAGATGGCCTAAAGGGCTTCCTTGAAGTGATTTCAAAGAGGACGTTAGGGATATGATTACTCTCCTGAGTAGGGTGAAAGGCTTGCCTGTTTCATGTCATTTTCAAGATTGGATGTATGAGTACACTTGCATCATCAGGAGAAGGAAAGCACATATATATTAGGGAACTCATATAAGTGATTAAATTCATGAACAGGTTATCAATATGCCAACCACTTTGAAATTTTACATGACTTCCTATTTGGTATATGTTGCTCCAGTTATGAGGCAATTTCTAGGGTTGTCTACAAAAGGAAACATAAATGTTGTACCTATGTATGATTTCTATTATCAATTAAAATTAAGAGAAAGTCTTAAAATTTTTAGAAGAGTCATAGATGCTTTGTTTGCACCCCTACTATTCACTTTTGATCTGACTCTTGAAAAGAAAAGAGTATTGGATGAAGCCTACAAAGTTGTTAGTAATTTTGGATGTATCTTTTTGTAGTTTCCAATCTTCACATATTTTAGAGTAGGTTGTTATTATGGGTGTCCATATATGTTACCTAGATATCCCTCAGAAAAGTGGATACTAATGGAGATATGCAGATAGTTGATCTCAGTCCATAAGGAACACCAGAGAATTCACAAGCCAGGTTTCAGGTTTCCACTTACTATTGGGAGATATAATATTCATAGTGTACAAAAAGCAAAGTCAGTTGTTGTAGAAATGCAAATCATGACTATAAGGACATATAGATACAAATTTGACTTTAACTACCGAGATGTGAATAGGAAACTAAAGAAATATCATCATGTCTACCGCTTTGAAGATATATGGGTGAACTGCAAAGATGAAGAAGACATTCAGAGAATGGATTTTTGTAGGTTGACAATGGAGTAGATTAGAGATCTTGGTGTGGCTAATACTCCAGAGGATTTCAAAGATCCTGGTGACATCATGAATTCTTCTTATGAAGATGATGAAATTGTTAGGAAGTCTTTACCTCCAATACAAAGAACTCTGCACAAAAAACAAGCATGTGGTAACTCCCTCTTCTTCTCAAAGAGGTCCTAAGATCAAGTTTAATTTTGGTAAAAGTGCAACACAAATAGTTGAAGAAGAGGAGGCTATGAAATCAAAACAACCATATGCAGAAGGAAAGGAGCTTTCTTTTAAGGAACAATCATTCAAAGAAGAAGAAGGGAACATAAGTGAAGAATCAGAAGAATTTGATGAGGAAGAATCTGCAGAAGATGAAGGTGAAGAAGGTAATGGGGAGGAAATCAGGCATGATGATGAACAACCGCTATCTCCCCATGAGAATATTTTTGAAGATCTTCCCCAAACATCATCACTTGTTACTACCAATATCCCTCATACTCCTTCAAATACAACTACTCCTCCACCTCCTCTTCCTACCTCACTGTTGACGGTCCTTTTGGCACAATCAACATGCAAACAGAATATTGCTATCCTGTTTCTCCTGAAAGAGAAAGACAACACATGGATATCTTAGCTCCCAAGGTCTTTATAGTTGGTTCTCAACTGTGCTGATGTCCCTCAATGGTCAATGTAATAGTAATGTTCAAGGGGCCTACTGGTGTTGAGCTTTTGGATTGTTGTGAGATCAAACATAAACTTAAAACCTATTCTAATCAGGGTTTTTAAAGAAACGTAAAAAGATAGATCAGGGCTTTGAGACAGAAAAGAATGACACTTCATCCGAATTAACCAGACCTGCCACCTTCCAAGGAATTCCTAACTAAAATTGCATAACAAAATTAACTTGTGACTAATTTCAACAACATATTGCAAGTTACCATTTAAACAAAACATAAAAACCAAACTTCATTCCTTGAAAGCTTCTTAAATTAGATGATTAATTCAAGACAAACACCATTCTGGAACACAACATGAAGTAGATTAAGATCTGGTTGCTTCTACTGTCAATGAGACAGATAAGCAACATTTACAAATCTGGCACAATCAAAAGTGTACAGAAAATTTGTGGCTCCAAATTGTTTCCATTTACACTAAGAAAACTGAAAGATACATTAGTCTTCTACTTAATCTAACTCCTAACTACCAATTCTACTCTACCCCTAGAAGTCCTAACTATAGAAGTTCTCTATCTACCACTTTCTAACCCTTTACAAAGAGGCAAGAATGCCTTATATACATAATGCATCAAAAATAATGTGTTGTCCCCCTGTATTAGGGCTTACAAAATATCTTCTTGGTTGCAGGAAGGTTGGCTCTTAGATCTTTTAGAAGAGATTCAATGTTGCATTCATTGTGAAGCCCTGCTGTCCATGCTGATGAAAGATTTTTGTCCTTAGAAGAAGCCTTTAGATCTTTTGTAGCTGCAGCATTAACTCCTCTGTCTCTGTGTCCATACTTGAAACCCCCCTGAAATCTGCCTTGAATGCTCCAAAATATCACCATTAATACTGATCTACCTCTGCCAGTGGTCACTATAGCTGTCCCTTGTGACTCATAGTTTCTTAGTTCTTTCGCCCTCCTTCTAGCGCCAGTTTTTGTTGACGGTCCTTTTGGCACAATCAACATGCAAATAGAATATTGCTATCCTATTTCTCCTGAAAGAGAAAGACAACACATGGATATCTTAGCTCCCAAGGTCTTTATAGTTGGTTCTCAATTGTGTTGATGTCCCTCACTGGTCAATATAACAGTAATGTTCAAGGTGCTTGCTGGTGTTGAGCTTCTGGATTATTATGAGATCAAACATAAACTTAAAACCTATTCTAACTAGGGTTTTTAAAGAAACGTAAAAAGATAGATCAGAAGAGTTGCTCAAATCGTTGGAAGGCATTGTTGATTTCTCATGACAACAATCATGTGCTAATACCTCATCTCCTTTAAAGCCATCATTAGTACTAACATGTTCAACAAAGCTAGATTCTATCTTGAGATTTCCATCATGATCCAAATTTACATCCATTTCATGCTTTTCACCAAACAAGTCATCAAAATTATATTCTGGCAAATCAAATGTTTCATTTAGAACTTCATTGTGATGTAATGGACTATGCTTTGGAAGATGACTAAAAAGAGATGACATGGTCACAAATTCATTGACAAGTGGAGTACTCAACTCTGTGATTGGATTTTGCAGGGATGAGTTGTCCCAGTGGTCTTGTGTGCGAGGACCAAACTGATCTAAGAATAAGATTTCTAACTCCGCCCATGAACAAATATAATTTGGTGGAAGATTAACATACCATTACCTTGTTGAACCTTGAAGTGTTTTGATGAACAATTGACAGACAACATCCTCATGCAGAACCTGGAGAGAAGTACACGCCTGCAAATTCCAACATGTTCAGAAGCATTTTGCCCACCGTTAGGGAAAAATAAAGGAAGCCTATCATACAGGTGACCAGGGATTTCATGGAAAAATCCTGGTATATATAAAGGGCTACCCATTAGAGCTGGGTTTTCCAAGACCTAACCCAATCCAACTCACAACAATCCAAAATTTTCTCAAGGGCCCCTCCTTCTAGTGCCAGTTTCTGTTGACGGTCCTTTTGGCACAATCAACATGCAAACAAAATATTGTTATCCTGTTTCTCCTGAAAGAGAAAGACAACACATGGATATCTTAGCTCCCAAGGTCTTTATAGTTGGTTCTCAACTGTGTTGATGTCCCTCAGTGGTCAATGTAATAGTAATGTTTAAGGGGCCTGCTGGTGTTGAGCTTCTGGATTGTTATAAGATCAAACATAAACTTAAAACCTATTCTAACCAGGGTTTTTAAAGAAACGTAAAAAGATAGATCAGGGCTTTGAGACAAAAAAGAATGACACTTCATCCAAATTAGCCAGACCTGTCACCTTCCAAGGAATTCCTAACTAAAATTGCAGAACAAAATTAACTTGTGACTAACACATAGTTTCATTCATTCACAGTGTTGATTTCAACAGCAAATTGCAAGTTACCATTTAAACAAAACATAAAAACCAAACTTCATTCCTTGAAAGCTTCTTAAATCAGATGATTAATTCAAGACAAACACCATTCTGGAACACAACATGAAGTAGATTAAGATCTAGTTGCTTCTACTGTCAATGAGATAGATAAGCAACATTTACAAATCTAGCACAATCAAAAGTGTACAGAAAATATGTGGCTCCAAATTGTTTCCATTTACACTAAGAAAATTGAAAGATACATTAGTCTTCTAATTAATCTAACTCCTAACTACCAATTCTACTCTACCCCTAGAAGTCCTAACTATAGAAGTCATCTATCTACCACTTTCTAACCCTTTACAAAGAGGCAAGAATGCCTTATATACAAAATGCATCAAAAAGAATGTGTTGTCCCCCTATATTAGGGCTTACAAAATATCTTCTTGGTTGTAGGAAGGTCAGCTCTCAGATCTTTCTGAAGAGAGTCAATGTTGCATTCAATGTGAAGCCCTGTTGTCCATGCTGATGAAAGATTTATATCCTCAGAAGAAGCCTTCAAATATTTTGTAGCTGTAGGATTAACTCCTTTGTCTCTGTTTCCATACTCGAAACCCCCCTAAAATCTTCCTTGAATGCTCCAAAATATCACCATTAATACCGATCTGCCTCTGCCAGTGGTCACTACAGCTGTCCCCTGTGACTCATAGTTTCTTAGTTCTTTTGGCCTCCTTCATGTTCTAGACTCTCTGCACGTTGACTGTCTCTTGGAAGCACCATCGGGCCTCTTTATACCTTCACATTATCACCCGAGCCGATCCATCGCCCCTTTAGTCTCAAAATGAATCCATCTCACTTGCATTATGTTGGTCTTCTTTCACAGGAATAGTCAATTGGTCAAAGGGGCAATGAGTCACTCTTTTAGTTTCCTCTGGTTGATCGGGCATACGCCATGTGAGCTTCATCAGGCAGTCAAAAGTGGTCCACCTTGAATCGCATGTCAATGAGACACTCATCGTGTCTCCCTGATGCGATTTCATCTCATAATAGTTATCGGCATAGCGTGGACCGGTCGATGAGACCCTTCGTCGAGCTTCAGAAGTCACATCGAGCTCATTTTTATGTTGGGAAGACAATCCTGCTTCGGGGAGACCTTACCCCGAAGTCCTCTTCTCTTACCGAGCCTGCCTTGTTGTCGGCAAGACTCCTTATTGTTGGCCAGAGGCTACGGTGAGTTATCCTCAATTATATCGATGTTTCTTTCATTGGGAAATCCATTGCTGTCGGCGTGACCCTTCCGTGTCGATGAAACCTCACAGTGAACCCCCTTCATTCTCCCCGAGCTCTTTCTTCCTCTCTGAGCTTGAGCTCTTTTCCTTTTCAGGAAGAATTTGGTGTAGTCGCCCAGACCTCCCAGCGACTTCCTCTTTTCTCCCCGCTCACTCACTTTTATAGGCCAGACCAACTCCCTTCGGTGAGACCTTTCGCCGAAGGCTATACCTCTCGGCGAGATCCTATCGAGCTGAAATTTCTTTCTGCAAGAGCCCGCTTGATTGGCAAGACATTATAGCCAAGGGGGAACCCTTCGGCGAAACCTTTAATAGTAGGGGAGATATCTCTCTAAAACAAATTTTTCTTGCCGATTTCAAATTTCATATCGGTGAGACCTTCAAGCCTCGGCTAGACCTCTTGCTGAAGGAAAAATTATCGCTGGGCTTGGACCATTGGTGGGACCTTTCTTTGTCAGGGAGACCCATGGCAATATCCCTTTTGTGTCACCGAGACCCTAGCACGTCAGCCAGAATTCATGCCGATGGTGAACCACTTTCCCTGAAGACAAACCCTTTTCGGCAAGAGTCTCCTATGTCGGTAAGACATCTTACATAACTCATTCCATTCTTCTCGATGACAATATTTTTTCGGCGTGACAATCTAGGTCAGGGAGATTGCAAGACCTCACATCGATAGACCCCCTTTTGTGCCTTGTCGGCGAGACTGAATATTTCGCCGAGACTTCCTGGCGAAGAGAAAAACCTTTCGCCGAAATATGAATTCCCCTGCCCCCGGTCGGCGAGACAGGGATCTCACCGAGACCTCACTCCGATGAAGACCTTCATGCCGAAATGAAACACTTAGTCGCCAGAACAATGATTGATGTCTTGTCAATAGATGCATGCACGTGAATTCTACTCACTGTGACATCTCTGGGGTCTTTCCGATAGGAAACACAGACGCATATTAACAAAATGCACTGTTAGTCGGCAAGACATCTGCAAGGTCTTGCCAACTTTCTTCTTAGAGGAAAATTATGACCAACTGGACTGAGGAATGCATCCCAACTGAGCTCCCTTGGAAAATAGCATCATGTGTGCAATTTAAATCTGCAAAAGAAAGGTCTGCATTAGCACTCAGGGGAAAATAAAACACAAAATATGTCATAATGAAATCCATTATTGCTTGTGACTATTTCATTGAATCCTCTGCAAGAAGAAACCAACTTAGGCCAAGATAGGACTAGAATCATATCAAAATTAGCAGACAAAACTCAGGTAGAAAACAGGAGAACTCCCAAGAGGAAAGAAAATAACCAAAGGGGAAGAAACAAAAAAGAGAAGGGGGGACCCATTTTGTTCCAGAATAAAATGAGGGTGGTTATGCAAGGCATAACACTCACCTCCTCCTACAACAACTTTACATGCAATGAATGTTTACATTCCACCTTCAGTATCAACCGTCCTTACCACCCCTCTTGTAGTTTCCAACTTACAAACTGCTGATGTTTCTTTTAGTTCTCCCTCATCCATTCCAAGTTTATCATCTCCATCATTTGATATCTCTTCAAAGGCTAAATTTCACAAGTTCATGAATGAGTCTTTGCAGGATCCACTTGGTTTGCAGTCCACTAGAGCTATCATGACTGATACTACCCCGATTGTTACAATATCAACCATTCCTACAAAAGTGGCTGCAACACAAGAGTTGATAGTAAGTCAAGAAGGATATACTTCATCTCTTCCACCTTGGCTAATCTCACAAGTATCAAAGCATAAGAAACAAATGATTTCCCCAAATGAGCTTGATCTTGAAGAGATAGCTCCTCCAAAAGCCAAGGGGAAGAAGAAGGGTAAATTTCATTCAAGGCTTCATATTGAAAAATCAGGTCACAAGTTTGTAGATATTGGTTTACCCCCATATGAACAAGGGGATGTAAACATGGAAGATTACACTATCACAAGAGTTCATCTTGGTAAGGTAAAAAATGCAAGTGCAAAAGAAGATGCACAAGTGGTCTTGAATGCATTATCAGGAAGGTTTGATAAGATGGAGTAGGCTAGAACATGTACAAGGATAAAGCTGAGTGTTATGCATCAGTTTTGAGGAAGATTGCAGGCTCTTTAGAGAAAGTGCAATCTATGGCCATGGTGAATTTCAAGGAACCAGCAGTGCAAAAGGTGGAGAAGTTTGTCTCCAAGGGTAAGGTGTTATATGATTTCATTGATGAGATAATAAAATATGGGTTATAGCTCATAACTGTTGCAGATGAAAAAATTGCATAAGTAGCCAAGTTGAAATTAGAGCTTGAGAAAGAAGAAAACACACTTTCTTAAGAGTAGAAAGAAATGGAAAGATGTCTCTCATCTTGGTCACAAATGAAAGAGACAAAGTTGAGTAAATTAGTGGAAGTTGGGGTAATTCCTGACAAAGAGAAGTATGTGGAAATAAGATAATCTCTTAAGAACCGCATACAAGTGATCAATTTTCTCATCAAGGACATCCAACAAGTACAAGAAGATGTCAAAGGACATCGTGTCATCATGGTAAATGGAATTGAGGAGTTACCAGGTAAGCTCCTTGATGAAGATCATACTTTTCTCCCGATTTGCAAGATTGCTCAAATATTCAAGGAAGCTATCATGAAGCAAGTGGAAGATGAAGGATTTTCAAAGACTTCCATGCACTGCATATGTGATGTGTGGCTTTCTCTTGACAATCTCAAGATGCATCTAGATAGATGCAAGAAAATTTGCTCATCTGCAAGAAGATCAATCACAAGAGTTCATACCATTATTGACTATACAATTGGTTCAGATGAGGTATCCATGCGAGAGACAAAGAAGAAATATGAAGACTTCCACGCCCAATGCAAGGAACCATAAAGACTTCTTGTATCTCCAATTTTAGATAGTTTATATGCTTTCTTCTATGCATTTTATAAATAGGCTTCAACATCTTACATGTCATTTCAAAAAATGTAATTACATGTAAAAATAGAGATGTTTTCCTATAATGGTGGACAACATTTTTGAATAAGTTGACTAGTTAGGTGAGATTTTTCTAGACTTGCTCACCTAATTTTCCTAGATTTTCTCTGCTCTCCTATCTATAAATAAGAGAGGATTCTATTGTAATGGTTACCTTTTATCTTTCGAAACGAAGTGTTACCAATTTGAGAAGAAAATACTAAAATTTTTGAGTTCATCTTTGTGAATCTAATTTTGATCAATAAAGAAGTGAAGTTGCATACCAAAATTTGTGTTGGAAACAATTATCTTTTGATTTGATCAAATTGGTAGTGATTAGTAATTAAGATTGAAAGGGCTTTGAGTAAATCTGTGTAAAATTTGAGTTACACTCTTTACTTGAATTTGTGATATTGATTGAATACTATGGTGGATTCTCTATAAGACTTTGTACTTATATTTATTCATGATGTTTTTGGGATTATTGTGGAGAATATAGAAGACTTTGTGCTTCTCATACAACGTTGGTTGCTATCATCAAGGATTCATTGTTGGAAGCTACATAATGACTTTTTGCCTTCGTGAGTGTTTATTATTTATCATTTATCATTATCATGTTGGTATTCCTAGGCTTTGCTTTGACAAGATAGGAATATTGGAATTACTACTTAGTTTTAGTTTGAAGTTGTATTGCATCAAGAACTTAAAATTGTGAAACATTGTAAAACATACTCTCTAAAGAAAGAGAGAATCATGAATGTGACACGCCCCCAAACCGTTATTGTAGTGTACATAGTTGTAAATATCTAATTAGTTTTCCTTAGTTTCAATAAGCAGTAAGAAGGGTGCCTTCCCTTTTTGAGAGGAGAGATTCTATCTCACATAACTATGGCTGAAATTAAGGTTTTGTAATTTATTAAAAGGGTTTATAGAATTTTCACCCAACAAAATGCAACATAGTATAAGGAACATTCAAAGGAGTTTTTCTTAGTTTATTTAAGGTCTTAACTTATTGAACATTGTTCCTAATGTCTCCAAGAGAGGACCAATCAAAGAATAAGGGGTTTGCAACTTAGGGGACATAGTGTGTCACATCAAGCCACAAAAATGAATGTAATATTGTAAGAGAGATCACACTCTTGAGGGACATCACACCCAATGTCAACACAAAGTGAAAGACACATTGCATGAAATAAGAAGACTACATGATGAAACATGAAATGCAAAAGGAATAATGCCAATGTATGCCCCCACTTTAAATAAATTTATAAACACCATGCTGTGAGCAATTACTTTAAAGTATAAAATGATAAATGCTAACAAGAAAGAAGACATGAGAGCTTATTCAGAAAGCCCTATGCCAAATCATATGTTTCCAAATAAATCTACGTCATGAGAAGGACAAGGGGTTGCCCCCAAAAATAAAATTCCAAACACATGAGGGATCCATGGATTTGGGGTCAGTATGTTCTTTCTACAATGTTTTTAGAGAGCTTGGAACTATCATCATTCCCAAAATACTCATAGAACTAGAAGAATGACACAAAGAGAGAGAAAACAAAGAAAAACCTTTTGGGTCAACATGGAAGAGACATGAATTTCTCAACACCTTGTGTCATCCCCAAAAGGAAAACACAAGACAAATGAAAGAAAAATATTTTAGGTCAACATGGAAGAGACATGAATGTCTTGATGCCTTGCATCATCCCAAAAAGGAAAACATAAGACAAAGAAAAGATAAAAGGCTTACGACATAGAGAAGAGTGTAGGTACAAATAGAGGAATGCCACAAAGAGAGAGATCAAATAGAATAGCACGGGGGATCACATTATGCATATGTAATCACACTAAAGAAAAATAAATAATGTAAAAGACTATTAGGGCACATGCGATTCAACCTATTAGTAGGTTGGATGCATCCCAATCGTGTTCATCGTATGAAGAAGGTGGAAAAATATCCAAAGGGTCAATGACAAAGTTCTACTAGGACAAGGCTATCTAATTCTAGCCCCCATTGAGTGCAAGAAAATAATGAGACGAGTTAGGTGATAGGAAAGAGCTCCTTGCATCTTGAAGTGATTTGCAATGAATGTAAACAATGTAATAGTGAGAATGTTAAGATCCTACAACCATTGCATGGAAAGGAGCAAGATGGTCCCGCTTTAAGGGACTATTTCTATGATATCAAACTTTTTAAATATTTGTTTTAAAGCATGACACTCATTGGTACTGTGTCTAAGAACTCTATGGTATCGACAATGTGATGTGTTTGTATTCTTAGGATTTGGACATCGATCTTCTCTTATGGGTGGTAATGCAATCAGTCAGGTTGGTTTAAAAGTATTTGTAAAGTTCTTTCAGTGGTAGTTGGTGGATAAGGGAATTTTAGTTTCTTTAGCTTGTAAGGCCTTTGTCGCTCGCTAGATTTTCTGACTTATCTAGTTGAATGTGGAGGAGGAGGACTTAAGACGATCCTATCATCCTTATCATCATTAGGAGGCATTGGTTGTTCTTTAGGAAGGAGGATACTCATGTCAAGAGGAGGATTTTGATATCCTAATCCCTTAGTATCTTCAATTGGTATTTGCTCTAAGAGTTGATGAATTTCATGTTCACTTGTTGTATCACATCCTTGTTTACTTAAGATCGTGAATCCTTTGCAATATGTCTCTTCTAAATTTATGGGAGTATTTGTCACTTTGTTAACATAGAATGGTTGAATGTTTGCTTGACTAGAGGAACTAGGTTCATCTATTGTAGGGAACTTAGGCCCAACTTGTATCTTAGTTTCAGGATGTAAGTAACCAAACATTTCAAGTGGTGGTATTATAGGGGGTGTTGGTTGTTTCATAGATGGATAAAAGAATGCATTAATCTCAAGGTTATTAAGGAAATCATTTAGGAATTTATTCATGTTGTCATCATCTTCTAAAATGATGTCAACATCATGAGGAGGACATGCATTAGGTGTCGAGTGAGCATGAGTAAGTTCAATTTCGTTAGGTTCATTTCCAAAAGCACAACTTGACATGTCCACTAAGGATTTCAAGGACATCCACAACTTACCAAAGCACATATCCATGATGAAATGTAATGCAAGAACTTGGAATAAAAGGTCTAAATGCAAATCTAATATTATGCAATGTATATAATGAATCAAGTGAAGGTAGATGCAATGAAATGAAAGTAACATAAACTCGACATACTGAAACAAAAAAACTAATAGTAGCAAACAAAAACATAGAAACATAGTTTTTAATGCTGGAAAATGCAGTTTAAAATCTGAAATGGGACTAAATCACCCAAAGGAGCGTATGAGTCCCAATCAAGGTTTAAGGTTTAAGCGTTTTATAAAAATCACCATAAAATACCCAAAAATTAGGCAAAATCACCTGTACTGGGACTAAATCACCCAGAGGGGCATATGAGTTCTAGTTTAGGGTTTTTATAAAAAATTTAGAAAATTTTGAGTGAAGGTAATGCTTTCTAGTTTGGTTGATGTCTAGGCTAAGTGAAAATGCAGATTTTAGATGATAGTCAATGATACAAGATGCAAAAATGCAATCTATATGCACTTTCACTAATGCAAGAATTAGAAACCCTAGATGCCAATTAAGTAATATAAAACCCTAATGCAATGTTAATGCAAGCTAGATCTATGATGATAATGCACTCCAAATAAAAATTAAGATGTTCTAAATGTGGGTTCACCAAAATGAAACAACAGGAAATTGGGGAATGGGGGCCTTATCTTTGAGGAGATAGGGTTCCTATTTCATACTCTTGTTTCACTCAAGGAAACCCTAGAGATCTCAATCCAAGGATGGAATGAAGGAAAGGGATCTGCTAAAGGTTGTCATAGGGTCTGATTAATGACTAAAAGAGGGTTCACCACCAAGCTAGGGCTTGGAAAGACAAATGACATACAAGATCTAATGAAAAAACCTAATGATGTGCAAAACTACAATCAATGACCTAGAAATGATTGCAAAACAAAATAGAAAACTAAGAAATTAGAATGGTGCACCTAGAAACTTGTAGCAGTTTGAATGGAGACCTGAAATGCTAAAAAAGGTTGAATTTAATGCACATTGGGACTCATACGCTAGGCTGGGCAATTTAGTCCCAGATTAGGGTTTCTGGGCAGGAACAAAAATCTGGCAAAGATAAGTCTGAAACACCTAAAAACTAGAAATTTGATTGTACTGGGACTCATACACTAGAAGTGGTGTATTAGTCCTACTTGGATTTTTCAGAGGATCAAGATCTAAATCTGCTCTTCAACCTCTGCTCTATCTTCTCAATCTAGTTTCTGGATCTGAATTGGAAGAGTGCCTTTCAATGGTCTTGTAAACAAGGTGATAACTTTGATGACTTTACACACTTAACTTCTTTCCAATATTTCTCCTTTTTCTCCTTAGAGGGTCTTCAACCTAGATCTACAAATCAAACACTAAAGAGGGGAAAATGTTGTTTTGTTAGTGGATAGGGATTTTCCTTGGTCAAACCCCGTTTTGGTAATCAAACCTTGAAATGAAATGAAATAGAAAGGAGGAATGATGAATGAACAAAATTATATTTTGTAACTCACCAAACCCTAGAAATAAAGTGTTACAAACATGTATGAAGTGGCTCCAATGGATGTAGATCTTGACTCTTACTTGAATGATATGGATCTTGAATTGAATGCTTGCTTGAATCATGAAACCCTACATCACAATTGTTAGCTAAAAAAAAAACATTATGCATGATGACTTTGACATGATGCTTGATACTTGAATAATGCTCCAAAACACTTGATAATCAACTCTTGAAGACTCTTGAATGCTCTTGTAAACATTTGAATGCTCTTGTGATCTCAAATTTTCTATAATGCATGAATACTTGAAAGCTTAGGAGAAAATATGTGAAAAGACCTTGTATTTATACTTGTTTATGCCAAATTTCCTAAAATTACAACACTACAAGCCCACATAAGATCTAGGAGAATAAAATCCTACCAATAATTTGAATTTAATTTAATTTTAAGCCATGTGGGACTCATACGCTAACTCATACACTAGAAGTGGCGTATGAGTCCCATTAGGCTAGGCTATGGGACACATTTATCAAGAAATGCCTAGATTCATGTGAAATCCAAATTAGGCCCCAAAACTTAGGTGGGACCCATACACCCAAGGTGGCATATGAGTCCCAGATCACTAAATATGGGCCATACAATCCAAAAACACCTGAATCATGATTGGATACTGGTTTATGTTGGTATTAATCTATGAAAGATGCATTAATTAAGGCTTCTGGATGCAAAATAAGGCATAAAGAAGTCCAATTAATAATGAAAACCTTAGATTAGTGTGAAAGTGTGGTACAACACTCACTAACTCATTTGACTGCAAAATCCGACAAATTTTTGATGAAATATGTATAATTTGATGTATTGTCGGGTGCTTATAAAATTTGATGTGTAATTTTCATTTTTTTAAAAGTTTATCCTCGACGTTCGTTGAAATTTCGACGAACCTGGGTTTCGTCAAAATTTTGACTAGCAGTTTCGTCAAAATTTTGACAAACATGAAAAATAAGAAAAAAATCAAATTGTGGCCAACATAAAGAAAAGTGAGTTCGTTGATTTATTGCGACAATGTTTTGCTATACTTGTGAATTTTCTCTACTTGAGACAGTTTGTGGAGAACTAAGGACGATTTTCTTGGGAAAAATCAGAAAAAATTCAAGAAGATATCGCCAGGTTGAGGGTAGTCATTGTCTTTTAGAATTCAGTTGTGAAATTGTAGTTCAGGTTTGAAAATCATATTTTAATTGTTTCACATTTTAGAGGTTTAGGGTTTTGAGAATTTTATGTTCATATTTTGTTGTGTGGAATCACCATAATCACAACCAAGGAGAACATATTCTTGTGACTGTAATTATGTGATCCATAACTCTATTGGTCATGTGGCACAGTTGTGCTATAACAAATACATGATGCATTCATGTGTGACCCAAGTTTAATGTGGCTATGTTGTGATGGAAATGGAGGCACTCATATAATGTAGTTGATTTAGGTTGTATAATGTAGGTGTCAATCATCATTGGGTGCATTTAGGTTGTTTCAAGTTTAACATGTTACAATGTAATTATAGCATGATCCAAGAGTGATTACCTCTTGCTGCAATAAAGAGCCTATAACTCTGGTTGATATGTAGAGTGGTTGTGTTATATCAATTATGTAGTGCATTCAAGCACAACCCATGTTTAATGGGCTATTCTAGAGAGCGATCAAGATTTTCTAAACCTTATGAATGTTACTTAAAAGTGTGTAAGCTTAAACTACAAACCAAGTTTGTTACATACTTGAATGCAATCTTGGGTTACCGCAAACTATAATAATGTGATCTGCTAATAACCATTATGGAAAGTATTAAAGAAAGACCCATGCTATATAGGATACATTTCTCTGATCAGGTTTACATACCTTAATGATCAAACACAAGCTTCCCACACAATCTAGGATACAATCCAAGATCATACCACAACCTTGTCAAGACAAATAATTTTCTGACCCAAGATTTAAGGTTTTTTTTAATACCAACAAAAGCATTAGTAAGAGCATGATTAGGTTACAAAACCTAGGCCTCCGTAGAAACATAAACAATAACTCGAGCAGATTAATGAGGTTGCAATACCAGAAATATTGAGACATTGTAGCTAATAACAAAATCTTACAATCTAAAGATTGTAGCCAATAACAAGCACACTATGTAGCTTAGTGACATTTGTAAATGCAATCTACGGTAAGAAGAATGACAGTCACTTGAGATGTGACAGTCAAAAAGAGGCTGAGCAATGACAAAATAATAAATCTCAATCCTTGCATAGTAAAGTGGAGATTTTAACAGTGAGTTTAATTACCCCCTTGCTGACCTTAAGGGATTTTCAAATGCTTTTGGTAGTGTTAGACAAGGAAAATGCAATCAGGGAATGACTATCCAAATGAAGTAACTGTGGTAATCATAGGTTCAATGTTTCTTCTTAGCCATTGTATAATGGAGGTAGTGGATTGCATGTTTGAGCAGTGTTTTGAGACTCATCAAAGATGGGAGAATAGTGAATAATACCTTGTGGACTGTGAAGTAGTGTCAATAAGGTTGAAGATCTTAAGAACTACAATACCATGAAACAATGAGTCCCCTATAGTAAGTAGGTAGTCTATAGAGAATAGTTTGATTTTATAGAAGGATGCTCATGAAATGAATCTTCAAGTGATAGTGAGTGAGTTGTTTGAGATTGCAACTGAGGGTGCAATACCCAGTCTTAAAGGAAGTTAGCAAAGCAGTAAATGTGCAAGAAAATAAAATCGTACACAACAAACAATTCACAATGTTATCTTGCATAATGCCTTGAGTTTGAAGACAAAAATCTCATTGTATCTTGATGAAAGTGGTGACCTTAATGGTCAATCACTGGCAACCATGATTTTAAAACATGCTATTGTGCTTATGGAGGAAACATTTTAAACAAGGCAGTGAGTGGTGGTTTGGAACAATGGCAGATATGAAGGACTTGCTTTATATGCATACTATGCAGTCTAGCTTAAGACAACGTTCTTAGAAGACATTGAAGGTGGATTATGGAACTCAAGGGTTACCATGAAAATGATTAAAGCAAAGACTGAGATCTATTTAAAAGCCACGATCATGAAGATATTAAAGATGTCACATGCAAAACCCTAGTAGCTGGAGTAATGAATACATTGCCAAAGAGGATAGTGTGTTGGGGTAGATTTAAGAGATCTCCACATTATCTAATTATAGGGAAATACATCATTTATTTATTTTTTTAATTAAAATAAATCATTCTAAACTCTATATAGGATACATTGATACTTCAAAAGCCTCTGAAGGAATTTGAGATTATGCAAATATATGTCAAGTAAATACCTAGATTACAAATAGTAGCAGGAACAATGTAAGATTTGTTGAGTAGAGCAGGAATGAGATAAGCATCAATGAATCCTATGCCTCCTTTCATGCACATCTCCTCACTGTTCTCTATCATTTTTTACTGAAACACTTCTCCATTTTGGCAGTCTATGCTTAAAAATAATGTTTTGACGAAGGTTTTAGAGTATGTTTATTAAAATGAAAACTCCATTCTGGTGGGCTACGCTAAAAATAAGATTTTGACAAAAGTTTTAGGGTATGTTTATTAAAGTTTTAGAGTATTTTGGCAGGCTATATTCTTGATTCCTTAAATGATTTATTCAAATGGATTGTGACTAAATACATGAATAACTATTTAGTGATTTTTATTTGTGTGACTAAATAATTTTTTATTCAACGACCAAACTAGTAATTTATTTACTCATTTATAGTTGAGTTGTAAAAAATGAGGAGAATTTAGTCATTTTTAGTTGTTGTGACTAAAAGTTATAGTCACCTAGTTATTTAATTGCCAAATTCTACTAGTGTGTGCTTCCTTGTGCGATTAGGGCTCTCTCAATGTTGAGGGCCCTTGGGATAAGCGTGTCATAAGAAGTGACACATTGCATCTTTAACTAAAAGGATAAATTTGTATTGACATTAACAATGATGATTCCGACTTGTTGCTCCTTAGGAATGGGTCACTTTCTCTTACTAGCTTCGCTACCTCCATCGTTGTAGGAAGTTTGCGATCAAGTTCAATATTCTAATTTTAGGAGTCTAACGGTTGGAAATCATAGTAAAATCAGAATTTAATAAGTTTTGGAATTAACATTTTAAAGTGTTTTTTGGGGTCATTAACTTCAAACTATCTTCTTTTTGTAGGGGTGGTTGCATGCCAAAAAAATTTGGTGTAAAATATCATAATTATTAGATTTTGTTACCTGTCTATGAATAAAAATGATTGGAGTGTGAGTTTGATATTTTTTTAAGATTAAATAGTCAAACTTGGTAAAGAAAAATCATGTTAGATAATATTAGTCCAAAACAAATTGAAGAGACACTTGATAGATTGTGGGCTAGATTAAAAGAAAGGGTGATGGGAAATGTTATTGTCCTTTCAATAATTGCAAGGGCTTAAAGATGAGATGACTTTTAATCACAACAACTAAGAAACATTGTAGGAAGCATGGTCATGTTGAAGGGGGGCATGATTATTGTCCATTGGTAAGTTGTTCATTATATGTGTTTATATTGATTGAATTTGTAAATGTTTATATCGTTTTAACATTTTATATATATATATATAATCACTTGATCATGATCATAGTTTATTTGTGTCTATCATTATTATAAAAGTGGGGCACCCTAGGGCACATGATATGGATTATCACGACCCCAAAAAAATGGTTTTGCAAGCGGACGAACACGGAGCTGTGAATATCGAAGATGATCATGTGCCAGAAAACACAGTTGAAGATGATGGTATACATACATTGATCCATGACACATTTAGTGGCAAAGCTGATCATGATGATCGAGATGACTTTGATGATGTTCATGATTTACCTGTACTTGAGAAGGCATACAAGCCCCTTTATAAAGGCTCCCAAATAACTCTTCTCTCTGTTGTATTGTTGTTGAACTTGAAGGTTATGAATGGTTTATCAAACATGGCAATCTCATGAATGTTAAGCTACGTCATATATGTCATTTTTTTCATCTATTTTAATTATTGTTAGTTCATCAGTAGTAAATAAAGGATGAAATATGTACCATTAATATTATTTATATTAACAAATTATTTTTTGTTGTAGATTGATTGGTGAATTTTTGTTACCACCATCAAACAGTTTACCTCGCTCATACCGATATTTATCTGGCATTATGAAAGATGTCGGAATGGAGTATCAAGCAATAGATGCATGTCCCAATGATCATATTGTATATCATAAACAACATGAATTTGCAATAGAATGCCCAGAATGTCATATCAGTAGATATCAAACAGATCAACTAACAAAAAAGGTGTCTCGCAAGGTTCTTCGTTATATTCCCATTATTCCATGTATGCAACGATTATTTAGGTGCGAAAGCTTAGCGCAATTTATAGATTACCGTGCATGGAATAGAAGTGGAGATGACATTTTTTGAATGCCTGCTGATGGTTATGCATTTAGGGACATGGATGAAAAATGGCCACACTTTAAAGAACCTCGTAATCTTAGGCTTTTATTGGGAGCGGATAGTGTCAATCCATTTGGAGAGCTAAGATCTATTTACTCAGTGTGGCTTGTTTTTGTTATCAACAATAACATTCCTCCATGGATGTCAATAAAGAGGGAGCACACAATGTTGTCAATTATTGTTCCAGGTATTTTTTTACATCAATTTTCTTTAATGTAGTAGCATCTTATTTGTCTTATTTGTTTCACAATGACTTATATTTTTTCATTCAATAGTCATGTACATTAATTTACATATATTGCAGTAAAATGGTTATAATAATTATGTAATGTTTATGTTCATTCAACTAGGTAAGTACCAAGTTAAAGATATGAATGTATATATCGAGCCTCTTATCGGCGAGCTACTAAAGTTATGGAATGGTGTCACTATGTATGACGTCTCTAGACCAGTAGGACAAAGACAATTTCAATTCCATGCAATTATTGTATGGACAATTCATGATGCCCCAGGGCTAACACATTTTTGTGGTATGTTATAACGTTCGACTACACTTTAACAATATTTAATTTTATGAAATAGATATCATGCATGTTTTTAAAATAATCTATTCATTATATATAATTATAAAAATTGACATATTTAATCCAATTATATATGTATCTTGCAAGTCTTCAAACAAAGGAAAAATTTGCATGTCCAATTTGTGGTCCAAAGATGAAATCTCATCATTCAACAAGTTTAGAAAGCGTGTGTTTGATGAGTATAGGCACTTCCTCCATAGAAATCATAAGTATCGAACTATCAAAACATCTTTTCAATTGGAAAGAAAAGACTACATCAAAACCACGAAGAATGACACCTCGCCTATGGAAGTTGGAATATAATAGAATTAATCGTCAAGGTTATACATCGGATCAAATTGTTTATCTATCATATATGATATGTTTTGAATTTATATTTTTATATTGTGTTGTGTTTACTCATGCTATAATTGACAATGATTGTCGTTGTTAATTTTTTTAACTTATATGCTTCATGAAGGTTGTCAAGGCATTAATGGTTGGCTTCCACAGGGATTGAAAAGTTATCCCAAACAATTTAGTAGGTTTCCTACTATGAGAAGCTACAAATTGTGCATTTGTTTGATACAATGCATATCATAATGAATATAACAGAAATGTTATGGAAAATATTAGATGGAAGGCATGACAAAGAAAAAATTGTCAAAATTTGTAGGGACATTTAGAAAGCCAATCATGCAATGAAAAATGTCATTCAATTAAATAGCGATGAAGACAAAATTAATATAAGTTCCCTTCCTTGGTTATTAACGGAGCAACAAAGCAATGCTATAAAAAAATTCATACGAAAAAATCAATTTCCCACAGGATTTGCTGCCAACATAAACAATATAATAACAAAGAAAGGTGAATTTGGGTCAACGATGAAAACACATGATTGGCATACCTTCATTAAGGTAATTATTCTGGTATATTATATACACTTGTATAATGCATGTACTTTTCAGTGTATTATGTTTACTACTTTTGGAAAAATAATGAAAAGATCATTTTATATTTGTTGCAGTACGTTCTACCTCTATCTCTCCCAGACAACTTCGACAACAATGTCAAGCAAGTTATATATGATCTTATAAAATACATGAGGTAAGTAGTGATATTTGTTCAATTCATTGTATACATCTTATACTTGCCATTTGTTTTACTTCTTATGTAATATACTGTATATTTTTTTTAAATCTCGTTAATATATTTGTGCCTTGAATCACTTGTAGATGGCTTTCATCTAAAGAAATTCATAAAGAATATATAATTATTGGAAAAGAAAAATTCCTCGTTTAATGTGTGAAATGAAAAAGTGTCTACCTTCGACATTTTTCAATGCACAAGAACACTACCTCATACACCAAGTTGAGGATATTGAATTGTGTGGACCTGTACACACAAGGTCAATGCGGATGGTTGAGAGACACTTGAAATTTTTGAAGGCTTTGGTTAGACAAAGAGCACATCCTTAGGGTCTTGGTGGTGGAGGGATATATGGTATACCAAACCATGGTACATTAGTGAATATCTTCCCAAGTTTGAAAAGAAGATCCATGTGATCGAGATTTGGGATCCCAACCCAATAACAAATTCTGAAGGAGCACTCAATGGGGAAAGGTAGATTGAGGAAAGTGAGGTAATTATAAGCATTAGTCATGGAGATTAATTGGAATACATTTACATACAATTTTATGCGTATATTAAAATTTATTTAATTTAAATCTTCAATATACATCAATTATAATGGCAACGTGATATTGTGGTATTTAACTAATTATACCGCCGCTTGTGAATTTCTATTTTTTTATACGCTGGTCAAGAGTGGATGCACTACATTTGTACGTTGCGAACAATCTTGATTGGATGATGGTATGGATTGAACGATGTCAAAAATCTGGTCGCACATTAACATGGGAAGGTGTGGCTTCATTGGTTAAAGAAGCTCATCATAATAGAGATTCCAATGTTATACAAAGGGAAATTGATTTAGCATATGGTTTAAGAGATAAATAGGTATGTATAAATATATTAATCACCCATATTATTTAATTATTTTCAATTATATTGATGTATATATATGTTGAGATTGTTTTCTTTGCATACATTTGGCCAAGAATAAATATGTTTATCAACTGACGATATTGCAATAATGTTTACATGTTTGACATATTGTAGGTGAAACACCACAAGGCTATGTGGTGCAATGGTTGTAAATTTCAAATCAAAATGTTGGATGAAATAAAGAAAACTTGTGATTCTGGTATAACTACGCCTTCGTGACTAATGTTTCATCTAGAAGTTTACACATCTAGAAGTCTCCTAAAATTACTACTATGGGATTTGGATGATATAATTGGAGTGTGACTTAAGTCCTTCGACAATTATGTTCGTCGCTCTATGGTACAAGCTACCATTGAATGAAAATGATCTTGAGAGAATTGTTATTAAACATGATGTAATGGATTGAATGGTTACACACCGAAAGCAAGCTAGAAACAGCCCCATGTTCTCCTGCCACGTGAGTAGGTATTTTGACTTTAGGTTCCATGTTCAGGGTCATTTGTTGTTAGACATGACCCAAGAGGAAGCCATCGGTAAATTATAATGGGTGGAAGAAGAAGATAACAAGAACTAGAAGATGATGTAGATGTCCCTGAATTTAAGATGTCGAAGAGGAGGAACTAGATCAGCGATGATGCAGGGCTAATGTTCATGAAGAGATATTTGTGTGATGATGGTACTATAAAACCCATGATGATGATAATGATATGACCAACCTACAATGTTGAATTTGGACTTAATGATGTATGCATAAAGAGTTGGATGAAGAAGATCAATGACATTGAAATGTATGAGTTAAAGCATTATAGTTTACTCATTTTGATATTAATTTTGATAGAATTATATTTGACTTATGTGGTTACATAATTAATTCATGATGTTTTAAATTGTATTCCATTACATACTAATTTAATGATGCACTTTTAATGTTTGAAAGGTCAAAAAATTAAAACATTATCGTTTAATAGTGATGTTAACAACCCTTGAAATTAGTGTAAATTTAATGCCGCTGTGATCATAAAAGATTAAAAAATTCAGTTGTAGAGGTGGTTGTCTAGTGGTTGACATGTAAATGTCTTTAAAAGGCATAAATTGATCATTGTAATGGTTGTTGAAGGTTGAGGATTTAAAATACAAGCTCTTGACATTCAAAAATCTATGTTTTTCTTCAAAATTTCTATATTTTTCCTATTATGTAGCACTGTACGGTCACATGCATCCATATTTTGATGTGAAATCAATTCCAAGTCATGAAGATATGTGTTAGCTTTGATTTGAATCTGATTTGAGGGTTTAAGGCGTTGATTTGAGTTAGAAAGCTTCATTTCTTTGCATACAACCCGGATTACCCCATTTTGAGGGATGGTAGTCCAAAACATCATAAAGGCTCGTATTAACTTTTTTATTACCGTGAAGTTGTGTGGGAGAGGGCCCCATGGATACCGCGAATTGTGGGATGCATGAATAGGGCTTAGATGATAAATAAAGAAGGTATAGTTGTTGTCTCAAGAGTTTGTGAAGAAAAAGCATGTGAAATGAGAGTGTCTCAAGTCTAGGCTCAATAAAATATGTATGGGAGATCTGATTTTATGAATTTTTATCCATGTGCACCTACTGGTTGTTTCCCCGAACACCTAATATAATGATATTATACACACACACACACATATATATATGTATGTATGTATATGTATGTATGTATGTATGCATATATATGTATTTTTAAATATAAATGTAAAATACACCACTAGATGTGCTCCCAGAACAATAAATGCAACATATCATTAAAGAAATCTATATCTATGTATATAAATGTGTATTTCTAAATGCAAGTGTAAATGCAAAGAGCATATGGTTTTTTAGTGTTATAGATACAACATATCCATAAATTAATGTAATTGAAATTTTAAAGTCTTCAACACATATAATATGAAATCGATCAAACTATTAAACTACATGAGAAATAAATGAAAACAATAAATGCATATGTATGTGTATTTGTAAATGTAAGTGTAAATAAATAAGAATAATGAAAATTATAAAAGAATACAGCGGGGAGCATCTCAAAGGCCCTACGGGGTAGTATATGGAGTCTAATGAATATCTGCAAATGTGGATTTCAATAATGGAAATAATTCAAACTGTCAGGCACAAAAATTGCTTACAACTTGTGTAAACATGCAAGTGAATAATTGACAAACTCTTCTTGAAATAGAATGGAAATTCTAGTTATGTGATTCTTTTTATTAATCCAAGTAACACTTTCCAATTGTTGTGATTGATTAAAAGATTTTAATCCCTACTTTAGAGAACCGAATAACCAAATCACACATATATAGCAAATGTACAATGACAAACTGAGTATAAACTTGTTATATCAATTTAAACAATAGAGAAGCATCAAAATGGAGACAATCAAATAGTTGCATAAATCTAACAAATAGTTGATACTAAAATCTTAATCCGCAACTTAGATATCTTCATTTACTCCATCAAAATACATGCATCTAAGTCTCTGTATATCAAAATTCATTGTTTGCTACAAATGACCTATATGCCATTTATCTGGTGTTTGTATCTTGGCTCTCTTCAACACTTAGTTCTCTAGGAGGGCAGCTGTAATCTTGAGTTTTTAGTTCTCTAGGAGGGCTAAACAGAAATATGAAATTACATAATAGAACCTTGTAATTGCATTTGATGCAAATTCAAATACTAGTCGTCGATCCTTCACTTTGGTCAGATGATTGAATGACTACCTTCAAAACAAACTGACGCGATCTCCATCATGGCCATAAGGGCCCACCATACTATGTGTTGCCAAGGAAATCCACGTGGCGCTCGCCTGCAATATCGTGATCAATAAAGACCTTGCAACTTCTGATCACGTGATGGCAGATAACCGTGGATCTCAACCATCGGTAATCCTGTTCGTTCAACACAGTTGCCAACTTTGTCATTAACCATCAAGCACCTTTCCTACCAAGATTATAACATCTTCATTGATTTGAAACACATGCATCTCATAAATGCTTTAGTAACCCGCTACATAATGTATTAAAACCAAATAAATGTATCAAAGTATTTCCATCATCTCTTCGACTTCATTAAATGAGACACATGGCGCTCGCCCGTGATATCGCGATCAACCAAAACAGTGTGGTGGGGTCATCATGGGATGGCGGGGAACGACTGAGATCAAATGATAATTGATCTATAGTCACACAAACTTGTCCCTCTGCAAAATATAAAACATTTATTAAAATAACAAGGGGACATCACTAAGCCGATGATAAACAATGACATAAGTTGTTTTTTAAACAAGGGAGCATGGGACCATCCAAGACTTAGGAAATAATAAAGTCAAGCAAAGGAAATAAAATGATAAATCAAAAGGGGCCCAGCCTAGATGAAGTGATAGGGCTTAAGTTTTTTTAAAACCCTCCCCAAAAAGTAACGGCCCAAAAGATTCCACCCAAGGCGTAAGATAAACACTAGGGTTTTACATGAAAAAAAAGGTAAAACCCCAACCTTAGGGATTTTCCTAAACACCATAGATGACGCAGCATTACAAGGCAAGATCAAATGGAATACAAAGAGCAAAATTTTGAAGTTCCATCACAAGGAAAGGTCTCCTCCCTTCTTGGTAGTGATAACCTCCCTCCACACAATAACCGCTACATCCCTTACATGGAGACTATATGTTTGGTTATATATTCAAATACAATGATCGTCGCAAGTAACTGCTTTCATGTGATTATGACATTGATAATGCAATAGTTGTTCTTTTATCATAACTGTAATGTTAACGAACTTTTTATTTTGCTAGTGAATTTATTGTTCGTGCGAAGTTGAATGAGATCATGAGATTAAATTCAAATGCATATTATTTAGCCGTTGAGAACAATCTAACCATAATCCTTGTCAGTGGATGCAGGATTTGTCGACGCCATGAGAGAAAGGGAATTATCATCAGGGAGAGGACATGGTTAACAATGGATCAATTTTATCAGCAAACTCTAAGTCGGTGAATGACAAAGTTGCAAAGTTATAACCTTGGCCATGGGTAAAATTATTTAAGTAATGATTAATATAGTCAAATTAAAAAAATATATATATATATAAATATCAATAATTACCTTTAGAGGGAATTTATAAAGATTATTAAATGATAGAATATTAATAAAAGAAAATTAAATAATAAAATCATAATATATGTTAATTCCGACAAAAAAAAAAAGGAATTCTAGTGGGGAAATGGTCGTCGACGTTGGGAAGGCAGAGTTTTTGGCCATAACCCGTTCGTGCTCCTGATGAACAGGTGGGAAGTCAAGAAGTCCTGGAGGATCTTGAATGGGAGTTATAGTGAGGCAATCGCATTATGAGGGAGGTCTCTCTCTATCGAGGAATTTGCTTTTGAATGTATTTTTTATTTGCTTCACTTCTTACCATGAAAACGATGCTCTGTTTCGTTGGGAGCTTTTCATTTCAAAATTCCCCCATCGCTAGGGCCTTTTCTCTCATCATTCTCAGCCGATTTCAAGGGGATTTTCAAATCTAAACCAACTCTGAATTCAAAGCTACAATCTCGTCAACAACTGAACGTATTTTGTCAAGTGCGGGACCTCTGATTTTTGTCGGGTCTTGGAATAAATATCGAATTCTTCTCTCTGCAGTGGAGTGTCGTCTTGGGTTTCACCGATAGGCTATAGGAAGCCAAACAAGAAACCGACTGGTGGTGATGGGTTCACAACATACGCCAAGCTCCAGACGCCTTGACAGGCATGTATAAGAGTCCTTCATTCTATGAAAGTTTGCTTCAATTATATATATATGTATTCATTCTGAAGAACCCTCATTCTTGGAAAACATACTTATTGAGCTTCTACGTTCTGTAGAAATTATAAAGGAATTCTTTAATAGATTAATACTGGAACTGGTTCAGAAGAAGGATTTTCCTAAGAACTTGTATTGTTATCAAAATCCTTTCGAGATTTCTATTCTATTTATCTTAATTCTATGTCCGAACTATTGGAACGGATTATCTATAATTTCTGCGACCTTCATAGTCTTGACCAATCTGTAAGCTGTACTTCTCTATTCTTTCAATTCTGAAGTGGAATAGTGTCAAGTTCTCCTTCTAATCCAGTTCTTCAAATGAGGACAAATGCAATGACCCGCTGAATCTTTTAACAATAAAACTCCTCTTTTATTTGCTCAAAGAAAACAATATATCTATATATAAATGTTCTGGGTTTAGCTAATCATGTTTAAGACCGGCATTTTCCCCTGCACTTTGTTTCAAAGTCTTTGTAAGAAAATGGGTAGCATCTTCTCTGCCGTGTTCTTTCTTTGTTAAAGGTCTGAAGGTATCTCTTTCTCTAAAACTATCTTTCTATTTTTCTGTCCCCGACTGAAAACAGTTTGCTTCCATTGAGGAGATATGATTAAGAATCTAATCAATCATATAGGTTTAAGGAAATAACTTAACCTTAATTAAGAAAATATTTCTTTCCAAACCAAGACCTGGTAATATTAAACCTTGAGATTGAATAGCATCTTTATCTGCTTATTCCAAATTTTCCTCTTCTGGCGTATAGAGGTTATAGATTTAGAAGGATTCCAATACCGAACCAGTCTCTTCCTATCACTTCCTCTCTCTCTCTATGATTAAATTAGCAAATTAATTTTAAGTGAAGAGAAAAGATTTGAGCCTTATCTCTCTCTCTTAAAGAGTTATGAAGACAACTTAATCTTAAGAAAGACCCTTAAACATGTTATTGCGATGTTAAATCCTATGGATGAGATATAATCTCGAACCTGATTTGAAGGTTACTATAGTCTAGAGATGTTGAGAATATCAAATTGTGTCAACTGGAATGGGAACAGATTATGAGCCCCCCCCCCCTTGTGACTTGAGACTTTACTTATGAACCCATGAGAGGAATGAGCTTGTCTAAGCCAGACAATCTTTTCATTTAAACTATAATCTAAAGAATATGACTCTGATTTAAGAACCTTGTTGTATAATAAATGAGAAATGAAATTTAATCTGGGCATTATAATTTAAGTCTTGGAATAGACGACATCTTGTCGAGCAAAGGTGAATGTTGACGGCACGGTAGTGCTAGAGATGTCAGCACAGTTGTGCCAGAGACATCGACACAGTAGTGTCAGAGATATCGGCACAGGAGTGCCAGTATTACTAAAATCCTTGGCCAAGGTACGATGCGAGATTCAGCATCTGTCAGCTATCAAGTACCAGATATACCACTGATCAGAGAGGCCTTTCTAGTTGGGAGGTACCCTTAGATAGGATGATCAAGAGGTATAGGTCCTTGACACCAGGCTCAGAGACATGATGATAATTTGATCCATGTTGATTACCCTCGTGAAGGGCGGGTTCTTTAGTTGAAGAAACTCGGGAGACCAGTAGGTCTTGGTTGGGCGGTAAAGCCCCTGATGATAATTCTCTTTCCCTCATCGCTAAAGAAGCCAAGTATAAAAACAAGATGATGATGTCAAATGTATTTCTTCCTCACTCGTAAATCCAGGTACATGCAATGCTATTTAAGCTTACTTTCGTTTATGCAATGAACGATGTTCTTGTATGTTAAATGTCCGTTGTAAGAATTTACAATTAATTAGTTAGACAGTTACTGGTATCATTCAGCTGAAATGAAAGATCTGAAACTAGTTAATGAACAAAGAGAAGCTATTTCCTTTCCTTAGTTCATATATTGGTTAATGGGAACCCTAGTTTGACAGTTATTTAGTTGTAATCTTCTGTGTGTCGATTGATGGAAACAGTTAGATGTTACCTTTCAGCTGAAACTGAAAACTTGGAAGTTAGTTGGAAATTTAAAATGAACAGTTGAAATGATTTGGAAACAAGTTAGTTGTGCTTCAGCTGAAATCGAAAAAAAAAATGGTTGAATTTTTAAAACCGTGATGCAGGGATTTGGGTTATTTGCGCATAGACCTACAAACCCCCTAAGCTGTGTCAATGTCTCAGGTGTAGGCCAATCAATGATGGCATGAACTTTCTCTGGATCCATACTGACTCCCTCACTGCTGATGATGTGAGCCAGATATAAAAGTTCTCCCAATCCCAGTGCACACTTGGATTCCTTGGCGTACAAGGACTCCCTATCCAATATGCTCAATATTGCATCTAAGTGAACTATGTGTTCCTCCCAAGACTTGCTGTAAACCAGTATGTGTTCGAAGAACACCAAAACAAATTTCCTCAAGTGAGGATGGAAAACCTTGTTCATTGTGGACTGGAATGTGGTTGGAGCGTTGGTTAAACCGAATGGCATAACCAAGAAGTCATAATGTCCATAGTGGCATCTGAATGCTGTTTTCTCAATTTCCTCCTCTCGGACTCTGATTTGATGGTACTTAGACCTCAAATCAATCTTCGAGAAATAGCAAGCTCCATGTAGCTCATCTATTAACTCGTCAATCCGTGGTATGGGATACCTGTTCTTAATAGTCTTCTTGTTGAGCATCCTGTAGTCAATACACATCCTAAGTGTACCATCCTTTTTCTTCACCAAAACAACTGATGAAGCAAAGGGTGACTTACTCGGCCTAATGTGCTCCATAGCTAAAAGTTCTTTAATAGTTTTTTCAATTTCATCTTTTAAACGTTTGGGGTGCCGGTAAAGAGTGATCATGATAGGTTTCGTGCCCTCCTCCAATTCTACAATATGCTCAATACCTCTATCAGGAGGTCTACCTGGTGGGATAGCACTGAAAACCTTTGCATGTTTGATTCAGAGTGCCTGAACATCTGGATGATAAGAGGAATCTTGCTGCTCCTTTTGTGAAGGCATTACCTTGCACTCTGCTGCCCAATCCACCATGTCATGCCGAATCAAACGTTCCATTCTCCTGAGTGAAATTTCTTTTACATTGCTGTCCTTGATGGCTTTGAGAACATGATTTGTGCCATCAACTTTAAATTTCATCTCCATGTCACATAAATTAAGTGTGAACTCTCCTATCGCATGAAGCCACTTCATGCCGAGAACTATATTTGTACCTCCCATGTTCACAACATAAAAATCTGCCTTAAACTCAAAATTGTTGAGTTTCATTGACAAATCCGGAATCATCCTCTCGCAGTTGAGAGTGTACCCATCTGCAACCTTAACTCTAATTCCTTCAAACTGCTGAGTTTGAATGCCTCTCTTCTCCACCAGCCGAGAATCAATAAAGTTATGGGTTGCACCTGTATCCAAAAGAGAAATAACTCTTTGACCAGCTAGTATCCCACGAAGTCTAAAAGAACCTTCTCTCTGCATACTGGACATATGAGCTTCCTGTAGCTCAATTTCAACCTCTCTTTCTGCCTCATTTTTTGATTTTTTCTTCATCCGTATCATAAATTGCAGCTTGCTGGTCTGAAAAATCAGTCAACTCTTCTCCCTCAAAGAACCACTCCATATGCCTATTTTGCCCTTTAGGCTTGAGGGGGCAATCGTGGTTGATGTCATATGGGCCTTTGCAATAAAAACAGAGTTTCTTCCTACGTAAATCATTAATGGTTTCCCGATCTAAAGGTGCTGCAAATTTTTTCTTTTGATCGGAATTATCAAACTTTTTTGGATCAGATTTATTATCATTGTAGGAAGTGGATGGTTTTGAGCCAAACTGTTTCCGAGGTGCTGTAAGCTCCATACTACGAGCTTTCCTCATGGCCTCCTGTAAAGTAGGTGGATCGAAAGCTTTGATCCAACCTTTCATGGGCTCAAATAAACCCTCCATAAACAATATAATCAGCCTCCTCTATGATATGCTTGTCACCATAACTGACAGTCTCTGAAACTCTCCAATGTATGACTCCAAACTACTCAACTGTTTCAACTGTGCTAGATCTCTTAAGTAAAGTTCGGGATCACATTTGTCAAACCTCTCTACCAATCTATCTGTAAACTCCTGGTAAGAAGTAATCCTGTCATGGTGGAGTGTTACCATGCCGTGGTGCCACCAATCATGGGCCACACCATCCAGGTGGAGAGCTCCAAATCTAATAGCATCCTCCTCTGTCATAGGACACAATGTAAGGAAGGTGTCCAATTTGCTCACCCAGGCACGTGCTGTGACTCTGCCACTGCCATCAAAATTAGTTAACATAATTTTGTTGGTAGCCTGGCCGAGATCATTATTCCACTGTTTAGGCCTCTTGTCAAACCTGTTTTTGGTATTTCTCTCTTCTGGCTCATGAATTGATCAAAGTTAAGGTGATCCTTAACTCTCAGAGGTAATGCATCCCATTCATCATGCATAGTCATGATGTTATCTGCAAAGTTCACGTCACCACCCTCTTCAGCCTCTTCCTCTTCATTAGTATCATTTCTAGTGAATGTAGGGCACGTGGATCTTTCATAGGTGCATGCTAGAGCAATATTCCTGCGAGCTTCTCCATGAACACTTCCCTCTTGATCTTGATCTTGATTTTGCCTTCTCTGAACTGTCAAGTTCTAGACATTGGTACTAAGTTGCTGGAGGATGTTCGCCACTTGTTCTTGGCTTGCCACCATCCCTCTCAGTACATCTCTGGCCTCTCTTTCTTCATTATCAAGACGATTCCTAGAAGGACCTTCCTCATCCCTGTTTGCCATATTATCAAAGTCAAAATCTTCCTCCTGTTCGTCAAACGGAAATGCTGGAAATGGTTCAAAGGTACTTCTGTGATAACTAGGACCCCTGCGTGAGTAGTACCTGTCAAACCTGTTCTGATGTGATCGCATAGAAACTACTAACCCTCCAGGCTGGCAGGATGAGAGCTCTGATACCACTGTGATGAGCCCAACTAGCTCCTCTTCAAACCCCTGTTGTTTTTTATTATCTTTTTGTGTTCTTTTTAGTTTTTTAAGAAAGTTTCTAGAGAGAAATATAAGGGGCGCAACATATTAAAGCTCATAAAACTCAGAACTGAGCTTAAATTTACCAAATGGAAGTGTAGAAGGTGTTAAATAACTGAAACAAAGAGATTACATAAGACAGACATACTCGAAATGCTCCAGATTATTTATATAAAATTTCTTCAGGGTTTACCCGATAAAGAATGGTGTGAGCAAATTGGACGTAAACTCTGGTTGACTTCTAGCGAGAAGCTGGATACGATAGCTGTGAAGGATGGGGCGCCAACTATGGGTTCTTGTCGAAGCAAAAGGAGGCGTTTATGCAAGGATTATATTTCCACAAGCCCAACCTCGAGGAAGGAATGTTTTTGCAAAGGCTGGAAAGAATACGACCAAAGCAAAGAACTGCTTGAAATATGAGTGTTAGCTATAGAAACTAGAAGATGACACCCTAAAGCTGAAACCCTCCCTGTCTTTATTGTAAAAATACCTATGTTAGGATTACGCCCCGGGTTCGGTTAGGAGTTGATTCCGGGTCGAGTGAGGTCAGTCCACCCGAATTACGCTGTGGGTCGAAATGGAGCTGTGGGACGTTCCGGCAGAGTTGGACCCAGTAGTCAGGCCGGAGTTCAAAATTCGAACCAGTTCGAACTGAAGCCCGGTGGCCGATTTTAACTTTCGCGATTTTTGAGTTTTTTAATATTTTTTTGACTTTTTTTTTGACTTTTAAATAGTTTTTTATTCTTTCTAACCCTAATACTTGCCTCAAAAACATGAAATAACTAAAGTGAAACTCATTTTACCAATTTGTGAATGAGAAAAAAGGATTTTTTGCCTCCATTGCTGAACTTACTCTTTTGCTTGCACAAGCTGGAATAGACTTGAAGGCTGATCGTAGATTGTTCAAAGTTGATTGTTGTGCTATTCCTAAGCACTTGCAAGTGTCTATCCGTTGCTAAGAAGATCGTAGAGCAAGATTTCTTCAAAAGAGGTAGGTTTTTTGATTATTTTTTTTACATTTTTTTTCACAAGTGAACTTCAACTCTTTTGTTTTGCTTTTTAATTATTGTTTTGTTTTACTTTTCATTCTTCTAAATGTCTATAACACATCAACATGTTCAATTTTTTCATTTTTTTGAAATTAATTAAGTGATTTTAGTTTCAAATTCAATGAATCAATACCAAAATTTCAATATGTTGTGCCTTAGGTATTCACTATTCCATATTACAATGGCAACCGGTACCTCCTCAGGCTTAATCCATTCTCGTTTCAAAATAAACCCAGCCTCTCCCCTTTGGAAATATGTAGAAATGGTTCAGCAACTTCCAGGTGGTGGAGGATATATTTGGATTTGTAGTCATTGCAATGTTCAATATTCGAGCTCATACAGTCGAGTAAAAGGGCACTTGTGCGGGATCCCTGAATCAGGCATCAAAAATTGTCCAGGTGAAGACAACGCAGGCATTCCAGAACATATAGTGTTGAAATATATTGCTGAGCAAGAAAAGGCAGACCAAAAAACAACCAGTGGTAAAACAAGCCATCCTTTGAAGAAAGGATCTCGATCCACGAAACCCCCTACACCACCTACTTCTATTCCACCTATAGAAAGCCATCCATTTATGAACATCCCTCAAGAGCAAACCGTGCCCTCATCAAATAAAAGATCTAAGGGACCGTTGGAAGCTTCGACTTTCAAGAATGAGGCAAATTGCTGATCAAAACATAGCAAGATGTGTCTATGCCAATGGATTGGCATTCAATGTTGTTCGTTCACCATATTGGCAAAAAATGGTGAAATCTATTAATGAGGCTCCAAAGGGGTATAAGGGCCCAAGTTTTGAGAAGGTGCGTTGCACCTTATTGGAGAAAGAGGTGAAACATGTAGCAGACTCTTTGAAGCCCATAAGGGATTCGTGGATTGAAACAGGGGTGACCATAGTTTCTGATGGATGGAAAGATGCAAGAAATCGCCCATTGATCAATGTTATTGTTGTGTCCCCTAAAGGGGCAATGTTTTTGAGAGCAATGGATTGTGAAGGACAGGTGAAAGATGGTCCATTTATTGCTGACATCCTTTGCCAAGCTATTGAAGAAGTGGGCCATCAAAATGTTGTGCAAGTTGTGACCGACAATGCCAAAAATTGTAGGGCTGTTGGGTTATTGGTTGAGGAGAAGTATCCACACATTTTTTGGACACCTTGTGCTGTCCACTCCCTCAATCTAATGCTACAAAAAATTGGATCCAAAATTGAATGGATCAAGCAGGTGTATGCGGAGGGCGAAGACATCCAAATGTTTGTCACCAACCACCATATGGCGCAAGGAATGTTTAGACAATTCTCTAAATTGGAGTTGTTGAAGGTAAGTTAATTCTCAATATTTTTAAATTTTTGAATTTTCTTTTAATTTTAATTTTTAAATTTTGATTTTGTATATTTAAATTATATTTTAATTTTAATTTTGATTTTCAAACGGGTTGCCGAGACCCATTTTGCCTCCAACACAATTGTGTTGAGACGACTTATAAAGGTTCGTGAGGCACTATGTGCCATGGTAATCAGCCCTAATTGGGTTGTATGGAGGCAATCTAGCAATGAAAGGGCAAATAGGATGAAGCAAAGGGTCCTAGATGATGGTTGGTGGGATCGTGTTGAGTATCTCGTCAGTTTCACCGAGCCCATACTGAGCATGATCCGTTACACTGACTTGGATAGACCTTGTTTGGGTGAAGTATATGATGGTATTGACTCAATGATTGAGAAGATGAGATCCATCATCAATGCAAAAGAGGAAGATCCTGAAGAAAAATTCTTCAAAGAGCTACAAGATATCATGGTTGATAGATGGAACAAAATGACCACTCCCTTGCATCTTCTCGCTTTTGCATTGAGTCCCAAATATTATAGCCCTAAGATACTTTCTACTTCATCAAGAGTTGCTCCATATAGGGATGGTGAAGTGGCCCAAGGGTACAAGGCAGCAATTCGTAGAATCTTCACTAATCGTGACCAACGTCATCGAGTGAGGGATGAGTTTATGGCTTTTGCATGCTCTGGGAGTGTTGATCAGAATATGGATGCTCTTCGAGACAAGTGTAGGGTGGCTGCTCATAGTTGGTGGTACTTCCATGGGCAAGAATACATGCACCTCCAACCTATTGCAATAAAAGTTTTATCCCAAGTAAGTTTTATAATTTATATTTGTAATTTTAATTTTAAATTTTAATTAATAATTTTGTTTAGTTAATTTTTGTAACTCTTAACTATTTATTAATTTAATTTGGTCTTAATAGGTTGCTAGTTCATCCTCTTCTGAGAGGAATTGGAGCACATACTCCTTCATCCACTCAATAAAATGCAATAGGCTACATTCAAAAAAGGTTGAGGACTTGGTGTATGTGCATTCAAACTTGCGCCTCCTTACACACAAACATAGTTCCTACAAAGATGGAGACACAAGGAGGTGGGATATTGAGCCAGAGCAGCTTGACTCGGATGCTTCCACAAGTCACTTAGCTACACTTGATATTGATGATGACTATCAGCTGAAGCAACTCACCGGCATGAGAGTGGTAGTGTGAGTGCTAGTGGTCTTGTCAGGTGTATGCGTAGTTCTACACAATTCATCTAATGGTAAGAAGAATGCTGATTTGGGATGTTTGACACGACATGTTTGGGGTTTGAGCTTGTTTGCCATTCTATATCATGACATTTGACTTTTGAGTATAAAGTGGTGGTGTATTTTTGCTATGTTATTTGACTATTAATATGGTGGTGTATTCTGAACTTAAATACTGCTGCAAATATGTATATATTTCTGATTTTTATATGTTTTTGTATTACCGAACCCAAAACGAACCCAAACCCCAAAAAAAAATTTCCCGAACCGGCGAACCGGGTTCTCGAACCCGAACCCAAACCCAAAACCGAACCGGTAACTTAGCTTAAATACTTGATTGCTCCAAACAAATAAACCAAGTCAGCCCCAAAAAAAGAAGCACATTTTAGTTGGCGCCCAAAATTGGATTGTTAAGGTTGGCCCCCAGAAAAGTACTATTATTTTAAATTAATATTAAATTAATTAATAATAATATTATTATTATTGACTAGTGATTAAAAACACTTTTGGTTGCTGTAAGTTGGCCTTAGGGCTTAGGGGTTTATGACAAATTTCAAAGCCTACTGTGCACCAAATTCAACAGCCAGACAAGAACCCTCTTGTTGGAAAGAGGTCTTCTCAAATCCTAATGCTTCCACTGCAGACAAAAGTCTTGCCAGTGGACCTACTACCACCAAATTCTCTCTTCTTGCCACACTGAAGAGGAGGAACTTCAAGTACTAAGTATTGAAAACAAAAAGGTGTCCTGCAAGGTGTTATTACTCCATCCCCTATAGGAAAAGAGATCCACAAGCATAACAAGGGCTGTGTTCTACACAAGAATCCAAAAAAAGTCGACATTTCTAGCAATAATGATGACAAACTCCAAGGAGAGCCAACATGTCTGATGTTGCTTGCTTCTTGTTTTGGCAGGGGAACAGTCATGATCCTTTCAAAGTATATGGCTACTTTTTAGAACTGCATACTTCACAGCCCGCACTATATATGAATCTCTTCTTTATTGTCTTTCCTTTCTGCAGTACTTAGGTAGATCTACTTTCAGAAACCTCTAAAAAACCTCAGATATTTTTCCTTTTGCTTTTCTCAAAGTATTTGACTTCTTGAAGCTAGCTACACAAGCTAAAGCAAGGTGACAAATAATTAGAATGTTTTTATTTGTTATTTATGTTTAGTGGTTCCAAAACAAAATATGCCAACTTCACATGCACTAAATAATTTTATATTTTTATATATACAAATGGTTTATGGAGTTTTTCAGTTGGAATCAACTGTTCGCATCAACTCATTCAAATCCTACAATCAAAGTTCAAACAGACAAAAATGGGTGCAAATACCTGGCTACAACTTTGCAACATGAAAGCAAAACTAGTCTTAATAACAAATGGATGATAAACCCTCAACCATATTTACTTTACTCGCAAACAAAAGTTTGTACTCAGAGATCATCCAACAACATTATAAGATCTAGTAAAAAAGAATTTCCATAAATCTTGTGTATGAATCTCTGAAGATCAAATTTTCCAATAAATTTAATTTTCCTTATCTTTTCTAATGTATTAACTTTCCATCGAATCTTTTTCTTCAAACCTATGCTGTAAGCTTTACATCAGAAAAACTGAATGTCATTACTCTATAGTCAATGGTGCTTTTAAAGAAAATCTATTGCAAATATTTAAGCTACCTGATAAGTAAGGCTTTTTCCACCACCAGTAGGCATCAAAACAAATACATCATGTCCACTCATTGTTGCGTTGATCACTTCTCTTTGATTTGGTCGAAAAGAATGATTGCCAAAAACTTTTCTATTGTTTACCTGAAACAAGTTATCACAGTGTCAAAAAAATTATCATTACCCAGTAAACTTGCCATGATATATATTATAAACTACCAAATACCTCTATCTCTCGGGTCCAGGGAAAGTCTTTTTTGATCCACTTCTTATCACCAGACCCTTCCGTGTAGTTCACTTCAGTGAACTTAGGTATGCACTGTTCTCTCCCAATATGCTGTAATTGGGTTCTCTGATTATCAAAAAGCTCATAAGAAGCACAAGAAGTAGGTAATTTACATGAACCTATAGCTTCCCCAAATGACTGGTTGCGATTCCTGATCTCTGATTCAAAGATTTCATGACTAGAGCTTGAAGTATTGTGATTTTGCCTTACAAAAGGTGAACTCGCAATAGTCTCATGTGTCCTTCCTCCCTCACCATTGACCTGCTGATTATGTGTAGTTGCAGAAAAAATGGTCGAAGGTGCTCCAAAAGAGCAACTTGCAGGTTCTCCAGAAGCTGAAGAATAAAATTCACGCTTCTTATCATCTAAAGGAGGGCACTGAAGTTGCTGCTCTAGATAGCGAACTTTCTTGCTCAAGTGAGATCTACATATTCAAGGACTTATAGGAACATTAGATATCATCCATAATTAATGATACTATAGCATTATAAATCATTAGAAAATTCAAAGTTTACTCTCTTCACTAACCGTTCTAGACGAAGCTTTTCAGATTTTTGAGGACTGAGTTCAGCAGCATTATCAAGTAGCTCATTTGATATTGAGATTAGCTGATCTTTCAGCTCCTGCAAATGTATTTTGGCTTCCATACAACGAGCCACCTGAAGCTTGGAAATATAAGAGCTCCAATGCAAATAAACTAACTAAATGACAACAGAAAAGCAAAATCTGCATATTAATAATGAGAAATCAGTTTTACCGGAACACCATGATCACAAATATAGTTTGTCTGATTTTCTAATGAGCTTTCAGGCATACAAGTTCCTTGAAAAAGTGGTTTCTTATAAGCAGGAGCTACTTTGCAGCTTGTACTTGAAAATTTTAAAACTGAAGCCTCTGGTGTGACAGTTGATTGGTAGTGATTGGATACAATTTGATCAATATCAATGCTCTGTAGTTAAACAAGAAAATGAGTAGGTACACATAACAAGCTACTTAAGTATCCTAAATAATATCCCATCATTTCTACCAAAAGAATTAAACAATCATTGTAAGAGCTTGATATGTATAAATTTTCCACAACCTTCAATATGTCATCATCCTCCCCCAGATCCATGAAAGATTGTTCTGTTTCAGCACAACTTTGCCTGCCTGATCCTTGACAACAGCTTGAGGTTGCTTCCCTATCATATGTGTTTCTGAAATGAGCACCATGCTCTTCAACAGGCAAAACATTTGCTCTCAAACCTTTAATGCTTTCAAAATTTTTGCCTCCATTACTGTGTGTGCTCTTAGTAGAATTATTTGTATTCTGCATAGAGCTCAAGGCAATGTTTTTCTCTGGTTGCAATTTTGCACCACTTTTACTAGAAGTGAAAAACTGTCTTGATGATTGCAATTCTGCTTTGTCATTTTTCTCAAGCGGTGCAGTAATCCCAGGCCTAAGATATTCTCTGAAACTACTCCGACAAGTTGATAGAGTCTGTAAGGCCTGGAAAAGGGCAACAAATATGATTACCTTGAAGAAAGGTGTATAACACAAAATGCATTTTGATTACTTTTACCCTGTATTTTGTGACAAATGTTGAACTTTATTTTATTTCTATAGTGGAAAATACAGTGTTAAAAATACTGTTGAAAATTACAAAGTTCAACACAAGGTTGTGAGAGATTAGTACAGCAGACCAGTTGCTGCAAAAGTAATACTGATACATTTCTACCTAAGGAAGGCTGAAATTGCTCAAAAAAACAAACCTTTATAGTTTTCCTACAATAAACTATAAAGTAAGATAAAAACCTTTTTAGCAAATAACAACTGTGAAGGATCAAAAGAAATCCTAGTAGAAGCCATCAACCTGAAAATGTGCAAAAAAAGACAAAGCTTATGAGATCCTGAAATAATATCAGTTGCTCACAAATCCCAAAATATAATATACATAACAAATAACCGAACAGGTGAAGAAATGTTTGATACTTTTCCCAAACACAGAATTTAACTGAAGAACTCAACTATAACAATGCATTGATATCATGGTTGAATCCTTACATAGGAAAAGCATAAGTCGGATGATGTGTGCAAAGACTCAAATACTTATAAGCTATGTAAAACTGAAACCTAAAGGCTATGTATGTAAAATATCTCTGTGAACTTCATTACATATGTGGGTCCAAGCAACCACACACAGAACTCAAAACAGAATACACCCATTTTTAATAGTTAGCCTGCACAAAAACTCACTCTGTAAGTTTGAGAGGATTGCCAGAAGCATTAGGATTTTGCAATGGTAAAGATAATATAAAATTAGAATTCAGGAACGTGTTCTGACTGGAAAAGGACTCAATCTTTTGTAAATGATGCGACCAGTTAGTCTGACATATATTCTTTTTTCCCTCGGAATTCCAATTTGAATCTGCTTTTCTGAAGGATAAATATGAAAACATTTTAGTTAAAGGAAAGAAATATAAAATATTGAAATACAAAAGATAATATTAGTTCTCTAATATTAAAGAGCTGTAAACAGTTGAAATCTACCTCATAGAATCGTGTGTCGACATGGATCAGCATAATTTATGCTCATCCAATCTCTTAAAACATGAAACTGCATTAATCCACTTCCAGCCAAATCTATTCAAGCCTACAGAAAACATGTAAATATGAGACAAGACCACCCCCATCTTTTATGAGTGGCAATAATTTATAACTGAAGACCCACTAAACAATGAAACCTTTCCCAAAACTAATAAAGGGCAATAACATGAAACCAGGCAAAAAATTAAATTTAACATCATAACGCAATATGCTCCGAAAAACAGCATTCCAACATCAGTTCTGAAAATAACCTTGGTTACACAAAAGGAAATCCCAAAGACTATGTGGTTTGGACTAGAACACGGGTAACTTTTTGCACTAAACCCGGTTCAGTATGGTAGTTTCTGCCTCAGCCCCAATTATGCAGTCCTGTAGTTTACGTGGCCAATCTTAGGAGCATAACCAAAACTACAATAGCATAGCTAACCTTTACCCAGAGAAAATGCACTAATCTGGTTCAAACTCTCAGGATGTATAGCTATTTTGTTCAAGTCTTTGAAGGACCATTAGGTTCCTAGATAACATTTAAGTCATTGATGGTGTACATAAGTGTGAAAATATATGAAAGGTCATATACAGAATATGAAGCAAAGTTGTGCCTAAAACATAGACTTAATGCTTTCATTGAAAAAGATGAGGGACCAGATGTGTACATCATACTGTTTTGAGGATTGACTGTTACGCATCTGATTTGTGCTTGTAACCCATATTGTATTCTCTTAATAGAGCATCAAATCCTTGTTATGTGAAGAAACAATATTGTCCATCATAGGAATCCGTAAAGTGCTGCAATACAAAGGGACACTTTAACACCTGCTAGCTCTGTGTCCACATACCACCTACTAGCTCTGTGTCCACACCACCACTTGCTAGCTCTGCATCCCCATTCCCACCCCCATCCCCAGGGATGGCAAGGGACATCTCTCAACCATCTCCTATCCTCTGGGAGAATCGGAGATGTGTCCCCTCTATTTAGTTTTATAGAAAAGTACATTTTTTCAAAAAAAAGAGCATTGGGGGCCCACAAACCCTACCACACCCCTTATGAAACCCTAAACACATCCTATATGTAACCCACTTGCCCATTTGCAATGCCACTCAAAATTACCAGTAATTTTTGCACTTGCAGATGTGTAACTTGGGGAAGGAAAGAAGAGGAAGGGAGCATGTGTAATTTATGACTACTCGTCCTTGAACATTTACATTGCTCACACAAATGAGACTCATGGCTTGAAGCTATAAAATTTTCAACATAGCCTACTTGATGCCAAATACGATGACCTTCTACAAAATCTACAGGTGCCCTAAAGACAACCTAGGAAAGTTGCATACAATAGTTTGATAGGTTTTGATGCTCTCCAAATCATGTGCCATTGGGACCATACACTTGCACGCTCTTATTCTCATTGAGTTCTAAACTTGGAAACATTGTGATCCTATGCATAGTTTGCAAACTCAGACTCAGCAGATCCCAAATTTTAAATCTTGGCAAGAAACTCAGAAAAACTCAGTAACTTTAAAAATACTCAAATAAAACATAAACTTTATGCGCAATAGCTAGGGTTTCAATCAAGGGAAGTCTGCAAGAGTCTGTAAAACATATTTACAGATGCAAGAATCTGTGAAACATATTTACAGATGCAAGAGTCTGTAAAACATCACAAGAATCTAGAAAACCAAAACTTATCATCTGTAAATAGTCACGATTTACAGTCACATGCAGATATTACAGTCACAAGAGTTTGTAAAATGTCACAAGTCTGTAAAACTAAAACTTATCATCTGAAACAGTGACAATTTACAGTCTGTAAAAACGAAAAGCAAAGAATAAAAGGCATTTGCAGTCACACAGGTATACTTGAAAGTTAGGGCACATGCAGGCCGGGTATTTTCAACATTTTAAGGACATTTTTTCAGGATTTTCAGCAAGTTGCAAGTTAACCTTGCAGAAACTCAGACAATAAAAAATGGTTAAGTCTCAGAAGAGAAGAATTCGGATTGTTGAGGAGTACACTTCAGTTGTTTAGTTCTACCCCGGATTGGGCATATCATGTGTTTGATGCTTCTATTTCTTCTTCCATCTCTGTAACCATTTGCTATAAATATACTACATACTTTGGAGTCTAATATTTTTCATCCATTTTTGTTAATATTTAATATTTGGGAAATGTTAAAGCTTATATATTTGAATTTCCCTATATATAAATATATATACTGCTTTTCCCGAAAAATCAAAAAAATGCCTTCCTAGACTGCCATTCCTGAAATACATCCTGCTGTCCCCTGGCTACCCTGAAAACTGTCCCGCTGTCCCAATCCCAGAAACACCATGGAACATAGGCAAAGTTGGTGTTTGTGCGGCATGCCTATATGGTTTCGTTTTGCTGCCTGAGAAAAGTAATCTATAAGGAATTTTTTAATAATGTTATCTATAAATTTTGTCTGTACCTACTACAGGAATTTAATTTCTTGCAATCTGCAGTTGTAGACATTTTGCTTTTTTAGACTATAATGGAGTGTTTCTTCTTAGAATATATGCAGCTTTAACCAACACGTGTAGCTGTTTGTTTCTATATTGATAATAATGATACTGTTAATGTTTATGTTGAAATAGTTTGTTTTCTTGCTCAAACATTGAGAAAGTGACACACCCTTCTGGAAATCATGCATATACATTTGCATTTGTCTTAAAATATTAACAGCATGATCACTTTAAATAAATTATATCAAAGCATGTGCATTGCAATCCACACACGGAAGAGAGGCTTGCCTATTACAACAGTTTTGGAAGATGTCTGTTGAAGTATATGAAATGCTTTTCTTTTACATAACACAATTTTAAGCATTCTTGAGTCAATAAACAGTTCAAAAACTGATAAGGATTTGTGGCAATTATAATGGATGCAACATATAATGATAATCTACAAGAGATAGAGCAATATAGAAATTCTTCATTTAAGAAATTATATTTTTCAATGAATTATGTAGATGTTCTATTTATGACAATTGGCAATTCGGTGCAGATTGAATATTGAATACAGAACAGCAGTATATTCTGGACAATTTTCTTCTCCATGCATGGCTAGGGTTTGGCTGAATTTATGTCCATTTTTTATGGGCCCCCTGCTGATGTTTAAATGCAGCTTCAGTCGTATTTCTTCCAGCTTCTCCTTTACATCATTTGATAAATTAAATATTAGCTATGAGGCCATTTAATTTATAAGTATCTAGAGGCACGAGCTTATGATTAAAGAGTCATCATTTAAAGAGTTGTTGAGGCCGATCTCACTCTCATTTGTTTACAAGGTGCAAAAGATATTATTTCTTTGGTGGCCAACCTTTTCTCTTGGCACATTATTTTATGAAGAGGTTCTTTCTTGCTGGCCGACTTGGTGGTGAAAAGTCACGTCCTCCTTCTTGTCTCTTGTATATATACTCATTCATTTGTTCATTGTTTATCATCCAATACACATTGTTCTTCCACTAGTCTAAGGTGCGAATAAGAAAGGAGCAGAGCAGATTAGTAAATCTGTTATGAAAAGTCTGAAGATCATCAAGTCAAGTTCGATATCTTTTCTGTACATGCGAGTTCATCCAAGAGCAGTGCGAGTTTGAGTAAAGTGCAGATTGAGATCTGAGTATAAGGCAGAGATATCCTGACAGTTTATATCACTCAGTCCTGTACTTACATCAGTTTGTGATGCTACTTATTGGCCTCCATTTGTAAAGGAGTTTCTCATTTGTGAATCAATAATATAAGAGATATTATTGGCTGGGTTTTTCTCCCTCAAGAGGAGGGTTTTCCCAGGGTATCTGCTGTGTCTTGTGTTAATTTTTGAATTAATTTCTGTGCATGTCAATCTGATTCCTAAAATTTAACACCCCCAACTCCTTGTGTGCACGTAATGAACAATGCACTTAAGGAAATTGGGAAAACTAAGTGAGTCAAAGAGGTGACAATGAATACCAAGCAAGTGAAGGTGTTTGCATGTAACCAACACGCCTTATTAGCATTATTTCAATCCATTTAAAGGAAGTAATTCCTCAAACCAAATATGAGCAGATTTGAATATTTTTCTTTATTGAAGAGTATGCTCGAGTTATAGAGCGCTTGCAACTAATGATTATGATGTAGAAGTGGAATAGGTAGGCAATGTCCAAGACTAAACAAGCAAACATGAAGGAGGATGGGGTGTTCTGAGAATTTTTTTGGTTACATATGAGAAACATTATATACTTTGTACCCTTGTTTTTACTGTCATCGAATATCGGGACTTTAACAATCCTAACCTTGAAGAGATATATAAGTGCATCAATTGCTTGTTTGGCCAGATGAAAATTGCAATTCATGATAGAGACTGCTTGAGATCTATCAGGACTATATTCAACCCATCATCCACTAGAGGTTGAAGAAGCTAGACACCCCTTTACACACAATCACATATGAAACAAATCCCAAATATTTTACATTTTGATGACCAAGACATGAGTGATCTGTTTATTGCTGCTGCTAAGGGATAGGATTTTGGTGACTTCTGAGTTTTGGTTGATCATGATATTTTTAATCAATGATGCTCAACTGAAATATATTTGTACTCTTTATGGAATATAAAAAAATGAAACCCAAATAGTAGATGGGCAGATCTAACAAAGTCATTCCTATTGATGACAATGAGGTGAAGGAGGACTCGATGAAGGCCCTCAAAAATATTACAATGTGAAATTTGATGCAATAATCAAGGAACCAAATTTGATCTCTCAAAGGCTACAAGACTTTGGCTAAAATAGATAGACACACTATGATGCAAGAAAAAGTATGTAAACTAGCTATAGGAGTCCATCATTACTATGAACACTAGTTGTCTTCCTCCTATCACAAGTTTCCAATCCCCTTGCTACTAAGAGTAATTGATGTATAGATAGTTTTCTCTATTCTGTTAATAGGAACAAGCTTACATCAGAAAGAGAGGCAAAGCTTCTTGTTATACATGGTTCCTTGCACCTCATTGATCAGAATATAGATGAAGAAAGCAGAGTGTAGCACCGCAGTGGGATTTAGAATCTAAGGAGCCAATGCATATTCATGAGAACAAAGAAGTGCAACCAAGATTGAGTCTAGCAATTCCAATGCAAGAGAAATTTAGGGGATTTCCTTATACACGTGACTTCGACCATTGAGCTTCTTACTCAATGCAGCTAGGCATTGTCATTTTAGCAAATAAAATTTTCATTATTCAATTTGAAAGTTCGAGCATTTAGTTGATAATTGATAATGAATCTTCAGTTCACTTTAAACATCATTGATACTCATTCGTACAATTTAAACTATAGTGCTTATTTTTAAATCTCAATTTGAATTTTCATACATTTTGTAGTGTGACAATGCCAGCCATAGCTTGATCGAGGATGCTATTTAATTTTAGCTTCTTTTAGTTTGTTTATAATATGTCAATATTGGATCGAGGATGTTATTTAATTTCACCTTCTTCTAGTTTGTTTATAAAATGTCAATGTTGAACCATGGAAGTTATTTGATTTCAGCTTCTTTCAGTTTGTTTATATAAGATTTTTTCACTTTTAAAACTTTATTTTCAAAATATTTATTTTATTGGTTTATTTATTTATAGTTGTAACCTCCAAAACCTAATAATATTTTTTTCGCCTCTAAATCACCTCCCCATTCCAAAAACTTGAAAAAACATTGCTCAAATCATAGAAGAGATTAATCAACTTTGCCAAAAATTGCCACTATTTCTTCGGGATCCCATTTTAATCTAGAACTTCCGAAATCACTCCAGAGACAAGTTTCAAATATTTTACCTTGTTTTCTTCTTTGCTCGTTATTTAAAAAATGGCATTGCTACATTTAAGGCTTGAAAGAACCAGCTCTCTATCTTCGTCTTTCATGTATAGCAATGGACAGTTGCCTAGGAATAATGTATTGCTCTATATATATATATATATATATATATATATATATATATACTTTCATTGACAAGTGGCATCCTCTGAGTATATATCTACTTTCATTGACAAGTGGCATCTTCTGAGTATCTCTAATAAGATGGGTTTACTCCCACGTTGTATAGCAGTCAGTTTCATCTATCATTTGGTATCATAGTTTTGGTAATTATGGTAGATTCCCATGTCCTTCACATAGTTTCTTGGCATGTATGTAGTGATAATGACGCATATTGTACGCAAGTCTCAAGTTAAAAACCGAGGCAATCTTTATGAGCTTCAGTCAAAACCTAATCCAAGGTTTGTAACTTTCTGTCACCACAATCTCAGTATAGTATGATAATGTCTGGACCTCCCTGTAATGTTTCTTTTTGGATACATAACTATTGTTTAAATTTTGAAGTGTTATAAGCCAACATAAAGACCTACAGTTGCTATGCTGAATCTCGTAAAATTTGAAATTCAAATGAAAATAGAAATCAGAAACTGAATGGAAACTCTGAGGCGGGTATAGAAATCTAGAATTGCAACGCTCAAAATCTGAACAACTGTAAAGTACGAAATCTGTCATAAAACTGAAATGTGAAACTGTTGGAAACTACAATCTGGAACTCCTAGAAAATAGAAACAAAATACTGAATAGAATTGAAAGCTTGCTAGTAATATTAGTAAAAAATGGATTAAGCAAACAGACGACAGACATCCCAATGAGCAATTCAATATGTAACAAGAGAAGCATCCATTTTCATCAAAATTGTTTAACGCATTGGGCAGTAATTAAACAGGAATGAAATGTAAGCGAAACCTGGATGCGCACGCTGCGATTTGAAAATTGAAACCCTTGCTGGCTAAGAGAAGAATGGTAGTTTTGTTTCCCTGCCTAGCTCGCACTCAGCTCTGAGTTGGATTTTCGCGGGCGGAGAGGGAAGAGAGGTGAGGGGAGGAAACAAGGCCCTGGTGGTCGCACTGGCGGGAATCGAACACAACTTGAATTGCTTTCCCATAAGGGTGATAGGGAATTGTAACATCTAATAGTTTCCTCCTTTTAAAAGCCAAAAACACAATTATATCTAAAGCTTTCCTTCTAGATTTTATGTCGACTAGGGATTGGTCCTATGGGTTGGGCACCTTACCTCTCACATGATGTGGTGCTTATATGCTGCCATGTCATTATTGCATAAAAAAAATTGAGATATAATTTAATATATCATCTAGGCATATGGCCATGATGTTTAAATCATAACTCGGAAATTGAGTCTCATGGGATAATTTAAGGTTTTTTTTTTTTTTTTCCTTTATTTTATTTTTTTTAAGGTAGATAAAAGTTATTAATATGATTTTTGTTTTGTTTTATTTTGTTTTTTTTGTTTTTTTGGGTTGTGAATGATAGTGAAGATGATATCAAAAAAATTAAGAAATTTGTTCTTAAGAGAATGAGATAATGAAATTAATATATTTATAGATGTTTTTCTTTTGATAGAGGTTGTTGATTTTGTTGCTAATGGTGTGAGAATTAGAGTTTGATAAACTATTATATTAAATATATCTCCTCGAAGCAATCTTTAAGTACTTGGACTAAGTACACTTGGGAATCTATGATATTGAGCTCATTATAATCTAGAACCTTGTCGAGGACCTTTGTTTATTTTCTTTCAAAGACCCCTAGTAAGTCCAAAAGCTTATGTCTATATTTTAGCTAATGAGGAATACCCTTTGGATTATCTCATTGGACTCGTGATTTTAAAGTTTCTAAGTAAGCTTCACATAAGGTCCCTATTTGGATCAAGCTTTTGAGTCTTCAAATTCTTCTCTAAACTTTTTTGGAGCAAATCATCCAACCTTTATAGTGATTTATGTGTCATGAGATGGAAAGGCTTTACTTATGTCAGCCCTATCATGAATATGCATTGAGATGGAGCTCACCTCTAACCTCAAGGAATCTCTAGATATTTAAGGTGGTTCCATGTACTTTTGTGTAGAAAGTGACCTACATGAATCTCTTAAATACTTGGTTTAAATGTCAATCCCCTAATCATAAGATTAATGATTATTTTCTTATGTTGTGTGCAATGATTAACCCTTTGGCTAAAATACCAAACCCTTGGGGCAAAGATGGGGAATGGTATACTATGGGAGGAAAAACCCTTTACCCCAAAACTTGTGAAACTGAAAGAGTTGGCCCCTATGGTCAAAACCCAACAATATGCACATAAAATGGCCTAATTCTTCCAACATAATGACCAATACCTAATCAAAATAGTCATATTGTGTTAGCTCAAAGTTAGTGTATGTCTATTGGGACCTTCACTAAGAGTTCTCAACCCTCTAGTCACTATCATAGCATGTTTCTTAGTGATGATGAGTTACTAAGGGGAGATTGAGGGGGGAAATGTTGTTTTATATCACTTGACTATTATCTCTAACCAAACCAACACCCTCTTTTGGATAATAAGTTTGCAATTTTAATAGATGGGGATGACTAGCTAGATCTCTTCATGGAGAATCCCTCCATATGAATATCATTTTATTGAATGTGTTTAGATTTACAAAAGTAGCATTGATTCTTGTTCTATCTACATGCCAAAGGGACCCATTTAATGTTAACTATTTACGAGAAGTTTAAGTCACTATTTTTTGCTTCAAATGGCTTTATGGATAAGTTGACTTGGCACCATATAATTCATTACCTTGCATGAGGATGATCATAGCATCATTGATAGTCAACATGTTAGCATTATCAAAGTTAATGCACATGATAATAGCCCAAAAAGAATGGTGTTATCAATATGTTGGATGGCACGTCATGTCGTTTTCTAACTAGTGCATTTATGTCAACTTTATATGGTTAATCGAATGGGATGAAGAATGAACTTTGTCAATGCATTAATAAATTGACGAATCTAAGGTTTGGTATTACCTTAAAAACTATTGGGTTTTGTCACACTTGGATTTTTTGCCACCATACCGAATCCTATTTTTTACATATTTTAAACCTTAAAATTAGTTCATACAGGGTCAACAAACTTTTGGATTTCATCATTATTTATAAGCAACGCGTGTTTCAACTCATTTCTCATGATGGTCAATCAATAAAAGTACATCTAGAGATTATTCACTCAAATCACGGTCTTGTCACTTTTCACTTACATGGGATGGTAAAACCTTTAAAATCCCAAGCAATCAATTCTTCCTAAACATGTCAAATTGATTTCTTATAAATGTGTTATCTAGATCATCACATGGATGTGTAATCTTGAGCTATGTCTACCATTGGTTGGATACTAGAATGAATGGTGAATTGTTGTGATATCTCACATGACGACCTTTTTGTGGTGATCTATTAATTAGATGGATAAGATTTGTAAGAGATCCAACAATATCATTGCCAATGAGTTTGTGAGACTTTCCAATCATTTGAAATATAACTCCTTTAATATCCAACTCAAAATATTGAAGCACAAGTTTAAGATCATTGAATATCATAGAACCAAAGATGCTCAAATTATAGATTGTCTTCACTAACTCAAGGTTAAGGATAAGGATACCAAATATTTTTTAGCATTAAAAATAAGGTAACTTAAAAGTAAAGGTAACTATCATGTCTTCTAACTCTCCTAGATATCTAAAAACTTTCTAGACTGTTATAGATTATCTATTAAAGCTTAGCAAAAGATTGTTGAACATACTCAATCTTTGCATCAATACATAGATATTATTTCAATAACTTTGAGTTATTTTACTCAACTTTCATGTGACACACCTCTCACTTTGGATGGGTTTCATGTGACTCTTATGCAAATGGTTAATGGGGAAAGAACCTAGCTTAGATGGCTCTCCTTGTGATTTTTTTAAGGTTGCATAACACTTAATTGGTCTTAACCCTATTTGTATCTACCAAGAGGTTCTTTGTAATAAGTCACTACGAAGCATTTTCAACTAAGGAAATATTAAATTCACCCCTAAAACCAGGGACCCAAAGCTTATCACTAGTTGGTATCCTTTCATGCTACTTGAAGGGTCTAGTTATTAGTATCTTTTTGTTGTTTTTCATATACTTTTAAGACACTTTACATATGTTTTTAAAAGTACCTTTTAGACAATACTTCCATAATATGTCATCCTTTCATGCATACCTTGCAACCTTGAACCCATTTTGTGGAAATGAAATATGGTGAAAATATTCGTAGCATTGCATGGTTTAAATATGAATATGTATGTATATGAATGGAATGTTGTGATTTAATTATAGTGGTTATTTGCATATGTATGTTGTATGGATTAATCTCTCTGCAGCTCAGCATGTGGTAACAAGAAAGGAGTATTTGTAGCAAGCACCAAAGTAGCAGAACAGGGAATTAATGAAGTTCAAGCCATTCAAAGTGCAAGAAGTTGTGGAGTTGAGCGTGGTCATTATGAAAGGAATAAATGTTGGAAAGATACTTGTTCTAGAATGTTGGACATTTTCCTATGTATTTCACATGAAAGTTGTTCTTATTTGAATGGGTCTCTTTTTCCTTTTCAGTTAGATGAATAAGTCAGTCTTAAATTCACATCCTTGTATCTAGGAGTGAGATTTATGATTGCAATTAGTTAGTTAGTTAGCGGTTTGAATAAGACTCTCCCCGTTTTGTATAAAGTCAAGGGATGAGTTCATAGTTTAGTTAGTTGATTGATACAAGTTATTATCAGTTAGTAGTTTTTCCAGTTTTCTAGTTACCCAAAAACATGTTAAAATGATATTATGGAATAAAATCTGTAAAAAGGATTTTGTCTGAATATCTGGTGTTATGCAATGAATGGAGTTGTATAATGCATGGATGCATAAGAATCTAAGTTAGATTTAGCTTTAAGTTAAGTGAGACGGTCTTCTGAGTTGACCACTAAGGTATTGTTCTTCACTTCATCTATCTAATTGTTTATTTATGCATTTCCATTAATTTTATTTCTTTATTTTACACGTGCATTTCAAATTAAAATAGTTTATGGTTAGTTAAAGTTGTGGTTGTTCATGGACAAAGATGTAATTGATAGATCATAGTACTCTGAAGATTAGGATTGGTTATTTTTTGTTTTAAACAGTATTAGATTAATTATGCACTTGTACATCTTTAGCAATCACCTATAGCTTATGTTGTAGGTACCCATAGCCATTAGGTTATGTAACTACTTTCATTGTTCTTACAATTATGTAATTTCTCAGTAAAGTAGAATAGTTTGAATAGGTTTACATAAGAGTAATTTAGGTGAACACGAGTTTGTGAAGGCACAAATAGTGTAGTACCATCATAAGTTTACACACCTTGGTTGATGATTTAATGTAGGCTTGTAATGTCAAGTGGATTGTTCAACTTGGCACATCCTTGAATTGTGTAGAATTTACCCAAGTCCATAACACATTAGTTTGCATCTACATTTTTGGCGCCATTGTCGAGGATGGTGCTATCTTCATAGGCCTATTTTTACAAGTTTTTCATAGTTAACTTTTATTTTCTGCATTAGGACTGATAGATTTCATCTTCAAAAACACATGGATTTATATTAATATTGTGCAAGGTTGTTGCCATACAAAGTCAAACCTACTGTGTGCAGAGGCGAAGAGATAACCAAGGAAGATTCCTCCCTTCAAACACTCAAGACAAAGAAGATAATGATGGTTTTATTGAATATATTGTGGAGATCATTGAAAGAGTGGGCACTACCTTTCCATCTTCAGCATCATCATCATCTTCCACAACTTTTGAAGGTGTTATCATTGAATCGAGCAACGCTCCATTCACGAGATAACCCCCTACGAAACTTGTCTATTCTGTAGCCCACATACTCTAAGCACGTAAAATGAGGAAAATTGCATTGGTCCTTGTGTGTGGTCCCTCATCCTCAAAAAGTCATTCTAAGCATTAACCTTTGTTAGTTTGTCGAAATTCACATTTTAAACCAAGTTGTGAAAATTCAGTTTTGGGAGTTAGAAAATGTTTTGCACATGTAGGAGTGCTAATTTTTAGTGCTTTTACATAGTACATGTAGGAGCTCTGTTTCTCACCGCTCTTACATATTTCATGCCTTAGTCATTTTTTGGCACATGTAGGAGCGGGGTTTTTTAGCGCTTCTACATCTCAAACCACAAGTCACAAGTAGGAACTCTATTTTTCACTGCTCTTACATATTTCATGCCTTAGTCATTTTCTAGCACATGTAGGAGTGGGGTTTTTTAGTGCTTCTACATCTCAAAACACAAGTCACATGTAGGAGCTCTGTTTTTCACCACTCTTACATATTTCATGCCTTAGTCATTATTTGTCACATGTAGGAGCGGGGTTTTTTAGCGCTTCTACATCTCAAAACACAAGTCACATGTAGGAGTTTTAATTTTTACCGCTCTTACATATTTCATGCCTTAGTCATTTTCTGGCATGTGTCTAGGAGCGGGGTTTTTTAGCGCTTCTACACCTCAAAACACAAGTTACATGTAGGATCTCTATTTTTCGTCACTCTTACATATTCCATGCCTTAGTCATTTTTTGGCACATATAAGAGCTCTGTTTTTCACCACTCTTACATATTTCATGCCTTAGTCATTTTCTGGCACATGTAGGAGCGGGGTATTTTAGTGCTTCTACATCTCAAAACACAAGTCACATGTAAGAGCTTTTTTTTTCACTGCTCTTACATATTTCATGCAGAAGCTCTGTTTTTCACCACTCCTATATATGTCACATGCAAAAGCTCTATTTTTCACCGCTCTTACATATGTCATATGTAGAAGCTCTGTTTTTCACCGCTCTTACATATTTCATGCAGAAGCTTCATTTTTCATCACTTTTACATGAAACTTCCCAAGTCCTTTAATATGCTAAAGTGTTGATTTTTAGCGCCAAGAATAATTTGAAGATGAAGCTTTCTCAATAGCTTCAATGAACAAAATGATGGATTTCCAGCTTATTTTAGATTTGAAAGGCATCGGAAAGTCTTTAATCTCATCGAAGGAGTTAACCTCAAGAATCCTCATCATCTCCAAAGTACACTCCAATGCTAGACAGTGATGAAGTGCACGTCATCATGAAGTTTTCATGGAGAAAGATGTTGAAGAAGGCCAAATTTTTCCTTAGATTAGATTTCCCAATTTTAGCATTTTTTCATGCATTTTGTAAATAGGTTTCAACATCCTACATGTCATTTTCCAAGATGTAATTACATGTAAAAACATAGATGTTTTCCTATAATGATTAGTGATTGAGATCTAAAGGGCTTTGAGTAAATCTGTGTAAACTTTGAGTTACACTCTTTTATTCGAATTTATGATATTGATTGAATACTGTTGGTGAATTCTCTACAAGACTTTGTGCTTGTATTTATTCATGTTGTTTGTGGATCTATCGTGGAGTATCTAGAAGAATTTGTGCTTCTAATACAACGTTGGTTACATATCTCAAAGGATTCATTGGTGAAAGCTACGAAATGACTTTGTGCCTTCGTGAGTTTTCTTGTTTTATCATTTTATTGTTATTATGTTGGTATTCTTAGTCTTTGCTTTGACAAGATAAGAATATTGGAATTATTGCTTTGTTTTTAGTTTGAAGTTGTATCGAATCAAGAACTCAAAACCATGAAGCATTGTAAAACATATTCTTTGAAAAAAGAGAGAATTATGAATGTGACACACTCCCGTCTCTTAATCGTAGTGTACATCATTGTGAATACTTAATTAGTTTTACTTAGTTTCAATAAGAAGTGAGAAGGTCGCCTCCCATTTCTGAGAGGAGAGATTGTATCTCACAAAGCTGTGGATGAAATCAAGGTTGTGTAATTTGTTAAAAAGGGATTACATAATTTTCACCCAACAAAAGGGACCTTCTGAACAATGGCAGATCCCTATCCACTAGAGCATGGTACCTTTGAGTTTTCCATTACTGACCAAGCCAGAGCTACTGTGCTAAAAAATATACCACCATCAGCATTACTAGTATTTTATGGCTTGATAACTGAGGATCCAAATACCTTTCTCTTTGAGTTTGATGTCTTGTATAGAAGTTATGATTATACTACTGATACCCATTGATTCAAGCTCTTTCCAACCACTCTTAAAGATGTTGCCCTCATATGGTTTATGGGGCTTGGTAGGGATGTTGTCCCAGATTGGGACACCATGAAGACAAAGTTCTTGGAAAAATACAAGGAATATTGCAGAGGATTAGACCGGAGGAGAGATGACATTTTTTCAATGTCTCAAAAAGAGGATGAGCCATTAGAAGATTATATAGAAAGATTTCAATTTGCTTTGAAGAAAAACCCACAACATAAACTGTCAGAGGAATCCCTGAAATTGGTATTTTTAAGAGGGATTAATGAAGAATGTATGGATGCCCTCAACCTTATTAGGGGAGGATACATTTATACAGGTCCATTTGAAGACATTTGTAAATTTTGTAGGAATTATTCTAGGACCCTTTCCAGAAAGCCAAGAGGGGAGAGGTCATCCATCACAAGTAAGTCCTCTAATGGGGTTTCCAAAGTTGAAAACAATAATTTATTATCCAACATGAAGGGGGATATAATTAGTCACCTAACAACCCAGCTGGACACCCTCCACATCAAGAAGAAGCAGGAGGAAGCAAAATCTATGCTCACTGAGTATTGTCCTAACTGTAGGTAGAGGAAAGCCAATTGTAAGTGTAAACGAGTGGCCAATATCTAGGAAGAAAGGATTGAGAAACTAGATTTCCAATTAATTGAAGGAGATGATGGACAAATCTTCTACACAACACAAAGAGGCCATGGCAGCAAAGACATGGTATGCCACCAGACCCCCTTAGTTTTAATCCATCTTTCCCTTTGAGCAATCAAAACTTTTCTGCTTGGAACACTCAGCCCTGACAAACAAATTAGAACCAGTGGTAGAGTCCTCAACAATGGCCACAAGCCCAGCCAAATTGGAACCAACAACCAAATCCATGGCCATAGCAAAACTTTCAGGGTTCTAATTACAATCCACAATGGCCAACCCAACAGAATCAATGGCAGCCTTAGTGATAGAAAGGCTAGCAATGGCAGCAGCAAAATATGAATTACCAACAGCCTATGCTACCTCCTCCTCCACCTCAGTAGCAAGCTCTAATGCCTCCATCAAATCCTCAGTCTCAACCGCCTAGACCATCACAAATACCTACCCAACCTGCACCTAACCCTAACACTAAGCTTTTTCAATAGGCTCATACTAACGAAGTTGTCTAATACCCCACTTATGGGGTAGAGGTGAGTGGTATTCATTTGAGATCAGGGAAGCAGCTTGTAGAACCTTCATCTCCCAAAAATTACAGAATTAGATGATGAAGAACCCATAAAGGAAGCCTCGGATAACCCACCTCTGGAATTCGAGTCCAATTAAGGGCTCCAGACTACCTCACATCTAAAGCCTCCATTCCCTGAATGTTTGGCTACCCAGCAACAACAGACACCAGTTGAAGCTGACCTTCTAAGCTAGTTAAAAGATCTCAACATTAAAATTCCCTTAATCTAAGCCATCAAAGATATTCCCATCTATACTAATACTATTAGGGATCTTTGCCTTAAAAATCACCCACAAATAGTCCATGTTTTGGGTAACTTTGATGATATAATATTGGGAACTATAACTGTTTCCAAATATATAGATCCTAGTAGTCCAGTAGTGGATGTTAAAATCAATGGGACTCTTATTAAGAATACTTTGAAAGACCTGGGTGTTGCAATTAATGTAATGACCAAGGAGACCATGCAGCTACTACAGTTAGCCAACCTTAGACCTACTCAAACAATTTTACAATTAGCTGATACATCTACAGTTAAGCCTGAAGGAGTTATTGAGGACTTGGTCATTACATTAGATTCTTGGGATTACCCTGTTGACTTTATAGTACTTCATCCCAAAGTTAATCTTGTTGGTTATCCACTAATTCTAGGTCGGCCTTGGTTAGCCACAACTAATGCATTCATAGGCTATAGGTTAGGAAATATGATTATATCCAACAAAAATATAACTAAGAACCTAGTACTTTATCCACCATCTTAGCCACATCAAGACCTTGAGTAGACCATTTGGCCACACCTGGATGATGAGGAAAGCTACTCATTGCAGACCTTGATGACCATTGAACGTAGCCCCCTACTAGATATTCAAGATGAGGATAAGTTGATATCTCATATCATATAAAATAATGCTTGCCAATAATACCTAGCCTTGATCTATCCTCTGTACAAGAAATGTGTATGCAATTAGAGATCAAGCCTAGAAAGATGTTGAATGTTAATAGTGCATTGACTGATGAACAGTAGAAATCCCTACACGTTGTGTTGCAGGCACATGCAACATCCTTTGCATGGGATTATAGCGACATGAAAGGCATTGATATTGCCTTGTGCATGCACAAAATTTACATCAATGATGGCTATAGACCTATAAGGTAGCCATGGAGATGCATGAATCCAACTCTCAGAGAGATTGTGAAAGCTAAACTACAAAAGCTTTTGAATGTAGGATTCATATACCCTATATTAGGCAATGAATGGGTTTCACCATTGGTCATAGTTCCCAGGAAGGGTTGTAAATGGAGAGTCTGTGTTGACTATATGGAACTAAATACTTCCACAAGAAAGTATCACCTCCCATTGCCATTTATTGACCAAGTTCTTGATTCTTTGGCAGGGAAGAAATATTTCTCATTTCTTGATGGTTTTAGTGGTTATAACCAAATTACGATTGCACCTGAAGATCAAGATAAAACCACATTTACCTATCCTTGGGGTACTTATGCATATTTTGTTTTGCCTTTTGGTTTGTGCAATGCTCTAGCCACATTTCAAATAGAAGTGTTTAGTATATTTTCTAATTTTGCAAATGATAAGATGGAGAATTATATGGATGATTTCACCACATATGGTGCAACATTTGATGAGGCTCTGCAAAATTTGGAAACAGTCTTGAAAAGATGCACTAAAAACAATTTATCATTAAGCAATGAGAAATGTTTTATGATGATGACATAAGGCATTTCTTGGGGCATTTTATTTCTAGTGCAAGGATACAAGTTGACCCCAAGAAGATTCATTCAAGATTACAACAAGATAGCTGCCCCTTTGTTAACTTTTTTGACAAAGGAAATTGAGTTTGAATGGACTCCAGACTGCCAACATTCCTTTGAGAAGTTAAAAGCAACTTTAACTAATGCGCCAATTTTAAGAGGTCCAAATTGGACATTGCCATTTCACATTTACACTGATGCATCGGACTTTGCTATTGGAGCAGTCCTAGGAAAAAAAGAGGGGAATAAGGAGTATGCCATATATTATATCAGCAAAAACCTACAAGGAGTAGAATTAAACTACACTACGACTGAGAAAGAAATGCTTGTTGTTTTCTATGCCATTAACAAGTTCTGACACTACATTACTGGCTATCAAGTATTCATACATACAGACCATACAACAATTAGATACTTGATGAATAAGCCAGTAGCAGGTGGAAGACTTGTGAGGTGGTTATTGTTATTGCAAGAATTTGACATAACCATAATTGATAAGTTAGGAAAGGCTAATGTGGTTGCTGAATTTCTATCTAGATTTCCTACAACATCTGAAGGAGTGGATGATTCTTTCCCTGATGAGCATTTATTTGGTCTAAGTATACATAATCCATGGTATGTTGATATAGCTAACTACTTGGTAACAGGGCAGATTCCAGCTTACTTCTCTCCTAAGGAGAAAAGACAATTCACAAATGCTTCCCTTATTCTTGGATTTCTGGATTTTTATTTTACATTGGCCTAGATAACATTATGAGAAGATGTATTAGGGAGGATGAAGTGTTTGATATATTGAAAGCCTGCCATGATGAACCTTGTGGTGGAAATTTTGCAACCAAGAGGACATATTTTAAAATCCTAACAACAGGATATTACTAGCCTACCCTTCATAAAATTTTTGTTAAGTATACTAAAAGTTGTGATAGATGTCAGTGAATGGGGAGACCTACAAGAAATGACGAAATGCCTTTGCAATCCCAACTAGCACTAGCTCCTTTTGACAAATGGTGGCTAGATTTTATTGGCCCTGTATCTCCCACTTCAAATAACAAAGAATAGATACTGGTATGCACTAACTACTTAACCAAATGGGTAGAAGTAAAAGCATTGTAGTTTGCCAGAGATGGCAATGTTGCAAAATTCTTATATGAGGAAATCTTCACTAGGTATGGTGTTCGTAGGGAGATAGTGACTGATCAAGGACCATAATTCACATCCAACCTCATAGCTCAGTTGGTGAAGGAGTATAAGATTGAGCACAAGAAATCTACCCTATATCATCCTTAGGAAAATGGTCAAGTAGAAGTTACAAACAGGGAGATTGAGAACATATTGACAAAAAAAGTGTAACTTCATAGGAGAGATTGGGTATCTAGACTACCAAAAGTTTTTTGGGCATATAGAACTACATGGAAGACAACTACAGGGTTTACCCCATATGAGTTGGTCTATGGTAAAACAACAATATTGCCTATAAAGTTTCAATACAAAACCCTGCACACAACAATTGATTTAGGGATGGACTTAACAAAATCTCAGAAAGAAAGGTTGCAAAATTTAAATTCCCTTGATGAAATCAGATTGCAAGCATTGCACCACACAGAGGTTGTTCATAAACAACAGATTAAATGGCATGACCAGTATATTAAGACTAAAGAATTTACTGTAGGGGACTAGGCACTTTTTTATGATTCAAGGTACAAATATTTTCTAGGAAATTAAAGACACGATGGCTAGGACCCTATGAAATCCAACAAGTATTTCCTAATGGTGCAGTGCAACTACAAACTATTGATGAGGTCAAATATTCACTTTTGGTTAATGGCCATAGACTCAAGTTGTACAAGAAACCACTTGAACACGATGATTTCATCATATCTCTAATGGATGAGTATGGTGCACATAGTTCTGTTGATTTAATATTTGGGACACAAGATGATGTTCCCATAGGAAGCGACTTACCCAACACGTTTGGTAATATAGAGGTCAAGTTACACAACTCCACCTCTAAGATTACCCAGGCCTAATTTCCCATGTTTTCAATCACATGCACACACCGCACAATATCCATAATGAAAATGTTCTAACTTTAGAGGGACTTGTTCTTCGGTTATAACGAGACCTATTTTAGATGGGACATGACAGGCACATTTTAGTTGGGCCTTGTGCTTGAAGTACCCGTAGCAACCCTTGTTGATACATGCTACAATCACTTGGCAGATTTAAATTACTTTTCCCATGAAATCTATTATCGCTCATATGCATCATTTACTTTATAGCAACGTGCATGTCGCCAGTACAACCACCACTTTTCATCAACTCTTATGCAATCAATACACATCACATCACTTGTACACGGCAATATGTACCTTTTTCAATTCATGACTGCAGTGAGCATTACTTTCCATTATGCACATATGAAAGGTAACTTCACATGATTAAAACTTAGCTTTCTTTTTGTATTCATTAATATTCATTATTTAAATTATGAATGTGAACTATATCACCATTAATTTCCATCATTATACTAACTCCCAAAACCCATTTATGCATGAAGTGTGGTCACTTCAATTAAAGTTGGGGGGAGGGGTATCATTGTCATCAAAATTTTTGATTTTCGCCACCCAAGTTTTTCAGACTGCATTGTATGCTATTCTTTTAAAACTAGAAAAACTTCTTTGTGTTTCTGATAAATGTGATTCTTACCCTAAGATAAGCTAAGGTATAGAAATTTGAATACTTGATTGAACTAGAAGACAAGGAATTATCAGTATTGGGTACAGAGAAGGAATTCAGAGAAGTAGTTGAATTTGAGGGTTTTTAGGTGGTGAAGTTGAATTTGTAGAATTTAAAATTTTTGAGGTTACAAAAGTAGCAAGATAATGGGAGGTGATGTAATACGGAGAGAACCATCTACTCATAAAGAGATATTAGAGGATACGATGGTTTTACCTCTATTCACTAGAGTAGGATGACTAGATTATTTCTTGAAGCTGACAGAGTACAATAATGAAATGGCAAGAGATTTTGCAGCCACACAGAAGTATGATGAAGCAACAGTAAAGGGATTGGTGGTGTATGGTTCATAAATGGAAATTGCTCAAGTAACAAGATTACCTCGTACTGTCTCTAAATACCCAGCTCATACAGATGTAGTAGCAGCGAGGGAAGAATTTTGTGAATGGGGCAAAAAATTGGATTCAACATCACAAGGTACTAAGAGGATTTCCCTTCCATTCTTTTGGGGAAAATGTGCAACTTATATTATCAAATACCTTACTTGTGATGGTCACCACAATCTTATATATACTATGCATTTCAAGTTGTTGAATGATTTACAACATGATAAATTAGTCAATGTACCCAATTTTTTGTATAACATGTTGAAAAGAATGGCCTCTGGATATTAGAGGAAACAAACATACACTACATTGTCTCATCATTGCTTGATAACCCTACTAGTTAAGAGAAGTTTGAGAATTCAACATCCTCGGGTTAATTGGGATGCTTTTGAAAATTGCAAAGAAATCACTGAGTTGCTTGAGGCTCCTGAAGCAGAAGATGAATCTCTACTTGAGCCTAAACCAAAAGTTGACCTTGAGCAAGATGAACCAGAGAGGGAAGATTCCCCTGTTAAACCATTTGCTTCACCTACCTACAACCAAAGTGGGACTGGGAAACATGATGTGTCGGCTGCAGTAATAGAGGAACCCTCATCCTCTAAAAACCCTAGAGCTAGAAGAAGTACCGCATCAACATCCTCAAAAGGGAAAAGAAAGAGAAAAGGAGTTGACAAGCAGGAGAATGTTGTAAAAGAAGAGGATGTAGGAAGGAAAAGGGTGAGTAAAAGAGGAAAGGAGAGTAAAATTACATAGGAAAGCAGTACTCCCCAATGCTCAGGAAGATTGAAAGGATAGATAATTAAGAAGAGAGGAATGGAGGAACAATTATAGGAAGAAAAGGTTGAGGAGCAACAACATCATGATCCATTTATGGTAGGCACAGACACAGATAGGGAAAGAGCTGACCCAGACAATGCTTATGTTGAAAATGTTGATGTACCTGCTAGAAAGAGAAGGTATGTGTCTTCCTTATTTGATTCTGACTCAGAGGATGTTTTTATTGCTAAGAAGACCAAGAAGGCAGTTCCTAGTGGCTCTCTCAGAGAAGTTTTTGATATTACAAGAGATGACAATGATGGTTTGAATTTTGAAGAAGAAAAGGAATTGCTAGAGGATAGAAACATAAGGAAGGAGCTTCAAGAATCCCTTGATAGGATAAAGCAATCAGAAGAATAGGTGAAAGTATATGAACAAAAATACAAAGAAAAGGAATTGAGAATCAAGGAGCTAGAAGAGAGAATACAAACCTACGACCATGGAAATAAATTAGACCTACTAGCACAGATGGTCAAAGGTAAAATGGGAACTGATTTGAATGTAGTATTAAATCAACAACCCCCTACTGTGAAAACACCAGCCTACCATACTACTTTTTCTTTAGGCTTTGAATTGATGAAAATTACTATCCAATTTAGGCAGGAAAAAGAAAAACAAATTTTGAATGCATTAATAGAAACCAAGAATTTGGAGTTGAGAGGATTGGAGGAGAAATTGACAGAAGTGGTTGATAGAGCTATTCAAATAGTTGAATGTCGACCTTCATCTAGAGTATATGCATTGTTCTTAAAGGAGAAATTTCTCGGTTTTCAATTCAATAAGTTTATTAATGACCAACCCTTTGCTTTGAATAAGAGACATAGTTTTCTCAGTTTCTTGAACAAAATCAACTTAGAGGAGCAAGACCATCTATGTGAATATTATTTGCATAATTATGTGATGGTAGAAGATACTAAATGGAATCTCTTGATTTATGTTGGGGACTTACAATTAAGAGCCTTCACATCTTATTTCATAAATGAACAACTCCGTGGAGAATTAATGGAGAAATTTGAAGAACAAGAGAAAACAATGGCACTGTAACTTAGAAAGGAAGCAATGAATCCCGATAGATTCATTACTCAATGGCTAATTTTGAACCATTCTACCATTGTTAAAACCATTCATCATTTGATTATTGCATTCACTATCTCTATGATCGAATCTCTTGCATGTAAAACACTGACCAAGAAAATATTGCACATTGTGATTCATTCTACTTCTACATTCCATAGCCTTGTGTCCAAATCTATTGCAAGAATAACAAAAACCATTAAAAGATGGGTACCTTTGTGCATTTGGTTGGCTGATCAGTGATCTTCTGGATTCATTCCTTTTATTCTAGATCTGCTTGCCATTGTTCTTCTTGTCTTCAATTTTGTTTTTCAAGATGGTTTGTAGTTTGATTTTTCTTTAAGCTTTCTCCTATCTCAAACCCTAATCCACCTTTTTCTTTAGATCCTTTCTAATTTGAAATCATTTCATAAAGTTTTGTAGAACTCATCTTGAATTAATCTTCATGACTCCTTGCTTTTTCAAGATATGATCCTAGATTCACAACTTCTTGTTCAAGCTTTGTGCATTCTTCAAATTTGTTTTTCACCATTACATTCAAACATTCTTAAACTATTTTCCTTTCTTCAACTTACACTTTCAAACCGGTAATTATTTCATTTGATTGCTTCAAATTTTCACTGACCTCCTTATGTCTTTCTATGAATTTCTTGATTTTCTCTCTTAATTTTTTGATGCATTCATCTACTTCTTTGACATTTTCTTTCAGATCTCTATTTTCACCTTCAATTCTTTTTAGATCTTCAAGAGCAACTTTGAGTTCTCCATTTATGTTAAATATGCAATCTTCTTTTGTAGATCCAACAATAGGAATATCTTCTAGAGGAATAGGTAGTCTTCTAACAACCACGTGTTCAACCTCCAAGATCTTCCCCAAGTGGTTAAGCTCCTTCCAAAGAACAAAGCTCTGATACCAATTGTTGAACACTCGAAATAGTGAGAGGGGGGTGAATCAGTATTCTTTTAAACCACTTTAGCATTTAAACATTCAATCCTCACAAAATAATCAATTTGCATTAATGAAAGAAAGCATGAAAATAATCAACATCACATAATACATGAACACCAATTTTTTATATGGAAAACCAAAAATGGGAAAAACCACAGTGAGGATTAGCTCACAATATATTATAACCGATTATAATATATTACAAAAGTGATCACTACAGGTGGGCTCACTGTCCAAGTAGACTCACTACCCACTAAGAGATACAAGAGATTATGGCAGAAAACCAAGTTTTGAATTATTACAATTGCATCTAATATATGCATGAATTATAGTTCCAATGAAGCTTAGAATATATAATTTACACACTTCATATTTATCTAAATTAGTACTCTTCTATACTCTGCATTCACACAATTCACATCCACATGCTCTTATTGCATGCCACTCTACTCAAAACATTGAAAAAGATCCTTTGAATATATATTTACTTCACCAAAAAATCAATTAGGTCATCCTAATTAGATGTAATAAGCAAAATGTAACTTGTCGGCTCAAGATCCATACATACATGCTTCATGCCAAGATTCAAAGCTTATCACAATTCAAAATATGTCAACATGGACCCAAAATAGCACCCACATAAATGGATCAATACATATTCAACCTCCACAACACACAAAACTCGTTAGGTTGGCACCGGTAATGACCTAATAACAAAATTTTCCAACTGTATACTCACATTTGAACACGCAAACCTCCAACCTCTATGACATTTAGAATACACACACAACTAACACCTTTCAACATCTCCACAACTCTGCAAAGCCAAATTCCAATCCGCAGAGAAATGCAGATTCAACAAAACATAGTCACTAAACTGGAAAATGCTTTTAGTTGCCAGTCTTAACTTTTATTACTCTTAATTTTCACATTGGGATCTAAAACAAGATACAAATATAGATTTAGACTCTTCTAATAACCATCAAAATTATCCCAAAACTGCATGGAAATATATTATACAACAAACCAATGCAGACCCAAAAATTGGATGTCTTGTACACTGAAATTACCTATATTGACACTTAGTCAATTGCCATATCAACCAACTTCACCAGATCAAACCTTCTTGAAAAATTGCATTTCATAGTCATCCTCAAACATGCTTAATCCATCCAAACTAATCTTCACAATGGTCTTCACACTAGAATACAATGTTGACATCAATGACAACACTACAATGCGTGACTGTGTAACTTGTGCTCATCCCACATACTCATGTTGCCAAAAAATGCATCAATGACAAATTCCTTATTCTTCCAACCAACACAATGAGAGGATTCTTTAGCCTTTGCAACTACTATGGGAGATTTCTTAATGGATTTTATAGATGGGAGGACTTGTACAATTAATATGATAAAAAAAAAGATTTTGCATGAACAAAAATATCTCAAGAATTTTTTTATAAGCTTAGAGGTAATGATTTCATGTCATCTTATTGTTGCAAAATTTATGATATTTTTATTTTTTGTAGAAGTTGATGCTTTAGGGGGTGAATTGGAGCTATCTTAGTATAGAAGGGGCATCCCACATAATTTAAGATTAAGAAATTAAAATAATTGAGAAAATTATTCTTTATCTATGACAAATAGACGTTGGCTATCATACATGATTTGGTTTATAAGTTTTAATATTTGGTTTATGGAAGATTTATGGTGAAGACATATCATAACTGTGTGTGTGTGAAATGTGTAAAGTTAGTATCAACACAAACCTTAATGAAACGATTTATATTCAAAGATTCAAAGCAAAGAAACTATTCTAATTTCCGACAAACTAAATCTTTCAAGAATGTCTTATTGTCCTCTATTCTTAATGATTATTTTAACCTTTTGGCCCTCAGATTTCTATGTGCACAAAGGCTATTAGAATGACACTTAAGAAACAATATTGGTATTCAACATGCAAGCCAACTATATGCCTACATTAAACTATATGCAAACAATGATGATGAATGCCATGATGAGTGAAGTATGATGTTGATGATAAATGAACAAGTGGAGGTGGATACTATGGTAGTGATCTATACGATTCTATGCATGATTCTACATATGCTCAAATGCAAACTTAAAATGAACTAATCTAAAATGAAACTATGATGCAAGATTTAAAGCTAAGATGTAAATGCCAAACAAAAATGATGTAAATGTTAGAGTAAAGGTTTTAATTTAATCATGTTGATTAAATTACCTTTATTCCTCTTAAGATTTCACTTTAGTTTGCATTTTGTGACATTTAATAATTATATTAATTATTAAATGTCTACCTATTAGGGTTTCTTTTAGGGTTGCACAATATCCTTTTATAAGGATTCATCATTGTATTTTTACCTCTCTCTTGGATGAATACATTTTTCAGCTTTCAGAGCACCCTTGCTTGTTTGTCTCCATCTCTTCTTTCTGTGACAGGTTATTTGCATGCAGGTGATCTTCGGGGTCTGTGAAGTTGGCTTTCTCAACTTCTACATGGTATCAGAGCTCCAGACCTGCTGCTTCCTGTTCGATTTCTGAAGAATTTGGAGCTTCAAGGGTTTGATAGGGCTTTCAGAAGTTCTTCAGCTAATTTGAGAGGGTCTTGGTGCAGTTTTCAGATCTGGTTTCCTTGCCCAACGATTTTTTTTGTTTCTTTTTTTAGCATTTTTTACAAGCGCATGCATCAGATCTGGCATTTTTTTTGAGGATCTGGGTAACTCCGTTTTTTGGGTGCATTTTGGGCCCAAACGGACCTCACGGTTGGATTCAGAGCGGCCAAAAACCTATATTTTCATATAAGGCAAGCCCAGTTTGGCTACTGTTGATCCGGAAGGCAAAATTTTTTTACCCAAGGGCCGTACGGCCCCCAGGCACGCAGTTCGAGGTGAAAAATTGTGAAAAATTCAAAAAAAATAATAAAAAAATCAAACTTTTATTATTTTTTGGGCGCTTACAGTTTAAAAAGTGGCCGCCACCCACCCGCCACCCGGCGGCCACCCTTCCTCCGCCCGTAAGCCGCTGGGTTACCACCGCCATCGGCGGTCTTTGTTTCCGCGCCGGCGCTAAGCCTTCAGCCCCCGCGGGCTTTGTAGGCCCTAGCCCTGGCCGTATTGGTGACCAGAGGCTCTGACCAGCGCCCCACCGCAGCCCCTGAGGGCTTACCCTGCAAGCGGCAGGGTCACATGCAGATCCAGGGGCCGCGCGCCCAGCACCTAGCCGCCAGCCCCCTGGTCGTCCATGTGACCAGGGGCCGAAGATCTTAGCCCTTGTGGGCTGTGCAATTTTTTTTAAAAACCTTTTTGAGCAACTTGCACGAAATCGGGCATAACTTGGGCATTTTAGCTCGGATTTTCGAATGGAAATAGGCGTTGGAAAGCTGATTCCAGCGCCGATCTGATGGTGCAGGTCTTATTTTCAGTTTTTTCCATTTTGATGCTGTTTTTCTCAGTCAAAGTCAGAACAATATTTTTGCACTCCTGGAGCCATATCTTTTGCATACGGACTCCGTTTTTCGCAAACAAAGAGGCGTTGGAAAGGTGTTTCTGTGTTCTTTCCAGATCTGCAATTTATTTTTCCAGAATCTGTACCAAGTACCTTTTATTTAGTATTTTGTGTTTTCACACATCTGTTAGTTACTTGGATGTTTCAGCACTTGGAAATGATTTGTTTGCATGGGATGGCATATGTTGATCTGATTTATCAGTATTGAGGTCAGTTAGTCTCAGATTTTTAATTTGAAGAGCTATCATGGGTTTTTCTACTCACCCTTCAGTTGTATTTCTGGAACGGGGTAATTATGAGTCATGGGCAAAGGGTATACTTACACATTGTAGGTGGCTAAATTTGTTGCCTTATTTGTATGATCTCATACCTGAACCAGCAACTTCAGAGGGAAAACTAGCTTGGGATATCATTAGAAATCACATAGTAGGAGTTATTTTGTCTAGTGTTGATTTTGACACTGTGTGGGCTATATCGGGCATTGATTGTCCTCACTCACTTTGGACACGTCTTTGGGAGATCTATGGAGACCCTAGTCTTTCTCCATTCCCAGAGGATCCTGCTTCAGATTGTCTTGTACCCATTGGTTGGAGAGAGAACACACCTTTTGATCATGATACTTTAAAGGAACTTCAGTATTTAGACACCCTTCTATATTCTGATGAATCAGAGGATTGTCTCATAGTTCCTACTCTTCAGACTGAGATTATACATGTATCAACATCATCTCCTGTTGTTCCTGATCAGTTTGATATTGCCTCTTCTTTGGCTCCTATTGATTCAGCTAAGCAGGACATCATACATCTTTCAGATATGGCTACTTGGGATTCTTATCTTGCAGGCATTTCGTCTTTGTTTGTAGAGTCCTATATTGCAGATCTGGAGGATTACTTTGAGGATTTTCAGCTCCTCTTTGTTGACAGCCATATTCCAGCTGTTAGCCCACCATCATTTGTGCATTCAGAGGTTGCAGTTTTTGAGTCTTCAGTTCAGTTTGGATTTGACATCTTTTGTTTCAATTCAGACAGAGAGATTCTTCAGCATCCTATTATGGCACACATCTTGAGACAGATTGATTCTTCTCTCTTCACAGGGGTTCTTCATCTTCGTCTTTTGGATCCATTTCTTCCCAAGGGGAGGAATATTATATGCCGCTTCAGGATCTCTTTCTGGATTCTACCTCAGGAATCCATATGTGCGACATGAGTTTCTTCATTGTGGGGGGGCCTTCTAGTCTCTTTCTTTTTCTCCTATGGAGACCATTGTATATGTACTTATATGATAGAAGCTGTTTATGGGGGGTATCATGTTATCCACCTCCTATCCTTCTTTTCTTAGTGCATTGCATGCTTTCATCTCTTTTTGGAGTAGAGTTTTTCCCATGAGGTTTTCTCTATTTCTCCACTTTACAGAGATTTGGTTGTAATTGGGTACCTAATCAGGCCTTGTTGCCGGGACCCAAGTTTACTTTCTTGCATTGTAGTTACCTTTGCTTTCTTGCATATGTTTGTAGCTGCACTTTTTCTCATCTTAAGGGGGGGTGTTAGAGTAAAGGTTTTAATTTAATCATGTTGATTAAATTACCTTTATTCCTCTTAAGATTTCACTTTAGTTTCATTTTGTGACATTTAATAATTATATTAATTATTAAATGTCTACCTATTAGGGTTTCTTTTAGGGTTGCACAATATCCTTTTATAAGGATTCATCATTGTATTTTTACCTCTCTCTTGGATGAATACATTTTTCAGCTTTCAGAGCACCCTTGCTTGTTTGTCTCCATCTCTTCTTTCTGTGACAGGTTATTTGCATGCAGGTGATCTTCGGGGTCTGTGAAGTTGGCTTTCTCAACTTCTACAAACTAAACTAGCTATAAGACTCCAAAATGCTCAGCTCAATGATAAACATGCATGACTAATTTTCTTATTTCAATGTGGGATGCAAAATACAATGCCAATGGTTGTATTTATAGCCTTTTCCAAGCATATAGTGAGGTGGCAATAATCAACGGTCCAGATTCGAACAAGAATAATGGATGGTGAAGATGAAGAGAATAAAAAAAAAATCCCCTTAACCAAAGAAAACATGCCATTTGGATGGGAGAATCTCTTGACCAATGGGCAACATGCCATTTGGATGGAAGATTCAAGTGTGAGAAGAGAAGACCATGTGCTTCCAAAATTGGTGGAAGTGTGGGAGGAATAAGTCATATGCTCCAAAATTGGTGGAAGTGTGGGAGGAAATGAGCCATGTGCTTTTTGAAACGAGTTGAAGATAATTCTAATTAAAAATTAGAGTTATTTATTTTCATGTGACCTTGGTGAGGTGGCACAAAAAGTTGTAGAAATGTTCTCTAATTCCTAATTAGATTTAGTGAAGATTAATTAAATAAAACAAGTTTAGGGAACCTTGTTTATTCAATTAATTTAGAAGAATATGTTTTTAGATTTGGAGAATTAGAGAAGGGTGAACAATATAAATAAATTGAGAATTTATTTATACGTAGTTGGAATATTAATCAAATAGCTAGTATTTAATTAATTAAAGGTGATGACCGTTTTTATGTGTATACATTTTTCCCCTCTTTGAAGTAATGTGTTTACACATTCCTTCAAAGAAAAATTTGATACCGATGCTCAGAAAAGTTTTCAATGCCCCAGATGATGCCCCAGACGTTGATTTTCAGGTACTAACGGATATATGCCCTCTTGAGAGATAAATCGGTAAAATGTGCATTTTTTATGTTTTGTGGAGGATTCGATGATTGTGTGATGATGTTGTAGTGATGTGATGATGATCCAACGTTGAACCAATGATACTTTGATGTTAGACATGATTTATCTCTCAAAATTTGATTCTACACTCACTCCTTCAACAATTTTGATTAGTTAAATCCCATTTTTGATAATAAATCCCACCATAATTCCCTCCATTGTCCTTTAAAAAGGTAAAAAGTGGGAAAAGTGAATTCATTTTCACATTGTGAGTTTGGAGAATTTGGAGAGTGGAGAGCCAGAGGAAGATGGAGATCCCTTCTCGCAAGCATCGTTTTGAGTGCCTTCCCGCCATGGTCACCTTGCTGCAGCTGGACCTACGGTACGCATTATAAGAAACCTACTTTAGTCATTTTCCCGCCTTTTTATTGATGTTTTGAACTTGGTAGATAGGTTTTGTAGGCCATTTAAAGTCATTTTTGCACTTTTGGGGGGTATTTTTGTTGTTTTCAAGTCATTTTTGGGAGTTTTGGCGCCTCTTGTTTCTTGTGTTTTGGCACCTTTTTCTTTTGTTGTGGTGCCTTTTGCTTCTATTTTGGCACCTTTGGGGTTCCAAATGGCACCTTTTGCAATGTTAACTTCCTATTTTGACCCTTTTTACCCTAAAATAACGCCTTTGGGGTCCTAAATGGTGCCTTTTGCTCATTTTGTAGCGCCTTTTGCAAGCTTGATGGTTTTTCCTTTAAATGATTCTTGATGATTTGCCCTATTGTTTTGTGTGTTCGACAATGTTTGATTGATTAAAGTCCTCCTAGTTATGTCAAATGTTGCATTCTTGATGTTCGTTGAGGCTTGTATAATGTTCATGAATCGTGTTAGTCATTGCATTGTTCTATTCAGTGATGCGTTTGATTGATCTCAGTATGATTGTGTGATGTTCGTTGCTTGTTTGATGTAAGATAGTTGATGATTTGATCTCATGATAGGTGAGAGTCAAATGCTAGGATAACTTGATGATGTTTCGACCTCATGATAGGTGAGGATTGATGATAGGACTGATGATGCATCAACCTCATGATAGGTGAGGATCGATGATAGGATTCTCTGATGTATCGACCTCATGATAGGTGAGGATCAATGGAAGGATTGATGATATTGATCTCAGTATAGGATCTAGACTAGATTGCAGTATTTAAATGCTTAACTTTTTACAATGCTTTTACAATGATTATTCCAAGTTAATTAAATAAAAATTAACTTAAGGAAATAAGATGAAAGTAAAACAAGGTGATTTAATGAAGAAGGAAATGAGAGACGAAGAGAGAGAGCGAGTTTGATTACGGAGTTCGCCACAAACGTGACTACGTCTCCGGGTCGGCTCCAATAGAGTACGACCGATCCGATTAATCTCCAAAATCAAGTACAATGAGTTACAAAATCACCCCTATCCGCACAGCGCCACTTTTCGAAGTGCAGGAATGAAGAATAAAATCTCCAGAATAGCCTCCTCTCGCTTCACCAGAAATTCCTTCACCAAAATGCTTAGACAAAACACCAAAATTCCTTCACCAAAATTCTCCTCCAAAAACACTTCAAAATCACACTTAGCCTAACTCTCTCCCTTTCACCCCCTTTAAATACAAAAAAATGGCTCAAATTGGTTACTAACCAATTGATTTACAATATTTTCCAAATCTCCATTTTTACATAATAATATTTAAAAATATCCCTTATTTGAATATAAATCCCCCTAAATTAATTTAAGCCCTTCCAATTATTCATTCTCGGGCTTTTCTTGTTTCCATAAGTTACAACTAATCCTTTTAAAAGGATTATTGTTTTACAACTTGGAGGGAATTTATTAAATTAAGGAGTATTTCGTTTCCAAATTTCCACAAAACCATCCAATGCCACTTGTATTTTAAAACCATACAATATACAATGTTGGTTTGAAATTCTCATTTAAAATAGGGGATGAGTTTGGTTACGGGCTATTTACATCCCTTAAAAATAGGGATCAATTTGTTTTCCCTAAAAAAAAGGTAGCCTAAAAAATAGCATGATTTTTTTTTTAAATAATGGTGATCCCCTTTTATAGGGAGGGCCACGTTTTTTTCTTAAGGAAGTGATTTAATTATTAAAATGGAGGGCATGGCTGTTATTAATTTATTTATTATTTTTTTATATATTTTTTCAAATAAAACCATGTCCAAAAAATTGCCGCCACGTGTAACTTTGGGAAGCCACCATGTGTCACCTCATGATTCATCCATGTCAGCATGATGACGTCATGCTGACATCATCATTGTACCTTCAAGTCAACCTAGTCAACCACGAGCTTTGACCTTCCATATCTTGCACATACGAGCTCCGATTTGCACAAAATGAACACCGTCGGAAAGCTCTTGTCGTGCTCTTCACATTGACATCAATTTTGACCACTTTTGGTGACATCAAATTTTGACCTTTTTTTCTTGCCCTGGGCCCTGAGTTGACCAATTGTTGACTGAACTTTGACCGCAATAACTTGGGCTCCGTAGCTCTGTTTGACTCCATTCAAGTTGCGTTGGAATCAGGACATCGAGCTCTTTCTAATGGTGCTGAAATCTAGAGATTTGGAGACACTTCAATTTCTACTAAAAATATCCATCGGATCAGGCCTCCCCACTGAAGACCTTTTGGACCTCCAAAAGTGGCATTTACTCTGACATTAAGTGAGGACTTGGCCTCCCCACTTGTCCTGTATCCTCTGTACATCTGAATATCTGGCTCACAAGCACAATAAAGACTGCAACAACATTGTTCAACATAAACATAACTTTATCACTTCCATAAGCATCTACATCCAATGTCGTAGCTACTAACCAACAAAAATTGACTAGCATCAAGCTGAACAATAATGCAGAAATGAAAGAGAATAAGTCAACAACATATCGATCCTTCACAACAGTAACATTTTTACCCAAGGATTCATCAATGCTTTCAAGCATCATTTTCTCATGCTGTACTGTTGGGTGCATCCTGCAACATCGACCTGTTAGCTACTCCAAGTTCAAGTGTAGAACCACCAATGTGCATATAAGAGAGTTAACTCTTTACTTGCATTAATTACTCTCTTTAACTGCCCTGTGTTTGCAAAAGAGTTCAGTCTTAATCCTGTGAGAATGTACAATATACTGTATGCCATCTTTAAACAAGTGATAATGATTCTTTTCCCTGTAGAAAATTGCACTCATATAAAGATAAGGGCTACAACACTATCCTGAGATATCTAGTGGAACCACATCAAACTGCTCATCCACAAATTTACTAGTGATTGTGAACCTTAAGGTGCATTGTCTTGTTACTTGCAACTTATCATTTTCACAAATCCAGCCTAGTGGATAAGGTTTCTTATGTTGTGTAGTTTTTAATCCCAAGTTCTTTACAACACTTTCTGAAATTAAATTCACTTGAGAACCACTATCTATGAGTGCATCAATTTTACTGTTCTTAGCAACAACCCTTAAATGAAAAAGCTCATTCCTTTTCACATCTTCAGAGAAATCATTAACTGTAGAAGTAGAAGCACAACTAGCAACAGAAACACCAGAAATAGGGGTTTTACCTTTTAGACCCATCGCTGTTATCTTAGTCTCATCATCTGAATCTGAACCAAGATCCATAACAACATTTGTGGATTTTCCTTACCCTTCTGTTTCTGATTACGTCTTTGAGCCCACTTAGGCCTCAATTCGGGATGTAACTTCCAAAGATGATCTTCATCACACCTTCCTTGTCACAATGAGTGCAAGAAAGTTTCTCATCCTTCTTAATTGTAGCTGCCTTCTTTCCTTTCCCTGTCTCTGCATTCTTAGAAGATTTCTTTACATCATTATCAAACTTGTCAATGAAAGATCCTTTACCCCTTGACTCTAAGTGTGTAGCTTGAACAGACACTTCATCCATTACAAGGGTTCAAAACCAAAATGGAATGCCTAAGGTAGGAATGCAAACCTCCTATGTACTTCAACAAAGGTCTTGAGTGTACAAAGGAACATTCAAAGCAATAGCCCTTTTCCCCGAATTCCATGGGTGTACTCTTGGACAGTTTGACCTTTCCTCTTTTAAACATTTGCCAATCCATCATTAACTACGCATATGTCCTAAGGGATAAAGCGCTTCTTAGAGCATTAATAAATTCCCCCTAAGTTAACCTACTCTACCATGTTGTGAAACTTATGGGACTTACTCTCCCACGGGTTAAGGATGTACCTCCTAAGCTAAGAGTAGCTAATTGGATCCTATCAACATCATCTAATAGGTTTTGGACTCTACAATAGACTTCTATTTCTGAATCCAATCATCCAATTTCTTAGCATTTAGTTCACCACAATACTTTGGTAAATCAAATTTTACATCCAATTTAATTTTAGGCTTATACCCACTCTTGAAAGGATTAGAAAGAAATAGAATGAGGAGAAGATGGAGAAGAAGGAGAAGAGGGAGGAGAAGAAGAAGAGGGTGGATCTGGTTGCTTGTCACCATCTCCATGTTGTTTCCCTTTCTTGTCTTTGAATCTTCTTGCTTCGACGAACCTCCTTCACGTTCCTTCCGCTCTTGTCTCTCTTGAAAAAGAATGTCCACCTTAGCCTTCATCTCAAGGAATGCTCTTCGAAACTCCTGCTCACTGATTTCTTCAGGAACCTCCATTCAGAAACCCGACATCTTCGGAAATGTTTTTAGCTTCCCGATCTGGATCAAAGTCTTGAGCTTGCCTTCACTCTTGAATCCACGGATCTTGTTAGCATTCAAAAACAAATAAGCTGCAATAATAGTCAAAAAGCTCGATACCAACGATCTCGTAGGATCTAGACTAGATTGCGGTATTTAAATGCTTAACTGCTTTACAATGATTATTCCAAGTTAATAACATCAAAATTAACTCATGGAAATAATTAAAATGACAAGGTGATAACAACAGAATGAAAGAAAGTGAGAGAAAGAAAGAGAGAGATGCAAACAGAGTTTGATTACGGAGTTCGCCACAAACGTGACTACGTCTCCGGGTCGGCTCCAATAGAGTACGACCGATCCGATTAATCTCCAAAATCAAGTACAATGAGTTACAAAATCACCCCTATCCGCACAACGCCACTTTTCGAAGTGCAGGAATGAAGAATAAAATCTCCAGAATAGCCTCCTCTCGCTTCACCAGAAATTCCTTCACCAAAATGCTTAGACAAAACACCAAAATTCCTTCACCAAAATTCTCCTCCAAAAACACTTCAAATCACACTTTGCCTAACTCTCTCCCTTTCACCCCCTTTAAATACAAAAAAATGGCTCAAATTGGTTACTAACCAATTGATTTACAATATTTTCCAAATCTCCATTTTTACATAATAATATTTAAAAATCTCCCTTATTTGAATATAAATCCCCCTAAATTAATTTAAGCCCTTCCAATTATTCATTCTCGGGCTTTTCTTGTTTCCATAAGTTACAACTAATCCTTTTAAAAGGATTATTGTTTTACAACTTGGAGGGAATTTATTAAATTAAGGAGTATTTCGTTTCCAAATTTCCACAAAACCATCCAATGCCACTTGTATTTTAAAACCATACAATATACAATGTTGGTTTGAAATTCTCATTTAAAATAGGGGATGAGTTTGGTTACGGGCTATTTACATCCCTTAAAAATAGGGATCAATTTGTTTTCCCTAAAAAAAAGGTAGCCTAAAAAATAGCATGATTTTTTTTAAAATAATGGTGATCCCCTTTTATAGGGAGGGCCACGTTTTTTTCTTAAGGAAGTGATTTAATTATTAAAATGGAGGGCATGGCTGTTATTAATTTATTTATTATTTTTTTATATATTTTTTCAAATAAAACCATGTCCAAAAAATTGCCGCCACGTGTAACTTTGGGAAGCCACCATGTGTCACCTCATGATTCATCCATGTCAGCATGATGACGTCATGCTGACATCATCATTGTACCTTCAAGTCAACCTAGTCAACCACGAGCTTTGACCTTCCATATCTTGCACATACGAGCTCCGATTTGCGCAAAATGAACACCGTCGGAAAGCTCTTGTCGTGCTCTTCACATTGACATCAATTTTGACCACTTTTGGTGACATCAAATTTTGACCTTTTTTTCTTGCCCTGGGCCCTGAGTTGACCAATTGTTGACTGAACTTTGACCGGCAATAACTTGGGCTCCGTAGCTCTGTTTGACTCCATTCAAGTTGCGTTGGAATCAGGACATCGAGCTCTTTCTAATGGTGCTGAAATCTAGAGATTTGGAGACACTTCAATTTCTACTAAAAATATCCATCGGATCATGTATCAACCTCATGATAAGTGAGGATCGATGGTAGGAATGATGCTTGATTGACCTCATGATAGGCAAGGATCGATGATAGGACTGATGCTTGATCGAACTCATGATAGGTGAGGATCGATGATAGGATTGATGATGTATCAACCTCATGATAGGTGAGGATCAACGATAGGATTGATGATGTATTGACCTCATGATAGGTGAGGATCGACGATAGGATTGATGATGTATCAACCTCATGATAGGTGGGGATCGATAGTAAGATTGATGATGTTTTGACCTCATGATAGGTGAGGATCGATGATAGGATTCACTGATGTATCGACCTCATGATAGGTGAGGATAGATGGTAGGATTCACTGATGTATCAACATCATGATAGGTGAGGATTGATGGTAGGATTTATGCTTGATCAACCTCATGATAGGTGAGGATCGACAATAGGATTGATGATGTATTGACCTCATGATAGGTGAGGATCGATGATAGGATTCACTGATGTATCGACCTCATGATAGGTGAGGATCGATGATAGGATTCACTAATGTATCGACCTCATGATAGGTGAGGATCGATGATAGGATTCACTGATGTATCGACCTCATGATAGGTGAGGATCAATGGTAGGATTCACTGATGTATCAACCTCATGATATGTGAGGATCGATGGTAGGATTGATTATGTTTCAACCTCATGATAGGTGGAGATCGATGGTAGATGCACTGATAATTGTCTTGATTGATTGATTTGATGGTCTCGATTGATCCTGATTTGATTGACTGATGATCTTGATTGAACATGATTTGATTGACTAGTGATCTTGATTGAAAATTGTGTTAGGGCTAAATTTGATAGATTAATTGATGTAATGTTGATTTGTTTTCCATAATATGATTAGGAGGACTTTGATGTGCTCCAGTCGCGGGAGCATTTCCCGAAGACATGGGAGATGGTTTGTCAGTTGACTCAGGTGGATTTGGATATTATTGCTCATTGTGGGTTGACATCCTTAATAGATATACCCCAATATAGGATGGATAGGGGTTTGTTGTATGCTTTAGTGGAGAGGTGGCATAGTGACCACAATGCCTTTCATCTGGCTACTGGGGAGATGACAGTTACTCAGGAGGATGTTTATTGTATCCTGTGGATTCCAGTGATGGGCAAGATAGTTGTGTATGACAGAGTAGAGCAGGGCGGGACCGATGCCTTGCGTAGGATTTACCGAGATGATCATGTTTCAGGCCATTGGGTCCCCTGGCAGGAGATGGTCGAGAAATATGATCCTCTACCATGTGTTCTTTCCAGGTTTGTTGGCAGATTCCTTTGTCCTGACCGTAGGTCAAAGGGATTTTCAATGGGTTGGGGCCGAGTATTGGAGCATATGACATTGCAGGGGACCATATATGCATGGGGTTCGTGTATGCTATCCCATTTGTATCATGATTTGCACCAAGTTGTGTATTGTGGGGCGACGAGCCTGTCTTCCAAAATTATGCTATTGCAGACATGGGCATGGGAGCATATAGCGATCACTCAACCATTGGGAGATAGACAACGACCAATAGGTAGACCCTATGTGTTCAACTACAGTGGTTTGTGTGTTCAACATAAGCTGGGAAAATTAGCTTATTGGAGACGTGTCTTAGATGATCTGGAGACCGTGACATGGTGCCCGTACTTGGATTGCGAGATGTAGCTAGAGGATCAAGTGGAGATGCCATACATGTTGTTATCGCAATATTTGATTGGACAGACATGTTCTGTGCTTGAGAGATATTTGTATCTGCAAGTTTATTAGAAGTTTGGAAAAGTTTAGACGATGCCCCAGGGGGTTGCCCATTATGCACGGCGAGGACAAGATGTGATAGAATGGGTCCCTTGCTTATCTTATGTTGTTGCTTGTACCAAGTATTATACATTGGTGCCATGTGTGTGGGATTATGTTCCGCAGGTGAAAGATGCAGGGATGACAGAGGATTATTCTAAGTATTTAAACACACATCCTTTTTCGAGGTTATCTAGTCCTGATGAGCCAGTTCCGCCAGTTGATGATGATGACAGGGCATCGAGACAAAGGGGGGATGGAGAGGAGGAGGAGAATGATATTGGGGATGGAGGGGATGACAAGGGTGTTGAGGGTGGTGGTGGGGGTGGTGACGACGATGATGGTGGTGGTTCAGGTATAAGGCCATCGGGTGCAGTTGGCAGTCCCTTTCTAGATTTTGCAGTTCTTAGACGCAAGAGGAGTATTACCATACCTCAGTCTGTGATTCTTAGGATTCAAATTAGAGTCCCTTCTCATCAGCAATAGGCGCAGATAGAGGCATTATAGGCACAAGTTTAGAATTTTTAGGGTGAGTTAGTGCAGGCTTGGGCATAGTTTGAGATACTGATGGCTGAGAGAGATGCAGATAGGTAGCATGTACAACAAGTATAGGCATAGGTTCAGACTCTTCAATGTCAATTAGTGCAGGCTCGGGCATAGGTTCAGAGACTGACGGTTGAGAGAGATACAGATGGGCAACAGGTATAGGCACAGGTCATCATACTTACTGCAGAGAGGGATGCCGTGAGATGTCAGGAAAAGCATGCTGAGGCCATTACTGAGAGATTACAGCAGGTTGCAGTGGCCACGGGTACAACGGAGTTCCTTAGAGAGATTCAACACACTGCTCAGGAGTTGCAATTTTACAGGGGTAAATATCATGATTTGGTTCCTTCCGAGAGGAAAGAGAGATTTATATCGTCTCGATTTGGCAGATCTCAGTCTCAGACTGTTAGCATGGGTGTTACGCAACCATTTCCTAGAGATAGGAGAGATCCTGGTGCAGGTCCGTCAAGTGGAGGAGGTACTGGTTCCGTGATGCCAACACCATCTAGGGGGAGCTTGACATAATATCTTATGATGTATACACTATTGTGACATTGATGATGTACTTCTTGTGTTTAGACTTTACGATACAATGCCATTTTTGATATTGATGTATCTCGTCATACTTTTGGATATCCTCATACACTTTGACATTATGATTTTTGAGGTTATATGATATGTAGTGATGATTATGATCTATGTGTTGATATGATGATAGATGTCTATGATGCATTTAATTTCCATGTTATGATGATGATTCTGATGTTACAATATGCTATGGATGCAAATGATGATGCAACTGATGTGTTATGATTCTAGGATGATTTGTGAATGACACCTATCTGATGTATTTGATGGATTTTGTTATGCCAATGATATGTAATGCATTTTATGTTTTTGTTCTTTTCTAATGCAAATAAATGATGTAATGAATGAATGAATATGTATATGAAATGATCACATGATGATGCATATTTATGTTGATGTTTAGGTGATGTTTATATGTGATGTATGCAATGATGATTTTTTATGCCTTATGGATGATGGATTTGATTATGCAAATGATGTAAGATGTTCCACGTGATGATTATGTTGAATATGTATGGATGTGATGCAAATTATGTGTGATGTTTTGTAAGGATGAATGATGATTATGTGATGCAAATGATTGTGTTCTAGGGTCTTAAGCTTAAATGAGTGAATCTATCCACCTTCCAAGAGTTGTGGGAAGGTTGTGGTTAGTTGATTCTTTGTTTCATTAAGCTTCACAAAACCTGACATATTTCCCAATTCTTTTGGAAATATGAAGAGACTCACTCATTTAAGCTTAGTGAACCACTTCCCTAATGCCACTAAATGAAATGATTTTGATTATGTAAATGATATGCGATGGATTTCATTTTGTGTTTTCCGATGCAAATATTATGATGTGATGCATGAATGGATGAGTGATGTTGTAATGTTTCCTAATGTAAGTGATATGCAACTAAATGAGAATGTTTTCTCATTGATGATAATGCAAGTGATGTGTAACTATATGGAAATGATGTGTTTTTGGTAATGTCAAGTGTACTCAATCCCTTAATGCAAGAGATAACATCATTCTTGCAGCTTTGGAAATGCCATAAATACAGATGCAAACTAACATGAATGCAATCTACTCTAAACATGCAGATCTTGTATGCAAAAGTTGTCATTCGTAACAACCAATTTGTCATGCTTTTTTTATCATCATTGGGCCTTTAAAATGTTGAAAGTGAGTACAAGCATCAATGGTATATTTAGACCATGATGACCTGAGTACTACTTCCATGATGTTTGATAGTGAAAGTTAACACAATCATCTAAGTATAATCAAACCGAGATGACCTAAGTATTGCTTGCATAAACAAGCAAGAGTTAATCATTTTCCTATGCAAATTTAGAATGTCATTAGTGATACTTTGTAGCGCATGTCTCGTGACAATTTGCACAATAATAATGATCAACTCACAGACAACAAACAAAGAAAAATCATACTCCTTCCTGACTCCTCTAGTTCGATACATCATCGAGGGGCTCCAAAGATATGATAACAAAAATCAAAGTACAACAATTAAACATTTGTGTTTAACGTGATAAACCCACGATTCAAAAGAGCATCATCCTTTTGATTTGATTTTATGTCCGATTTTCTGATGTTTTTGGGATTTTTTTGATTTTCCAATTTTTAGGTGTTTTATGAGATTTTGACCAAGAACCTAACCTAAAGACCTATCCTAGGGGTCTCAGGGGCTGATCAAACATTAGCCTTGCCTACATTATACACGCAGAGACCACGTAGTTCGACAAGACGACTCTGTTTTTTACTTTTTGACTGACTTTTGACCTATTTATAGCTTTTGATATGATATGGATGTTTGATGCGCTTCTGATGGTGATTGATGTTCAATTTTGGGTTGCATTTTAATAATTGTTTTGGCTGCGTTTTTCTTCCTGCTGTTTGTCTGTTGGTTCAAGCTCAAAGTTTTTTTGCCCCCAGTGAGTTCAGGATTTTGCCCCCAGTCTAGGGTGAGACACGACCGCGATGCCAAAATATGTACATGGTGCTTTTAAAGGATAGGCAAATGGATGGTGAAAGCGAATGGTGAAAGTGAATGGTCAGCATGCTCAAATAGATGGAAAAGCTAACCTATCACAAATAGTGCATGTTGCTAGGTTTTCACTACTTGTTTTTATTGCACTTTTTGAAATTTTATGATTTTTTGATCTTTTATATTTTTTACTTTTTTTGTATTCTTCTTTGTTTCTGGTTTTTTTTTTGGTTACCAAGATGCCTGTTTGCCAGGTTTTCATCAAGGAAACCATTTTTTTAGGACAGTTTCTAATGTTTTTGGTATTTTTTAGGACCTTTTCCCCAATGCACTTGGATGATTCAAGTGTAGAACTTCTTGAGATGCAGGTTGTTGAGGGGTTCATCAAAAAAATCCCGTTCTGGTGTAGACAACTAATACGATCTTGATCTGAAGGCTGACACAATGACAAAGGGACCTAGCCAATTTGGTTCAAATTTCCCCTTCTTCTCTCGATCTTGTTGATTATGGGGATTTTCTTTCAAGACTAAATCACTAACCTGAAATGTTCTAGGCTTGACTCTGTGGTTGTAGCTTCTGGATATCCTCTGTTGATATGCTTTTAGGTGATCCACTGCATGCTGATGATGCTCATCCAAGAGTTCCAATTCTTATAACCTAGACACTCTGTGATTCTCATTTGAAACGATCCCTTTTAGTGATACACAGAGTGATAGCAATTCAACCTCAATAGGTAGAATTGATTATGAGCCATAGACTATAGCATAAGGTGTAGCTCCCGTCGGGTACAGATACTAGTTTGTAAGCCCATAGAGTAGGGTTCAGTTGTACATTCCAGTCATGTCCAACATTGTTGAAATTTTTCTTTAAGATTTTTAGGATAGTCTTGTTTGAGGCCTCTACTTGGCCATTGCCTTGAGGATAATAGGGTGTAGAAAACCGATGTTGGATATGAAATTTCTCACAAAGTTCTTCAATGTCTTAATTTTTGAAAGGTCATCCATTGTTAGTGATGATGGACTAAGGGATGCTATATCTACAAATGATGTAGTTCAAGATGAAGGATTATATTTGTTTTCCTATGATAGTAGTTAGAGGGACAACTTCGATCCATTTCGTGAAATACTTAGTAGCTGTAATAATGAACTTGTGTCCATTGGACAAAGATGGATGAATCTTGCCTACGAGGTCCAATCCCCACTGACAAAAGGGCCATGTTGATGTAAAAGGGTGAAGTTCCTGCGCTGGTGCATGGATGAGATTGCCATGAATCTGGCACTTTTGGCATTTCTTGACAAACTGAAAAGAATCCTTCTCCATAGTCAGCTAGTAATATCCCAGACGAAGGAGTTTTTTAGCTAGGGTTAAACCACTCGAATGATGTCACGACCATCCCTTTTTGAACATCTAGAAATGATATTTATCAAGTAATTGATAGAATAATATTATTTCTTTCTATAATCAAAATAGTTGAAATTTCTTGGAAAATAAATTAATGTTCAAGTATTTTTATAACTGAAGGAAGAAGTTATAAATATAGACAAATATAAAAATAAGAATTAGAATAAATAGATATGATTGTTTCTTTTATTAATTTAAGATAATTGTCTAAGAAACATTATGTTATTGGATGTTGCTTTTCGTAATTCTGGAATTGACAATAACTATTCGCATACCTATTGGAACCGTTAATTGTAAAGCGACATTAGATTTTTCTCTAAATAGTAGTGTTTGTCTTTTGGCATCTGGTGGTGACATTTGTCCAACACATTTATGGACTCCTCAGTCTTTTTGAAACGGCTTCTCCATATTCTCCATTTTTTTTATCAAGTCTTTCTAAGGATAGTGTTTATATTCTGACGTCAGTTACTTTTTGTGGACACTTGTCTAAGCATCTTGTTGTGCAGGGGTGTGAGCCTTTGCAAAAATAATTAAAAGTTCTGAAATCTTCTGCATAGAAATAAAAGGAGGTGCAATAAATGATAATGAAGAAGTGGAAATGAAAATCATTAGACGGTTCACCTGCTCCGTCTGGAGGCAGTTACAACCATATAACGGCTTGCCATTTATTGGACTGTCATTATCGTAACTTCCATCACTGTTTTTTTATCTGGTGTGTTAGGACGAGAGGGGAGGGAAAAGAAAAATGGAGTAGTTCTCTCATGGAAGAAAATGGGGCAAATGAACAAACTCCTCCATCAAATGCATCGAATAGAGTGAGAGGTTTCCCTTTTCATTAACTTAAAAATATTTATGACCCCCAAAATCATGGCGAGTCTTATAGAAGTCTGATAGATTACATACAGTTCACATGCTATTTCTACGCTTTCTCATTTTGCATGCAAGCTTACAAGAACTTGTCCAACGATAATGTCTCAACACAATCGACGGCTGGCTAGGAAGGATTTGTGTAGGCTGAAAAATAAATAAAAAATAAAAATAGAATGGCCATTGGGAGGGTTGCCATATAACCAGCCTTTGCTGGTAACAGAGAGGAGGAGACTCGATCCTTTGTTCAAGAGTAACCTGGGCATTTAAAATTCAAGGGGCCTACACCATATGGAAACCTTCATACTGCGGTTGCTCTTCAAGGAAGGAGAAATGTGATTGTGCTCATGGCTTACAGTTTGCATCACACGTATCATAACTCAGTTCTTTCGACAGTCTCCAATATACTCTCAACGTATGTATATATATATATATCTGACACTCATCCATTGTCTGCAGTTAGAGAGGCAGGTCCGCCTGTGATAATGTTCTCAAAAGGGTCTCATAGCATGTCGCTGGAGGGCATTTCTATTTTGCGAAGAGAGATAGACTGATGGACGAGTCATAAGAACGAGGTGACCACATTTATAAGCATTAATTGTAGGATAACCGTTTATATCTGCCTGCAAGGAAGGACTACCCCAGAGAAGGCATGATGTTGGAACGATTTTGTGCAAAATGGTAATTGGCCCCGCGAATAATGAAAAAGAGTTGAACATGTGGAACAATTCTTTTAAAGTTCCTAGGTAGATGATGCTCGGGTTTGGAGGTAAGATTTTATCATCTCTTAATTGGCATTGCTAGTTTATTATAAGCATCAAAAATCATTCTTGTGTTTATGCCTGTATATCTTTCTCTTCTTGGATTAGGAGAAAGAAAAACGTGCTAGGTTATGTATTTTGTTTCTGATGTTTTCTCCAAACCAGGTTCTTTAGATATTGTAATCCATTGCATTGGGTTTGTATTTTTTTTTCTTTCCATTCCTATGAGGAACATCATAAATTAGTTTGGGTCGATGTTATCCAAGTTGCACTGTCGTTATACATTCTGTGCTGAACTATAGCTGGAAAAACCCCAAATAGTCTGACACTTTTAAAATAACAAGAGGATTGATAAGGGAATAAGTTACTTAGGGGATTTCCAACTCCCATTTGAACAATATGTAAGATGAACCTAACAACAATATATAAGTTACCCAATATAGTATGCACAACAACCACAATAGGTCGCCCAACTCCAGATCTAATTAAATCAACATAATAAGATAATACTTAGAGACAACAAATACAGTTTCACAAAATTAGCACCTATGAAATGTGCTCAGATCTGATTAATTTCAACCCAGAAAACAACAGATATAGGTTTTAGAAAAACAGTGTGTAAGAAACCCTTGTAGAAGCAAACTTTTTTATTTATTTAAGATTTATATGCAAAACCCAGCAATGTAGACTTTTGAGCAGGTTTTCGCTTACTTTGTATGTTCCCTAGAATTTTGGAAGCGTTCTCCAATACTTGAGGATTCTAGTAGGTGTTTAAGGTTTTATGACTTGATGTATCGCCATTGAGATTATTTCTTTTGGATTTTAATTTCTAAATACGAAACATATGGATTGATAAAGCAATTAGATTATCGTCCCAATCTAATTTGATTAGTTCATTCATTTTAACCCAAAACCTGGAAATGCTTTATGTTATTCAGAAAATTTTATTTCATTAAGTTTAGTATGTAACTTTGAGGATTTATAAACTATATCTATGACAGTACCTGAAAGGGGTTTACATTCCAAATGCGATTTATAAGCAACAATGTTTGATTTTATAGAGTAATATTTTATACATGTTGATAGTTTCATTATTTTGTTCCCAATTATTACAAATAGTCTTAAGAGTAACTTAAAATATTTTATGAGATCTAAAGAGATAAAATGATGTAGTATTTTTTTAAAAAATCAGACTGAAAAAGGTAAGATCATGTGCGTCATTAGAATTGTGTAAAAGGGGCATTATCTATTCTTGGGTCTAAATAAAAGGTATTCTAATCCGTTAGTATATGTGTAAGATTAAATTTTAATAAATAAAAGATGGGAAAACTAGTAGATTCATACCCAATGCTGTTTGAGATTAATTTTGTGAGCATGAAAGATTATTAAGAGACAGGTAACTCAAGGAAGATGGAAGTCAACATCTTCAGCCAAGGGGCTATATAAGAAGTACCTTTGATCCTAACACGCAAGTTGAGCTAGCATATTGAAAGATTTCAGGATTCAAGAAGCATTCTAGTCAAGATCCATCATGATCAAGCAAGAGCTTAATACTAGAGTTTCGGTGAGTTGCTACACCTTAGCGTGATCATTCTTCCTTCATCTTATTTCATTTCATTTCAAGGTTTGATTACCAAAATGGGGTTTGACCAAGGAAAACCCCTATACACTAACATTTTCTTGCAGGTCTAAGTTGTTGGCACAAGGATGAGCAAACCTATCATGTGAAAGCCTCCTAGATCGGACAAGTAAGATATACTTGTAAGTTATTACTTCAGTAAAGATGATGCTCTTTTATACTGACAATCATTTACCTTATTTGATAGACCGTTGTTTCATTGATTTTCCTGTTAATCCATTCTTATAAGTGATGTGAATTATATAACTATTCTTCTTAATTATCATTACTATATAATTATCTGGTTCTATTAAATTATTTTGGGATTGAGAATTAAAATTAGTAAGTTAATCTTGAAACCCTTACAAATGAGTGCCACAAACACCTTCATGTACTTCTCGTAAAGACATTTCAGAATTGTCACGTTCCAAACATTGGAGGAGAGTTCCATCAAGACCTTGTCGATAAAGGACATTCATGATAAGGGTGTGTTAGGCGGTTTGGCAAATGAAGTTTCATTTTTTATTACGAGATAGGTCAGGAGGGAGGGTGTTATCTTTTAGGTACGTATAAATTTTCCCATAAAGGGAAGTGTCAGCCTCAGTTAGATGGTAGATAACTTGGGACTTAGGGTTTTCATAAGATGGGTTGAACAGTTGTTCCACCATGAACTCGTAACAGGCTTGTTTCTCTGGAATTTGCAAGAGAGAATCAATGGTTTCCATGGCATCAATGACTTTGTTGTCGCTTCGAGGAATTTGCTCAAATCTTATTTCCACAAAGTAATTTTTGAATTCATCAACCATTCTTTTGTAGGGCATAAGATTGTCGTCCTTTGTTTGATAGTCATCGTTTACCTGGTTAATGACTAGTTGTGAATCCCCATAGACATGTAAGTCTGTGATCTTCCACTCAACTGGTACTTTGATTCCAATGATCAAGGCTTCATATTCAGCTGTGTTGTTGGTGCAAGGGAACACCAGTCTATAGGACTTAGGAATGATGTGTTCTTGTGGAGAGATAAACAAGATTTTGACTCTTGATCCATGTTGTGTATAAGAACCATCAAAGTACACCCATTTTTGTGTGGATATTGTTAGGACATCAACATCTAGAAGCTCAATGTTCATGGGATGATTGTCTTATAATGGTTCTTTAGCTAATTGGTCTGCAATTGCTTGTCCTTTGATTGCCTTCCTATCAAAATATTGGATGACAAATTCACTCAGCATCATGACCCACTTGGCTAGTCTTCTAGTTAGATTAGCTTTGCTTAGAAGGTATTTTAGTGGATCTATCTTGGCTATCAATTTGATGGTATGAGTTAGCATATAATGTCGCAATTGTTGGGTAGCAAACACTACTGCTAGACAAGCTTTTTCAATGAAGGTGTAATTGATCTCATAGCCATTTAAGGTTCTATTGATATAATAGATCGCCCTTTCTTTCCCTTTTGAATCCTCTTGCGCTAACAAGGCTCCCAATGATATTTCAGTTGTTGCTATGTACAACAAAAGTGGCTTTCCTTCTACTGGTGGTATTAAGACAGGAAAACTCATTAGATATTGTTTCAATTGAATGAAGGCTCCTTCACATTTTTCATCCCATTGAAAAGATACATTCTTGTGAAGCAAGTGGTTGAAGGGGTGAGTTTTGTTAGCCAGCGATAAACCTCCCGATGGATTGGAATCTTCCTTGTAAAGATCTGAGCTTGGCTGATGTTTTTAGGAGGAGGCATCTCCATGATAGCTTCAAACTTTGCAAGGTCCACCTAAATGCATTTAGCCGACACAATGTACCCCAAAAGTTTAGCTGATGTTACACCAAATACACATTTCTTGGGATTTAGTCTCATATTGAACTTCTCCAATTTGGTGAAGATTTTATCTAAGATCTCTAGGTGTCCTCTGGTGTAGGATTTTTCCAATAGATCATCTACATAGTCTTCCATAAAAGGGTGCATCATGTCATGAAAGATGGTGGTCATTGCTCTTTGATATGTGGCTCTAGCATTTTTCAACCCGAGTGGCATGACATTCCAACAGAAAGTGCCCCAAGGACATGTGAAGGTAGTTTTATCTTAATCTTCAAGAGGAATTTTGATTTGATTATACCCTGAAAATCCATCCATGAGCAAGAGAATTTCATGGCCATCAGTCAAGTCCACAATTATGTCAATATTAGGCAGGGAAAGTCATCTTTTGGGAAAGCTTTATTGAGATCTCTGAAATTTGTGCAGATTTTGATGCTTTTGTCTGGCTTGGAAATAGGTACGATGTTAGAGATCTACTTTGCATAGTTGATAGGTCTGATAAATCCCACATCCAATAACTTCTTCAGTTTTGCTTTTACCAAGATGGCAATATGTGGATGCATTTTCCTTAACTTTTGATTAACTGGTTTTATTCCTGCTGGTAGTGACAAGTGGTGCATGATGAGTTCTGGATCTGTCAAGGATTCTTCCTTTTTGTGAAGAATTTGATGAAGTTTGGTTTTTCTTGATCTGTCAAGGATTCTGCTAGATGGACAGTCTTCATTGTTTCTTCATTGCTAATATTGATAGATTGGGTGGGTTCAACCAATACTTTAGATCATTCCTAAAAGTGTTCGGGGAGTATTTCAAATCTTCCATCCTTCAATGCCTCATAGATATTTTCACTGTTGGATATGCTCTTTGTTTTTACTTTTTCTAGATCTGATATTGCCATTGAATGGTTTTCACCATCATATCTATTCCCTGTATTATTCATTTTGCAACTAGAAAATTTGACACTCTCCTGGTTGGAAGCTTCGTTACGATGTTCAATGGTGGAATCTGTTTCAGGATTGGCAGAATAGAGGAAGTTGACAACGGCTTTGTCGTTTGAAAAGAGGGGGCTATCAGATGGCTCAGTTTGATCCCAATCTATCAATTCAGGATGTATGAGGGGTAAGGAGTCATTGGATTGGCTAAAGTCAGATGTAGTAAGAGTCCTAATGGTGATGTCTTCATATTTTCCAATAGCAAAATCGATGTCTATAAGGTAACTCTCCTCCAAATTATCTGTTTCGTTCTGAGTCTGATCGTCTTCACTGGAATCATCAATGTGTAGTGATCCTATTTCAAGCGGTCTATGACCTGAACTTTGACCCTCCTCACGTATGGGTGTATACTTTTGGACTGCATCAATTTCCTTATCATGATAAGACTCTTCAGATAACGAATCCCACTCGTACTCATTTGAATCAGTTTCATGAGTGTCACTAGCTTGTAGTTGTAGGATTCTTTCAACAACTTGTTGTTTGGTTTTTTCTTTGGATTCTTCTCTATACTGCTATCTTATTTTATCTTTGGCTTGCATGGTGACAGGTTTTATTGGTTCTATGATGCCTTCCTTTCTTTTACCAATAGGACATTTTCCCTCGTATCCCATCTTTTCCATGATTGTCTTTCTTTTTCCATGCTGCTTTGTCTGTACACTTGAAGTGGATGCTTGTGATGATTCTTCATCTTTGTACAACCAGTTTAAAACCTCCTTGTCATCTGACTCATCCACTAATGTGCCTGATCTTATAAAGGTTCCATCAAACAGTGTGGTGGGTTGTGATGATTGTTGCCTTGATGTTGATGGTTGTCCATATGACTTTGGAGAAGATGAAAGTTGCGACAAGCATAAGGATTGTTGAAATGAGTATTCCCCCATGCCTTTGTCTTTCAATTGGATCTTGGCAACTTGTTTTGATAAGGATTCAAGTTGACTTTCCTGATTTTGTGGAGTAGGATTTGATGTACTTTCTTTACTTGAGGGAGTGGCATCACCGATATCCTTGTCCTTTGATTGGTCCTTTTTCTCAACCCACTTTGACAAGGAATTTAGTTGTTTCCCATCATTTGATAAACTCTGAGTTGGAGCTTCCCTGTTGTGTGGTACAAAAGCATCTTGGGTAGTATTGAGGGTGTTACAATATTGGGGGTTGTTTGAATCAATTGCAATAGTGATTTCCTGCCCATTGAACGGGAACTTCAAACACTGGTGAAATGTGGATGGTACTGCTTGCATGTCATGAATCTAAGGTCTTCCCAAGAGTATGTTGTAGGTTAACTCTTTGTCTAACACCTGGCATACTATATCTCTGAAAACTGGTCCTGCTTGAATAGGTAGCACTATCAATTCTTGTGAAGATCTTTCTTCATAATCATATGCTTTTATTGTGATTTTCCTCCCAGGATCAATAACATTTTCTGAATAGGCCAGTGCACAGACAAGTTTCAAAGTATAGATATTCAGGCCAACTCCTCCATCTATTAGGACACGTTTGACGTAGTGCTTGTGGATTAGGACCTCAATGTGTAGGGCAGCGTTGTGGGGGTGATTGATAGATACGTCATCATGTTCAGAAAAGGATAAGCAGTGTGGTCCGGTCAAATGTCCCACCATAGTTTGAAATTGGAAAATCTATAGATTTTTGGGTACCATGGTGGCAACTAGAGCTTGTTCCAAGATTTCCTTGTGAGTAGGTGAAATCTTGAGAAGTTCTAATATGGATATTTTTGCAGGTATCTTCTACAACTGATCCACTATGTTATATTGGGTTGCAGGGATAATAATTGATTTGGACGTGGAAGGGGTAGCTCCTTTCAATGTTACCTTGGCTTTTCCTCGTGTGATTGCATTGATGGGTGTTTTGTCGTGTTGTTCTTTGATTTTGATAACATTGATTTGATGTGAGGTAGTGTCAATATTATGGTGATGATTTTCAATTGCAATGATGTCTTGTTTATGTTCAATGGTGTTTTCATTGGTTGAGTTATCATTTGCAATAAGATCTGATGTGTCATGAGTTGGATCATCAACCACCTTAATATGCATAATGGTGGTGTCATAGACATAGTTTATGTTCTTTCCCTTTTTGTTTGATGATGAAGACTTTCCTTTCTCATAGTTTGGTAGAGGGTTCTTGAACACCCCATGGTCATTGTTTGTCTGGAGTTCTACAAATATCGTCTTGTTGTCAATTAAATATTGTATCAAGTGTTTCAAATGCATCCAGTCATTGGTTTTATGTCCCTTGTTGCAGTGAAACTCATAGAAATGGGCCTCGTTCGGGGGTTTAACTTGTGGTTCCCAATTTCTTGCTTCTGGTAGAATTATGACCTTAGCTTCAAGAAGTTATTTTAGTGTTGATTCTAGTGATTTTCCAAAAGGTTTGAACCTCCTTCGATTTGATGATGCTCGATACGATGGTGTCCTAGATCCAACATTACCTTGATTGTTGCTTTGGTTGACGTTTTGGTTGTTGCCTTGGTTGTTGCTTTGGTTGTTGCCTTGGTTGTTGCTTTGGTTGTTGCCTTGGTTGTTGATTTGGTTGTTGCCTTAGTTGTTGCTTTGGTTTTTGCCTTGGTTGTTGGGGGGATTGTTATTTTGATTAGTTTTGGTGGCGGCTGCAGTTAGGTTGAATACAGGTTTTGCATTTTGACCTTCGACTATACCATCGTTGTTTCCAAGGTTCTTGTTTCATTGCCAAAACTTAGGTTTGTCGCCACTATTGTAATTGTTGGAGGAATTTGATGAGTTGTTTTCATTGTATATCTTGATGACTCCTCTCTTGAGTAAGGCATCCTTGATTTTGATCCCATTCTCAATCAATTTTTTGAAGGTTGGGGGACATTGTAATTCCAATCTATAACTCATCTCGTCATTAAGGTTGTCAATAAAGATTGCTATCATTTCCTTTTCTGGTATGGGATGAGAGTATCGTGCAAATAACCTTCTCCATTTTTGCAAGAATACAAGGAACGATTCACCCTTCTTTTGTTTCAAGTTACAAAGATCTTTCATAGTAATGCCATGTTGGATGTTGTAAGAATATTGGGTGATGAACTTGTTGATTAATTCCTCAAAGTTGTTAATTGGTGGGGTGAGTTTGGAGAACCATTCAAGACAATTCCCACCTAAGCTTCTTGGGAATAATCTCATCAAATATGTTTCCTCATATGCAAATTCAAGACTCATGGTCCTAAACTCTCTCGCATGGTCTATCGGATCGATTTTCCATTGTATTTGTCATACTTTGGGAACTCGCAATGTTTGGGAAAGGGTATCATGTGAATACTTTGATCAAATGGATAAGGACAAATGTCTTGGATCAAGTATCATTTTGAAGTACCTCTTTGCATATCAAGGATTTTTTGTTGAAATTTCTTCATCTGGTGAGTTAAAGCAACTACTTGTTCAGTATCATTTTCGAACTTTTTGGGTGGAGCCTTCAATTGATTCACGTCAAAGTCTTCTAGTAATTTGGCACCTTGTTTGGCTAGCATAAGGAGGTATTTTTCCCCATTTCTTTCAAAAATATTTTCTAAACACTTCTGGAAATTGGGGTCGTGTTCAGCATGTTGGATATCTTCTTTGGTTATTTCTTCCCTGTACATGTTGTTGAGTCCATGAAAAGGATTCTCTTTAGCCTCCGCCATGGTGTTTTGTGTTTCACTGTTTTTAGTTTCGGTGTTTTGAGTCTCAATGATCGAAGTTTCAATGGTTGGAATTTCAATGTTCAGAGTTTCAATGGTTGGAGTTTAAATTTTTGGCTCTTCAATGTTTTGATTTTCAAGTCCTTTTTCCTTGAGCTTTTTTTTTGCAACCTTGTTTAAACGGGCATACAAGTGTTATAGTTCTAACTAAACTTTGATCTAGGTTTTGGAAAAGTACCAAGGATTACAACTAATTCAAATAGAATGACAAATTCTAATGAGACTAAGTTTTATTTGACTATGTAGCTTCGTTTCGTCATGAGAGGATGATAAATCCTGACGATGAAATTAAGCCTAATAATCAAAGGTGTGATAAATTTGATGATGTTGGTACTTTGTGATGTTAGATCTTAGTTTAGGTTGGAAAATTCCACTTGTAGAGGTCAATTTTAATAAGTTTGAATTCTAAGGTATCTAAGGAATGATCTTGGTCTTTGGGAAAGTTTCAAAATTTCAATTCAAACTGTGAAACCAGAGGTAAATTTTCTTCCTAGACGAGGTACTCAAACCTTTGGAAAAGTCTTGGATTTTGACAATAGTAAAAGATGTATAATTCAAGATTGTTCTTGCAAGCTCTTTTGTAGAAATTGAAGGTCAAACTCTCTAAATTCGTAGAGTGTTGTGAGACATTTTTGATGTTCTTTTGGACTAAGAAGTTTGAAATTTGGTTTCTGAATTTTAATCTTTCGTGAAAAAATTTGGTAACACACATATTCAGACTCTATCTTACCTAAGGATCGGTTGAACACTGTTGAGGATCCCCAAGATGAGACTAACTATCAGGCAAGAGATGAACCTAGGTCATTGTTTTGTGTTTTGCAAAAGGTGCCAAAACAGAGACAAAAGGCGCCAGAATAGGTTCAAACTTGGTTTTTTGAAAGTTTCTTTGAAAATTGTGAGAACTGGCTCCACTCCACGACACTCACTTCTCGGGGCAGCCAAGCATCAATACCCATGAATCTCCCATGGCATATTTTTCATCTCTACTAAAAATTGTGAGAATGTGGATGCCTTCACAATGACCGTTGCTACACCAAAGAATAGATAAAGGTTTTGGCCAAACTACAACAAGGGTTTTAGTAAGGACTTTCCATTCGTGGGGGTTGATCCATGCGGCGAGAGACCATTATTGCCCTTTTCATCGGAACCAACCTCGTGATACTGGCCTTTGTTCTAGTATCCACACTTACATACCGGCTGGAAATGCGCTTGGATTTAGCGTGTCATCGATTGGGTCATTCACTTGGGTGATTAATTTTTCTCACAAGGCAGGCCCTCTAAGATAAACAAGTATACCCATAAGTCTGATCAATCTTTATTCGCAAGAATAAAGTAGAGAACACATGCAATTAACTCACTCTATCAAAAAGTGAATGGGTCTAGCTTTTTGGTCACCCAGTTAAGGGGAGAGCATATGCCTACCATCCATCAAGCACAAAAGACATGGGGTTCACTAACCCTTTAATTAAGCTATGTTCCTAACTTAACCAAAAGGAAACATGATGTTTGTTAACCTTTTAATTAAGATATGTTCCTATCTTAACCAAAAGGAAACAATTAAATCACTTCCAACCCCTGCAATATGTCAGTAGTTTGATAAGAGTGTCTTTGACAAGCATTTTTGGGAAACTTGCAAAACAACAACAAAAAGTATTAGCCTTTGGAAACTACAAAAGGCGCCAAAATAGAGACAAAAGGCACTAAAACAGAGACAAAAGGCATCAAAACAGAGACAAAAGCCACCAAAACAAAGACAAAAGGCACCAAAAAAAAGACAAAAGATGCCAAAATAGAGATAGAGAAGCCCAAAATTTTGCAAAAGGTGCCACAAAATGAGAAAAGGTGCCAAAACAGAGACCAAAGGCGCCGTAATTAGGTGTATACGAAAAAACAAAAGAGGGGTTCAAAGGTCACGTCAACCCCTGAATTACAAATTAACCTGAATGGGCACCACAGCCATTTTATGTGTGAAATGTGTGCTTAGTACTGGACCAATAAAACCTAATTGAACTACTTAGACCAAAGATTTGAAGGAAAGAAACTATTTATGAATTTGCAACAAACTAAATCTTTCAAGAACGTCTCATTGTCCTCTATTCTTGATGATTCTTTTAACCTTTTGGCCCTCAGATTTCTATGTGTACAAAGGCTATTAGAATGACACTTAAGAAACGAGATTGGTATTCAACATGCAAGCCAACTATATGCCTACATGAAACTATATGCAAACAATAATGATGAATTCCATGATGAGTGAAGGATGATGTTGATGATAAATGAACAAGTGGAGGTGGATACTATGGTAGTGATCTATATGATTCTATCCATGATTCTACATATGCTCAAATGCAAACTTAAAATGAACTAATCTAAAATGAAACTATGATGCAAGATTTAAAGCTAAGATGTAAATGCCAAGCAAAACATGATATAAAAACTAGCTATAAGACTCCAAGAATGCTCCAAGCTCCAATGATAAAACTGCATGATAACTTTACTTCAAATTTGGATGCAAAATACAATTCCAAAGGGTTGTATTTATAGCCTTTTCCAAGCATATAGTGAGGTGGCAATAATCAACGGTTTAGATTTGAACAAAAATAATGGATGGTGAAGATGAAGAGAATTGGGATTTTGTCCCCTTGACCAATGACAACATGCCATTTGGATAGGAGAATCTCTTGACCAATGGGCAACATGCCATTTGGATGGAAGATTCAAGTGTGAGAAGAGAAGACCATGTGCTTCCAAAATTGGTGGAAGTGTGGGAGGAATAAGTCATGTGCTCCAAAATTAGTGGAAGTGTGGGAGGAATAAGTCATGTGCTCCAAAATTGGTGGAAGTGTGGGAGGAAATAAGCCATGTGCTCCAAAATTGGTGGAAGTGTGGGAGGAAATAAGCCATGTGCTTTTTGAAATGGGTTGAAGATAATTCTAATTAAAAAATAGAGTTATTTATTTTCATGTGACCTTGGTGAGGTGGCACAAAAAATTGTAGAAATGTGCTCTAATTCCTAATTGGATTTAGTGAAGATTAATTAAATAAAACAATTTTAGGGAACCTTGTTTATTTAATTAATTTAGAAGAATATGTTTTTAGATTTGGAGAATTAGAGAAGGCTGAACAATATAAATAAATTGAGAATTTATTTATATGTAGTTGGAATTGTTAACACAAGGATTTGCACCCGAAGATAAGTTGAAAAACTCAATAAATCCTATGCACATGAGACTATTCTCAGGCTGTGGGTATCCTATGGTGAGAATAGACCTCCAGGTTTTGGGTTGGTTCCCTTTGGATTTTTTTGTAAAACTAGTTTTTAAACAGAGGTAAAGGATAGAAGGATAAAGCAAATACTAAAACTGGAAAATGGTGATTCACCAACTGAAAATAATTTGAATATGCTTTTAAAATCTTCACAAGATAACTCAACCTGAAACTAAAGGATTCACAACTCAATCAAGTATGTTTTGCATAAATACTTCATTTGATAGGTTTCTATGATTGAAGTTTGTTTGAAATAAAACAATAATGTTTTCATAACAAACATTCAACAATTGTATGAAAAAAAATCAATGACCTACACTATAACATACTGAATCTAAACAAGACATTGAGGCAATAAGATTAAAAGAAGGATTTCATGGAAATCACAAAATATTAATCCAAAGACTTACACACAATACATGCACAAGACAAATCCGAGAAGGAATGACAAGCTTCTTTTTTGAAAAATCTAGGATATTTGCATTACAAATCTCAAGAAACCATGAGTTACAAAGTAAGAATGATATGCCTCAGCAATCTCCAAACCAAGAACTACTGAACAAAAAGAGAGAAGAGAAGGACTTATAGAAAAGGCTCTCAAAATTCAAATTTTGAATCTTGGCTCCAAAACTGATGTGTTGTCCATTCTCTCCTTCAAACAAGGTATGTAACTGAATGTAACAAGATGTCATATGCCTGATTTCACTCCTTGCCTCAAGTCAAGTCAAATGGAGTTCAAAACTGATGTAGAATTGTCCATTAAGTGCCTCAAACTCCTGATTTTCCTGCATGTGTTGGCATAAATTTCTCAATCATTTCCATGATTTGAGAAAGTCTTCAAAAGGCTCCATTTGACTCTCTTTTAACCAATATAATAAAGATAGTTTAACTTGCAATTGAAATATCTTTTTTTTTTTTAAAAGTGATTTATAGTTATCACTTAAAAAAAAATGTTTACATTTTGAAATAAATGCAAAACAAAATAAAAACCTAGACACAAGTCTATTTGATGAAGCCAAATACAAAATAATGACTAAGTCATAAGAAAATTTCAAAATGACATCAAGGCATAAAGATTGCCATGGCATACACTTTAGTGAATAAATTATTTAATAAAAATTTAAAGGAAAAAGTTTGCCTTCCCATCAAACATTCTTAGGGTATCCATACCCTAAAATGAATGATAGATATTCATTTTGTCATTCCAACTCATTTCGTTTTGCTGCAAACTTTTTCTCATTTGTTGTGCCGCCATTTTCAAACCCTAGCCACATTTTTCACTGTAAATCTCTTTACTGGCGTTATTTCTAAAGGAAAACTGGAGATTGGAGGTGAAAATCTCATGGTAAGCTCTCCTTTTGTTCAAATTTGGAAATTTTTGTGATTTTTGAAAGCTTACATGGCGCAACTTCTTACATTTTCTGATGGTTTTTTGTTACACATGCCTTTTTCATGTGACCGTTATGATTTGGCCGAGCTTTAGCTTGGAATCTCTGTCTTTTTGTGCCATTTCTGAAGGTTTTATGGAAGATACAATGTAAACCACACATGGTAGGTTTTTTTTTTCTTCATTTTTAAAGCCATTTGAGACAGCTATTGCCGCAGCTTTGAGAAAATTCATATGTTATTATGTAATTATTTGCTTAGTCTTTCTTTTGTATGCCTTGAATGCATTTTTACATCTGGGTATCTCCATTTGTTTTTGTATTTTGGGTCTTATAATTCCTGCAGGCCGCCATTAAGAGCTTTGTCTGAGACTCAAAAATAATATAGATGAAAGCTCGACTCTGTGATTTGTATCATATAAAAACTCTCATACTTTAAAAGCAATGGCTTTATATATCTCTGCCTTCTTCTTTTGAAAACTTGTATAAGCCATGGCTATATACTTCTTTTAATGCAGATATAAGAAACGGGCTTTCTTTCTATACTTGTGAAAGAGAAAGTTACTTATGCTTTTATGATGCAATAACCTTGAATAACTTATGTTTGGAATCATCTTGCATGAGATCTGTATCTGTAGATTGCTATCATAAAAAGGCTGCTTCCTTTATATAAAAATAATTTTTAATTTCTCACAGCATGCTTGTATCTCTTTTATACTTTTACCCAGATTTCCCATAATGTCTCTATTATAATCTATGCATTCTCTTTACGAGTGTTCATAAGCATGCCTTGTGCTATCTTTACCATGTATGAGAATAAGGCCCCATCCAATCAATTTATGAAATATTTGACTATAGCTTGTTATTGTTTATTCACCGAAAAACAGAGATACTAATCTAAATTCATATTTGTAATAGAGAGATCTTCCATTTTGTTTCCTTTGTGAATAAATAATATTCTCATCTGATAACCTTTCATGATTTCTCTTCACCTCTGTACTTTGATACTTGACTTCAAATGATAACACTGTTGTTTTAAATCTGCAAGCAACTATTCTGAAAGAAATTATCTTATAGTGCTGATGTAATTCATACTTGCATACATATTGAAGTATATTTTCTAGAAACTCTGTAAAACATTGTATTGACTTCATGATATTCAAATTTTTGGTATCACTGTTATCTTAAACTTTTGTAGCTCCCTTCAAGAATTTGGCATGTATGCCTATTCACTATCTTTGAAAAGCTGCATAGATAGCTCTGATTATTTTTCTTCATACTGTGCATGTGTCACTATCATGAGCTAAGCTCAACCCTCAAGGGAGCCACATTTCTCCCCACTCATAATGATACCTGATAATCAACAATGTTGCGTTTCATGTTTCTGCACATGAAACAAACAAGTTAGTAAAACAATAGATTCAATGGTTCCTTTTGATGCTCTGCTTTTTTCAAAGTTAATTATTTGGTGAATGCCTCATAAGATGTAAATTTAATTTCTGTTGGTAATGTAGGTATAAGGTAGAATGTGATTTCTCATTTCTCTAACATCACCCCTCACAATTTTGTAGGTAACCCTTGGAGCTGGAGTTGAACCTAATACTGAAGCTGAACCAATATCAACCGGATTGTGACAACGATTCGTCATTCCAGGCAATGACGAATCGCCTTCTCACCCTATTCTTATATTATTTTTAGTTGTGTGATATGCATTTTACTTGTATTCAACATTTGATTAAGAAATCAAATCAGGCTACTCCTAGGACTTGTGTGGGATTATAAAACATTTTTCTCAATAAATCATTTGTTCATGATATGTAATGGCTTATGTATCTTTCTGAGTTTATTCCGATTACATAATGAAATAATGAAACTGCAATTGTTCAAAACATACGTTTTGTAATCATAATGAATTTTTTCTGCTTTTAAAACTGCAATGTTCTTTGATAATCAACAATAATAAATTATATTGTAGAAAAATAATTCAGCTCTGTACTTCAATCCTTTTGAATTTTTCCTTTCTTAGTGAAGCTTTATTCATCGGTTTGTTTGAGTTCTACAGTTTATCTTAAACTGTTTGAATGATTTGAACAAACCTATGAATAAGCTAACTAATTCATTTTTGAAAGTAAGGATTCATCAAATAACTCAAAACTTTTATACCCCCGCAAATAAACTTCACTAAATCTTCACCAATTTTAAGCAAGAGGCTAAAAATTGGTAACAAAAATATTAATCAAATAGCTAGTATTTAATTAATTAAGGGTGTTTATATTTATTTTCCTAATGTTTAATTTCCTACCAAATATGTTGTCACTTTTTGGGACCCACCAGTGAGGTGGCATCCTACATGGAAGGTGACATGTGAAATTTGTAAGCTATTTTAGTGGAGGTAGGCATCTATTTTGGAGGACCTATATTCATGGCTAAACTCATGGCTTATATCATAAGTTGCTATGTTATGCACTATGAAAGACCATGACAACTTGCCATGGCATTATATGATATCTGGGTGGGTGCACAAAGATGGGGGGCCAAAAAGTGGCCACTCCACTTTTTGGTCCCAGAATAGTGAAAACATGAGCATGTTATAATAAAATATGCTCACATTATGGGTTGGTAGTGACCAAGCCTAGGCTTGGTCATTACCAAGACAAAATGTGAGTGTGTTATAGCATTCTCGTGTTATGGTTTGAATTTCAAAAAATGCAAGCACGTTCTAATGCGCTCGTGTTATTTGAATGCATTGACAGAATGTGAGCGTGTTATAACATGCTTGTGTTATGATCTGCTTTGAAAATGTTTCTTCTCTTCTTTTTTCTCTTTTTTCTTCTTATCTTTTAGTGAAACTATATACATGAAGTAAACATTAAGTATAATTTGATGGACATTTACCTTCTTATACTTTAAGTTATATTTCATGTATATAGTTTTAGGATGTTTAAGAGGAAATTCGAGATCGGATTGATCTCGACTGGTCCCGGAGATCTCTTTGTTGATCTGATCTCGATTTTTTCGTTGATTTGATCTGACGTTCTTTGATCTGTTCTCGATGGATCTGATTTTGATCTCTGATCAAAGATCGTGATGTTTGTCGATCCGATCGCGATCCAGCGGATTGCGGATGCCGGATGCGGATTTGATCGATCCGATCCGATCTTGATCTGCCGGATCTCGCCGCACTGCTCGATTTTGATCTGATGTCCCTCCCTTCCCCTACCTCCCCTCTCCCTCTCTCTCCCTCTCCCCCTCTCCCCCCCTCTCTCTCAATCTCCCAAACCCTAGACCAGATATCCTAAATCCTAATACCTATACCCTATACACTTAACCTATACCCTATATCCTCAACCTTATAACCTATACCTTGAACAATCCTTCAACCCTATACTTAAACCATAAACTCTAAATCTTCAATCTTAAACCCAATACCCTCAACCCTATACCCAATACTCTAAACCATAATCACTATAACCTATACACTTAACCATATACCCTCAACCCTATACCTTAAACCCTAAACCCTACACCCTCAACCCTCATCCCTATAACCTATACCCTAAACCCTAAACATTATCCCTCAAATCTATACCCTCAACCCTATACTTAAACCCTAAACCCTACACTCTCAACCCTTAACCCTATACCTTATACCCTCAACCCTATACCCAATATCCTAAACCCTAATCCCTATACCTTATACACGACCTTATACCCTCAACATTGAACATTATCCATCAACCATAAACCTGCAACCCTCAACCCTATACTTAAACCATAAACCCTACATTCAACCTTGTGCCCTAAACCTATAACCCTAAACCCAATACCCTCAACCCTATACCCTATACACTTAACCCTATACCCTCAACCTTGAAAAAGTTATCCCTCAACCCTATACCTTAAACCCTAAACCCTACACCCTCAACCCTCATCCCTATACCCTCAACCTTCCACCATAGACCTTGAACATTATCCCTCAACCCTCAACCCTCAACCCTATACTTTAACCCTAAACCCTCCATTCAACCTTGTGCCCTAAACCTTAAACTCAATACCCTAAACTCTATATCGAATAACCTAAACCCCAATCCCTGTACCTGATAGGCTGTCATTGGGTCCTAACATGTTAGTGAATAAACACATCAATATATCGACCATAAAGTGTCCAATGGCTATATGCAATAGAAGACATCTCAACTTCTCTCTCTCGGGTTTCCTAAATGCTAACCAACTGAATAAAAGTTCTAAGCTAAGGGGCCTCTAATCTTGAAAGCAATGAATCATCTATCTAGAAAGTAGGAAATGACTCAAACCGGAAAACAAAAAACTATGAATCTGAAAAGCATTACCACTAAACTAGAAAGCATGGAAATGATTAACCTAAAGAATGCATAAATTGTTGAAGAAGTAAAACATGTAGAGAAATTAGGAAACATTTATCTAATGCAAAAGATAACAAGCCAACTGTTAACATAAAACAATTTAACAGAATCAGCTGAAGAAAGGTGCTCTAGACATTTAAATGTTAAGTTCAAAAACTACAGACTTAGCTACAACCTGTAGGCTTGACACTGACAACATAACATATACTCATGAAGATGAATTGCAATTTCAACTATTATCTACTAAAAGAAAATATAGAATAAGAAATAGAATACTTATCTATCTATCTATAACCCTCGAGTGGCCAACTCTCGGGTGCGTCTACAGCTATCTCATATCACATGCACTGGAAATCTCTAAGTTACTTCATTCCAAAGACTTCATTCACATTGCTCAGTAATTCAAAGTGGCAGGAAAACTCCTTTTTATTCAAATGGTAGTTTTTACTCAAAAGACATATTGGTAGCGTAACAATAATCTTCTGTCTATTCGTCATTTGCAATAGCTACATATTTATATGAAAAAAACTAACAAAATCCTACTTTCTAGTTAACAGAATCTTTTTAACAGATTTCCAATAACAGATGGACTTTAAAGCCCATGACATACAATATTAAAGAGGCTCGCACGAGCCATAAAGTCTTTGAAATTGAAAAAATAGCAGACTATGAAGACTCAAACCAAAATGTGTGCTCCTAAAATTTTGATGCTTGCTCGCTTGTTTTCAAAAGTATTAAGATCCGCGTTCATTTCCATTTTGACTGGAATGGTGATTGGGAGT